>VYXD01011355.1:558882-638783 GCA_013397195.1 Hylia prasina | reverse complement strand
TTCCTAGTAAAAGAACTGTTATTCCTGTGTCTTTGCCTGAAAGCCCTTAATTGCAAAATTATAATAATTTGGAGGGAGGAGGGTTTACATTCTCCATTCTAAGGAAACTCCAGCTTTCCCTAGCAGATACCTGTCGTATAAACCAAGACACAAGAGCATTTTCAAGTACTCTGCAGTCTGGAGGAAAGGAGAGATGCAGCACACAGACACTTAACAGCCACCTTCCTCTTTGCAGAACAGTAATAGAGCAGCAAATCAGTGTGTCAGTCCTTAGATAAGCAGGTCTCTGCTGAATTCATTACCAGGAGGGCTGTCAGACTCCACAGTGCAAGAGACCCTCAGACAGAAACAGCTGGCAGAGACCAACATGAAGAACCAGCTGTTTGCTTCAGGACTGGCTTGGTAAAATTTAGTCCGAAGTAAGAAGCATGAGGTGAGGTCACTAATATTCTCTAGGTTCATAAGAACTGTGCTTGAAGAGTAAGAGAACTACCTGGGAGTGGAAAGGAAGCAATGTGACTGAGTTATCACAGAAGTGACTTAGGAAAATCCCCTTTGCAGCAAACCAGCTGTGTCATGCCCACCCCAACCGCTCCTACTCAGGGTCCAGAGAAGCACTTACTCAAAATCATATAAATAAAGATAGTTACACTTTAGGAAGAGTGCAAATGTATTACCTCCTAGAGTCTTCCTATGCTATTCTTCCCATTCAATATTTTAATTACTTGAGAGTTTTGATCTAACTTTTATTTGCTAGGTAAGGCTGAACATTTTGCAGCTGAACACTGGGAGAAGGAGCTGGGATTAGCAAGGTCCTTGAAGCTTCATGGCTAGGGTGGTAGTCTTAAGGGCTGTTCATTAAAAAAATTGTGACAAAACTTTCCTAAAACGAATCCATTTATGACTAACAAGCTGGCTTTTGTTTTATCCTCCAGAGCCTGATGTTTCACCTAAAAAAATATAGTTGTGAAGAATGGAGCTATCACTGTTTCTTATCTTTTTTTTTTACCTGGGCATCTTTGAGAAAGCAGATTGTTCTCCATTCATTCCATTCTGCAGCTGTCAACAAGCATCAGAAGTAATTAAGCTCTTTCACCCAGCAGCAAAACATTAAATACAATTTGAAAAGTATGCTTAATTGAAAGGAGAATCTTCATCTCCCCCTTATCTCTTATGCCAGAGCTTCATTTTCTCTGCTTCATGCTGTAATATCCTTGCACCTCTGTAGCTATGTTTTGCCAGCTCTCTCTGCTTTGGAGGCTTGCATCTTCCAAGCAACATCATAAGTAAAAAAATAAATGGATTCTGTAGAAAATATGTATAAAATATGCTTTTAATTCTGGTATGCCTGGAAAACCAAGAGAATAACATATCTGGATTAGGTGACTCAAGCTGTTTGCAGAGATGTTCTTCCCCAAGGGTTATAGATGAATGTCTTAAAAAATCTGCAATATATCAGGCTCTTGCTTGACAGCAGCATGGCTGAGGATCAGGAAGAGTCTCTCATCTTCACTCTCTGACAGCTCGTTCCTTCCCCTTTTTCTTTGTACATGCTCTGCTATTCTGCTTTTGCTATTAGTGGTCAGAAATGAAGTGAGCCTTATAAAATATATATTGCAGCTGCCACTCAAAATAAACGTCAGGAAAATGAAGTAAACAGTGTGATAATAACAGTTTTCCTCTAGTCAGGAGAGAAACTCAATATACCTTAATGGCAATCACTAATGAGGCACGGTCCAGTGGTGGGTTTAGGCTTACAAGTCACTCTCTTTTCCTTGTTATTCATTAGGATGGAGTAAGCAACAGGCATGAACGACACAGAATGATGAGCACAAAGTGAGCCTTATGATCTAAGAGCCTCAAGCAAAAATAAAATCTTATCTCTGACTGCAGGAGGAAGAAATCCCACTGCAACAATAAATCTAAAGGAACAGGACTGGGCTTTTAGTTCCTTTGATTTGGACATAGGGCAGGAGCAAGCAGCCTGTGCAGAGGCAGAATACCAAAAGACGAATGGGGGTTTTGTCTTAGCCTAATGTAGGCACAACTGTTCTACAATATCCTCCTGCACAGATGATCCTAGTTCTGTCCTGAAGGCCCTCTGAAGCCTTGCCTGCTTGCTGTGCATGACCTGGAACCATTGCTCCCCTGCATTCAGCAGTATCACTGTGATTTGCTATTTGTGCTCTTCCATGGATCCTGCAATTACTGTCCTAAGTTTACCCAAAACAGGGATGTTTTGTTTTGTTATTTCTAAAATAATAGTTTCCAGAGGCCATTCCCCACCACAAAATAAACATTTGAAAGCAGCATTGTGTTTGGAGGCAACCTAATTCCGCTGTGGCTCTTCCCAAGCACCAGCACTGCTGTGTTATTGAGGGTGCTTTCTCCCTCCTCCCAACCTTGAAATGCCAAATATATCCTGACTACAGATGTTGCAGATGATATAATGACATTGGAGTGTAATTCGGATCACGATTTTATTGCCAAGTAACATCATAGCTGTGACTGCAAACCTAGCAATGTTCTCCAGTGAAAAAACAATATTTACAGTAGAAGTTCAGCTACAGCAGCTCCATGGTGTCTTCAAGCATCTGTTTACAAAAAGTTCAAAGATGTTGAATTGGTTACTCTAAGAAATGACTGATATTCCACCTTACCAGGACATGTCTCCATACATATTACCACCACACTTTACTTCCACTTTGATATTGGGATAAATTTTACAGACATAAACACAGAAATAGCTGCTTATATAATTTTGAAGTTGGGGCACAAACCCTCATGGTAGCAAGAAACATTTGAGGGGAAATCCATTGTTAGGTGACTGATGTAGTGAGGGTTGTGCTTGCATTGTGTGAGCAACCAGGACCTAAGCTGAGATGGAGACTTCAGCACCATCCTAACTTTTAACTTCCTGACACATGTTGATTTGTATCACAGCCTTCATATTTGTTAAACACAGCGATTCCTGTATGTTTAATACGGAAGCCCCTGTTTGCTGTGGAGTTTCCAAAATTTACATGCCTGCAGGATATTTAAAAATATTTCCAAATCAGCCTATCAAGGCAGGTTTTTCTCCTATTCGAGTGTTTATGTAATAAAAACAAAGATCTCAACAAATGCCTCCTTTGTAACTTTGCCTGTACACAGATTGTGAGGTTTGTATAAAGCAGGTGTCAGTTATGTGTGCTTCCCTGCACTGCTAAACATCTACTCTGCTCTCTAAATTACTGGCTCCTTATTTAAATCTAACAGGATGACAAAAAATACACTGCAACTGACAACACTCAGATTTACTCTACAAATCTAAGGTTGCAAAATTACAGGGTATTATATCCCTTTAACGTTATCCACTACTACACAAATTTTAACTTTCTCCAGCAGGAGAGGTGGACCCTACAGGGAGGAAGCATTCCTTATTGTAGGATGTGTTTTATGGTGATTTTACTTTGATTTTTGGTGGCACACATAAGAGGCAGAAGCCACAAGCAAGGAAAGATTTAGAGCTCCCCCCAGCACAGTGCAAGACTGTGTACAGCCATGGTTGGAGGGACTGGAGGTTTGGCAGCAGAAAGGGTTGGAGCAGCTGCTGAGTCCCAACCACTGTGTTGCTCCCAGGTGGGAACAATCCCAGAGAACCCAGCTCTACCACTGCCTGACACAGACCAGGAGACAAAGGATGAACATCTCAGGTGGGAACAATCCCAGAGAACCCAGCTCTACCACTGCCTGACACAGACCAGGAGACAAAGGATGAACATCTCAGTGCAGATGCACTCTCTGCCTTGAGATGACCCAGTAGTAATCCCTCAGTGAGTGGATGGCAAGCAGCAGCATTGTGTGAAAGGGCACCTGCTGAATGCCATGATCAGCCCCAGCACTGGGTGTGACACAGCACAGAGCCAGCACTGCCTGTACCACCCCTTCCCTGCATGGATGGTGAAGGTGATGTCAGGTCTCTTTCCCAGACACAAAAGGAGGCATTAAATGCCCTCATTTCACCCTGCTGCTTCCAAACTCCAGGCCTTCCTCTCCCACCCCTCAGGGCTCCTTCAGCCACTTGCAGGTTGTTTCTAGATATTTGACACTTTGCTGCTCTTCTGTGCTCCCCTTAGTGCTTGTTAATGCAATAATCAGTGACATTACCAATTCCTTCCCGCTGTAGTGTCAGCCTGGTCTTCTACAGCTGCTTTCTCTAGCAGGTGTTCCCCGCCTTCAGTCTGAGAGGATCCTCTGTTTGCCATGGGGTTTTATAAAGCCCTGGACGGTCTCTGCACTGCCTCTGTTCCAGAGGGCTCTTCTGCAGCCATTTGGGTACTGCCCTGCTTTCTTCCAGAGATGCAGCCAAGAGCCCACTGCCCCACCACAATGGCAGAAAGGGTCTTGGCATGAAAGAGAAGCAGATATTTTTTTCCTAACTACAACCAGCTTGCCTGCCTGCATGGAGGAATTAAAAAAAAATGGTAGCAATATTAGTCAACAGATCAATAACTATTCAGGATGGAAAAAAACCCCAGAAGACAAGACAAGGAAAAGATTATGAATAAGGGCAACTTTCTTAAAATATGCTCGCGTGAAATTTTCTTCCTTACTGGGGGAAGTCAGAAAAAACTATGCTCTCGGAAGAAACTGTAGTAGTTCCCTTCAGGAAGTTCTATTTTGGGATAACATAAACTATGTGCTGGTTGGATTAATATTTAACATGTCTGTAAAAATAATATCGTCCTATTAAAAGTTCCTCTCCAAAATGGACAAAAGCCAAATTACATTCTAAAGTAAAACCCATAGAAATATAAGCACCTCATAGGAGGGAGATACTACCATAAGTCAAATAAATGTTTGAATATTATGTTTATGATCAAGAAAATAAAATTAAGAAGTTAATGACAGAAGTAAAAAACCATAGATATTTGCATCTTGGTATTCTGTGGTATCACCTTTATTTACATGGCTGATAAATAATCTGTTGATTTAGAATTGCAAATAAATGGGGATTCTTTTCCAGATCTGGAGTATTTTTTTTGAAAAGACGTGCAATATTTCATGCCAAACTATGCAGACACACATGTGTACATTGAGAGCACTTTTTGGGATTGAATCATGCTCTTTTTTTACTAGAGTGTTGAATCTTTCTAGGAAGAACTGAGTATTTTTCAACCTCCTTTATTAAATATATCTGTTCTTTCTAGATATCACAAGTTCTCTCTTATTACCTGTGACAGTGAAATACCAGCCCTGTGGAGCCTGGTTCAAAAAGGTCCTACAACTTCCTTTTCTATTAGTTCTAAATGTTTTCTGTGGCTAAGATTCATGACTGTACAGATGGTCTATTCATCATGTTAGGCTCAATTACCTCTGAAAATATATGAGGGAAAGCATGTTTCCATTGAAGTCAATGTTAAAATTCCTATTGCTGCAATGGGGCTACATTTTCAGTCACAGGGACACTGACCTTTGGGAGTTCTTCTGGATGGGAGTGAAATTCTTAAAGTGTGTGTATCATTGTGCTTGATAGCAATGTTTCTAGAATATACGATTTCTGTAGCATATATTATTACAAGAGGTAATAATGCCATTTTTCAAAGCTGAATTTCCTCAATGTGTTTTATAATTAATGACATTATTCAGACTCAATTTAATTGTTCAACAAAGTATTCTCTCTTTTGATGGATGTCATTGGTCATTAATCATGGTGCTTCTTTTTCTATTAGCTTAGATAGATTTTTTCTCTTACAGGTAACCCTTAACCTGAAGACAGCAGAGAGGGTGCAGCCCTTCTCTGACTTGTGGCATGAGGCAAGGATATGCTTGATGCACACTGTCAGCAGTGCTAATGCTCACACACACAATTTACAATGACTTATTGACCTTGAAATTTATTCACCAGCTTTTTAATTTTCCTTCTGTAGAAATAGGTTTAAAATCAGATCTAAAATTTTAATGCTCTGCCTTTATATGCTTCTTACAGAAGTACAAAACCAGCGTGGTAGACACCAGTTGTGTATGTATTCAGGATTCCAATGCAAACCCTTCTTGAAGCAGAAATACTGAAAGATCACTCTGTATGTTTTCTGAAAGAAAATTACTTTTTAAAACACTCTGGGATTTTTCCTGTGTAAGGACTTGGGGACTACAAGCCTGTATGGTGAGTATGTGCAAATTAGTGTTCTGTTTTTTTAATTTACATGTATAAAACAAAACTATTAGTAACGGACTAAGGCTTTAAAATGATAGAGCAATTTACTACTTATGTAATAAGAATATGTGTGGCAAAAAGGTGTAGAAAACTTTGGATGGCTAAATCTTTTGCAACTGGCAAAACCACAAGTGAGTATACAAATCATGGCAATGAGAACTGTATCAGGAAAATTGATTTCAAAGGCGAAGTGCAGGAAAGAAGAATAAAAGACCATGTAAAAAGACTATTAAAAAGTTTGCTTATTTTTTCCCCAGGAACAGCAAAAGTTCCCTGAACACCATCTCACTTGACATATCTTTCCTCACACCTACAGCCAAGAAAATACCTATAAAGAGTGTAGGAATGAGACCTACAGCCATGAGAGATGCTGTATGTGGAGAAGGGGTTGCCATGGGCGTGATGAGGTGTGATGGGGATGATTCATTAGGGTGCATTATCACTGCAACTGGCCAGGGAGCAGAGGAAGTGATACAAAGGTGTCACGGTTCTGTTCCTCCCTTAAACAAACCCCACAGCCTCTATGATCCCCCTCTTTGTAACTATTGATGTTCCTCAATTACAGGTACAGTGGCTTCTCACTCCTCCACCCCCCATTTATGGCAGTGGTAATAGAATATTTGACTACAGTCTCACCTCCACTTCTCCCAAAAGTATAAATTCAGCATTTGAAATCCTTCCTGCAGAGTATGACCTCCTTGCAGATGGGGCGATGGGGAGATGGGCTTGCTCCTCTCTCCTCCCCAAAGCAGAGGTGTCTCTTTGGTAAGATTTACTTCTCCAAGTGCATCAGTGTATACCCAGGAACACTTGTACATGCTTATACTTTGTAAGCCTTGTAAATTTAGCAACACTAATTGAACAAAAATCTATAACCTGTTGATTCGATAAACCACACCGTTCATGAATCTGGAACATGAAAATTCTTATTGAACTTGGTCAGAGTTACAGTGTAACAGGTAAACTGCACTACTTATGATTCTGCGACTGTGAATGAGACCAGACTTAGAGTGTAACCCACACAATTTGTGCATCTGGGACTTTACTGAATGTCAGCAGACTTACAGTGCCCAGTTGGCTCTAATAAGAAGTTAATCCAGCTGTACCCAGTCAGTGTGATCTCTGAGCACCAGCTGGAACATGAGGAGGTTTATTTTCTGCCAAAATTCTCTGCTCTTAATGCAGCAGTGAGCCACATAAGAAATTATATTAATGTACTTTTTACTGTCTCGTTCCTCTCTGAAACTGCATTCACGGTGTCCAACATCCCAAAAATGTATCTCAGGGAAGACCACACAGGCCCATGGTAAGGAAGAGTGAATATGTGATGCCCACTGTGATCAGGCCAACTCAGGTCTTTTTACAAAGACATCATTTTCTTTCCCAGCAGTCGTGTTTGCTGTCCCATCACTTTACCCTGAAATCTAGAGGGAGAAATGGTTCATAATTTCCTAGGTATTTGATCATGTCTAGAAACTGAAATTAATCACTTAGTCTTCACTTCCTCCAAGGAAAACTATTCCCTGGTTCATCTTCCCTTTGAGGAGTTCCTCCTTGTGGAGGAGAGCAGCTGAACACAGCTCTTTTGTCATTCCCCAGGAGACAAATTGTGCAGACCCGCTCAAGAAAAGATTGACACAACTCCTGAAAGCAAATTCAACCTCCCTTTTTCAATCAGATAAGGCAACTATTTGTGGAGTCAGCTAGGCCAGGCCTCAAACATCACATAACAGAGGAAATAACACAGTAATCTTGGAGGACAAACGCTGGGAATCTCACTGCCCTTTGTCTGTCCTTGTGCTGTTCTTCATCCTAGAAGATGAGACTTGCATGTTGAAAACAAAGCTGTGACAGAGTGATTTCCAGGTGGAATATTAAATCTTGGGAGCTTTGAACTGTGCCCTTCCAAATTCCCACACAGGAGAGAGGAAGCATGACCTGGATGTTCCAAAGGCTCAGAAAGGCATCACCTGGCCTGACCACTGGGACCATGCAAAACTGACTGGCATGCAGAGAAACCCAGAGGTTTCTCCAAAATGTGCCAAATGTATTAATATGATATTAAGATGATTCGAGGAAAATATGTTTTCTCTATCCCATCAGATATTCTGGACTTGCAGCTGAGACTCTTGCCTTCAGAATTCCAAAGCAGGCCCTGTTCAGTGATTTATATCACTATGGCAGCATACGTGTGATTAATGAAAACACCTTATTTACCTTTCATTGGAGCTACTTGAGCTGCTCTATAACACTCCTTTTACCAGACACAGAAACCATCCTAGATTTCTGATTGCTGCAGTTTATAAGAAAATATGGATTGTGGGTGACTTCTATTTTACACAGAAATAAACCCTGAAGAAAAACCTGTGTGGTTCCTGGAAGTGTGGAGAGAAAAGGAACACAGAGCCTTCTTCCCACTTTAACTCGGCCCCCTTTTGGAGTCCTCACTTCATGTCTTTACGAAGTCTAACTGAATGTATTTCATAATGATTAAATCATAAAGAAGCAACACAAGAATATGAGAAATAAATTAATAAAAGGGCAGCTCATTTAGGAAAACTTGATGCTAGAGTATGAAACTGCATGTTCAGTAGTTTTGCTGTCTACTCATTTATTTGTTTTAAAAGTAATTACCACTTGTTTTCCATAGTCACTGTCCTTTAACATTCCCTTCCCCTCCCCGTTTGCTTTTGCTCTGTTTACCTTCAGTTCCAATAAGACTGAAAGTATTGATGCATTATGTCATATGACACATCCGAAAAAAATAGGGTTCTTTTGGTTCATTGCTTACTCTGTGGAAAATCTTTACTGCCTTCCTACCAGGAACTGGCCAGGTTGTAACAGAAACTCAACAGCACCTTTATTTATTTTATGTGTTTGTTCTTGGTGAAGCTAAATCAATGTTATATCCCCATTGTTAGGAGTTATGTTCCAGCTGATGAGAAAAGCTTGAAAGTGTTGAATGTCTAGTTTGGATAAAGGCTCAAGTGTTTAGCATTTGTCCAATATTAAGCTCACAGAAAACAAAAAAAATGAAGAGAAATATCTAAAGGGTCACCCCTTCTGTCCTTCCCCTGCTGGCCATGGGCTTCATCAGTAACTGTGCCTTAGAGCACACTACTTGTCTCCCTGTGTCCTTTTCACCTCTGCTAAGGAGAGTGCTTTGCAAAGTAGGGATCTGTTTAGGATTCAGGAATCAGCTCAGACCTGCTTGCCGGCAGTTCTAAAACCACAAAGCCTTGAGTACCCCTTGCTGCCTTGCCTTGACAAGGCTTGCAAGGAAGGAGCAGGGAGCTTGCAATGAACAGGTCTAGGGACTTTTAAATGCTCCTGATTGGTAGATTCAGAGGAGGAACTCCTTGAAGATCCTATTTGTCCTGATTTAATTTTTTTATTTATTTTTTTTTTTTCCCTGAAGTCATTCTATGTGTCTTACAGTTCCCCAGGTAAATGCCTATTTAATCCTCTGGTACTGCACCATGGGACCCTGACACAAGTACTGAAGCTCAGCTTCACCAAAAAAGGCAGGTGTGATGTCTTTTCTCCTGCTCCATGCAGGGAGTCAGCTGTGGGAAAGGCTCCCTTTCAGAAGATACCTGAGAGAGAAGATGTGCTGTGGGCTGGATCAGCTCCAGCTGTGCTGACCCTGGGGCAAGCAGAAGGGAGGAAGTGTAAATGATTGCCTTGCTGTAGAAGACCAGACAACATCACTCAGTTCTTTGGATAGTAGCTCCCATTAAAATAATTGAGAAATTGTGTCCACATTTCAATAAGACTCTGGTGTCATGTAGGGGATAAGTCTACAAGCATATCATGCACATCACCCCTTCTCTTCTGCATTTTCAAAGAAAATATATCTGATCATTTACCTCTTTTCTTCCACAATAGCTGAGTTTATAGATGTCATTTCTTTCTGTGGCTGAACCATTCTTTTTCAAACTTGGCTTCTTTGCACACATGAAATTTTTTTGATCAGATTATATTTATTGTGAAGGCAAATGCTAATTTAATATCTGTCACAAGATCTTGCAAGATTTCCCATGAGATCTCATGATGGTGTATCAGCATGTAATTAAATAAGAAGGCCAAGTCAGTCTCAGGTGTAAGTCCTGGGAAGGCAGTGATATTACATCAAGAAAGTGTTTAATCCTACTGCATTCAACTCTAGCTTGCCTGACATCTTGTTATTTTAAATTTCTTTGGCTTTTTTTTTTTTTTCCAATCACCCATGTGAAAGTATGTCATTTGTCAGAGATTTCTTTGATATGCAGGGTGGTTTCCATTTGTTTTATTCATGTACTGGTTATCTGCTTATTTATAATTTCATCCCCAAACAGATTGATGCTTACTGGTGTCAGATTTGCACAGCAAGAGGCTTGCAATAGTGTAACACATGGTGTTACAATAATGCCTAGAGCTTTAGCTAGGATTCATTACTTTTCATATGTTTCATTGATTTTTTCCACAGAAGCCAAACATTCATTCACAAAGACAGGTTTCTGTTTTCAGCCATTCTCTCTTATGTCTGCCCACTCCATCAGGCTTCACCCCAGCCTTGCTGAGACCATCACAGGTTTTCTGGTTCTGCTTGTCACCTCTGGCATCTTCTCCATCATGTCCCCAGCTGTTGTGACTATCCCTGCTGGCAGCTGGACACAGACACTTAGAGCATCTCAGTGCTGCCAGCCTCTGCAGATCGAGCTCAGCCTTTTATCTGCAGGGAGGGCACACCTGCCCCACCCAGTGCAGCACTGTGCAGGCAAACCTGCCCTGCAAGCCAGCTGCAGGCAGTGTAAGTACATTACAGAAGAACCTCTGTGCAGGATGATGGCTCTGCAGAGAGGTGGGATGCTGGAGCCAAGCAAAAGGTGCTGCTAAAATGGCAGCATTCCTTTAGGAGTCTCAGAGAGAGAGCAAAGGCTTGTTCAGGTTTTTGTGTGTGCTGTTGCATCATGCTGTGTGGACAAGTTAAAGTGCTGGAGGAATTTCTTCTGCAAGAGTACACTGGTATGACACAGGTAGGTTTCTCCCAAGCTGGAGCTCTAAGGAGAGCCACAGGCAGCAAGCATTCAGCTGGCATCTGGTGTGGCCCCAGATTTCTAGAGTGACTGTAGCTACAGTACAACAGCTTGTGGAAGAAGGGTAAAGATGAGTTTTCTACGGGTTTTCATTCCATTGCAAATTTTCAGCCAAAAGTTATTTGGAGAGTGAGTATGATCTTCAAAACCAAGATTCCAGATCTGCTGAAAAAAGGCAGTATCTGTGTGATCAAGCCACAGTTTTCTATATAAAAATATGCCAGTGGATCCTGGATCCTCCACCAAGTTATTTCGCCTGTGCCATGCTTCAACCCACTCTTGGAAAAATGGAGACTTCTCTGCTCCACAGCAAGGAGCTGTCGTCACAGCCTCCAAATGCATTTCACACCCCCAAGCCCCTGGGAGCCCTCTTGGGTCTTCTTCCTGCTGCATTCATCTCCATTCTTCCTGAGCCCCTGATGCCCCATCCTCCCTCCCTCTGCCCCCAAACCCATCATGTTCTCCCCCAGCCCTCTGCCTTTTTGACCCCTCTCCTTTCCCCAGTCACTTCCTTGCCTCTATAAAGCCATGATTTGCTTATCCCACTCTTAGTAGTCTTGGTTGCTTCATATGATCCCACCTTTGTCCAGAGTGAGTGCTTTCCTTTTATACTAGATGTGCTCTAATACAGATTTCACTACGACATATCCAGTTTTTGACTGCCAAAATCAGTTCCTACAACACAGACCTTTCCAACCAGCAGTCTGGCTGTCCTCCAGGATGTCTGCAGGAAAGATATCCAAGGGATAAGCTGAGGGAAGGAAGGCCTGGCAGAGGAACTAGGTTTTTCTCCTTTAAATAAAGCTTCAGAGAGCAGCAGTAGTAATCCTGGTGTTCAAGATCCCCACAGACATTGTTAATAGGAAGAGAACTGGGAGCATCTATTGAAAAATTTGAGAGGATTGTTAGAGAATTTAAGAGCAAGTCAGTGATTTGCATGGCGTATTTATTTTCTAGAATGGAAATTAAACTTCTAATTGAGCGTTTTATGTAATTAAAATATTTTACATGGAAAAATGAAGTCTCTGCTACAGAGGTAATAGGAAGTACAAAAATACTTTGGATGTTCTAAAGATAGTGTAGATAATTAAATGTTCTCATGCTTCAATTCTCTCTCCAACCTGATCAGGTACTACTGTTTGCTTGTGCCAGATGCTGGATTACTCACAGATCCTGCTGTGCACAATATGATTCTCCTACAAATTCCCATTTGTGATGAGGTAAGTTGAGATAACCTCACTCTGTTATGGGTCTCTGTACTTTTCTTTTTGTAAATTGTATTCCTTGGAGAGGCTGAGAGTCCCATGGCTCTGGGAGCTGCCCAAGTGAAGAGCAGGTACCTGCTTCAGAGCTTTCCTCAGCAGAGCACTGCACAACCTGTTGGATATCTGGGAGTGGCGATGAGAACAGGGATTTATGGAGCTCAAACACTTATCCTAGTGCTAGTAATTGTGCCCAATGGGAAACAAACAAGTCTTCTAAACAATATGGGGGGCAGAAAAAGGTGACTTTGTCGGGATGTTTTTCCTGGTCATGGTCAGTGAGAAAACACTGTGAGATGAGAGAGAACAGAAGAACCTCATTAGGAGTTTCTAGATTGTTTCCATTTTGTCCAGCGATTCAGGTTTTCTTTAGATTCAAATATGAACATGCCTGCTTGTCCTAACTGCAGCTTTGCATTTCCAGCATGATCCCCAGATAACTGTTCACTGGAGGCTCCTGCTGGCCTACTTCTGAGTGGATCCTCTGGAGGCAGAAGGGACTCACACCTGTGTGAGAAACAAAACCCTTATGTGGTCAAGAGGACATTTTACTTTGGTATGTAAAATATTCTCACTTTTCTTCCTCCTGTTTCTTGAACTCATAGCAAACCAGCTATTGTCAGACAAGCAAAAAAGTGAAAAAGACTCATTGAGAAGCAACGTTGTTTCCTCACCTTTTGAATATACAGTTTCATTTATTTTTGTTCCTTGTAGGCTTGAGTGTCCTTGTGTAATTTTCATTTTTTTACACTCTGCCTTCTTTATTGCATGCATACAAATGCACATGACTGTTGCACAGGCCATCAGACAAACAAGGTGGTCCTTACTCAGTCAGAATCTCCATTGATTTCAATAAGCAATTTGATTAAGTGGAGAATATAGGATTTGAACCACCCAACTTCACACAGATTAAGGGGAAAACATGCCTGAAATTGATTTATATGGAAGCAGCAAGCTCAAGTCCATTGGGCACACATAGCCTGTAAATACCATGCATGCCATATCAACAATCACATAAATTCATTAGGAGTACATGGTCCAGAAGCAGATTTGTCTTTGATAGATCTTTAAAAGCTGCACAAGGAAGTTCTGCCTCTGAGAGCATTGCAATCTTTCTTGTCAGTGAGATGCAGGCTCAGCAAGGTAATCGATACCACACTCTTGCCCAGCTCATTGCTGGATTAGGATACCCTTAATTAATTACCCTTTTTGTGACAATTCTTCTTTTATCAGCACACAAACGTAATGGTGCTGCTGTCAATAGCACTATCACAAACTTGAATGATGTAGGGAAAGGCAGGACCTATGAAGGTGAGACACCTCCTGAATTAGAGTTCAGTCCCATTTTGTTGAAGATACAACGTCACCTAAACCTGTTCATACATTTATACAAATCTGTTTTATACAACAGAGACCAGCTCTGTGCAGCTGCCTTCTTTAAAAACTGATTCAAAGGAGAAGTACTAATATGATGCTAATGCATAATCTTCCTTTGAAGCCTATGGAGTCAACCACCTCCTTACAGTCAATGCTTCCATGCTCTGGCTTACTTTAATATCTGCTGTCAGCAGGGCACTGTAGCTTTGGTGAGTGCTGTCATTCCTCTTGCAGGGGGTCTCTGTGGAATACTCACACAGCCACATCCCTCCTGACTGGGGATGAGCCCACACTGTGGACCTACACTGTGTAGCTCAGGAGCATATTCCCTGTAAATCTTCTCCCTCACCCTTGCACTCATTGACCAACAAGTGACAAATGCAATTGCTCCCTTTGAAACAAGTGAAACAGTCATCCCTGACTCATGTTGTAAAGGCTTTCTGGAAATGAAGGGGAAGACCATGATGAAAATCCTCTCAGTTGGAAAAGGCAGTTCTTATCTTCACTCCAGCAATTTTCAGCAAAATCTACAATTTCTTTTATGTAGCAAATCCTCTGTAAATGATTATATATACAAACATTGAAAATTTCCAGGTCCCAGAACACATAATATTTGCCACTTATAAAGCCTTTTTCATCTTCAAAGCACTCCTCAAGGAGCCAGTGAATCCTCAAGTTGTTCTTTTGAGGTTGAGTGATGTGCTCAAGGTCAAAGCTTGTATCAGTCTTAGAGCCAGGATTAGATATGAGCAGATTTTTGCCTCTGCACTCTTTACGTAAGCCATGATCTTCATAAGAGCAACCACTCACCATTCTGTAGCAGAAATTTAGATATAGAAGCATTACAAATTCTTTAAAAGAAACAAAACGGAAGTTGGGTGTTTCAGAAGTAATGTCTCATCTTTCTTCCAAATTGTAACCACCTTCTGTGCTTTAAAAATAGCAGCCTGCTGGGCTTTGCAGTTTGGCAGGAATGCTTGTCCACCTGCTTTACCAGATAAGTGTCTGTTTCTCAACAGTCTTTGCCTTTTTCTTCAGTCAAGCCATCCCCAGACCTACCTCCAGATAATGACCCAGTCACCCTTCTAGCCAGATGCCAGCCCTAGTCCAACCCTGCCTCTGCCCTGTTTTCCACAGCATTAAAAGTGTTCACTTGACCTCTGAACTAGATACAGAGGAGAAAGTCTTATTAGGAGATCCAAGCACAATATAATTACATCACTGAGCATTGGTTTTTTTGGGTCATACAGAGTTAATTCAGAAAATCAGTGCAGAACAATTATCAGTACTAATTTAACAGGATATTTTCTTATCAGTACAAATCTTGCCAAGGTGCTTTTTTTTTTTTTTTTTTCCCAACACTAAGGCAAATAGTGGTGTGCAAATCAGTTTAAACCTTAGAGTGGTTTAACTCCCTCAACACCTGGGCCTCACTGAAAAACATCTCCAGTTGCACTCTTCACTTTTCACTAGTGGCCGTGCAGAGATTACTCAGTGTAATTTGAGCCACAGGAAGTCAGGAATGGGATGCTGTCTCCCTGGGTGATCTCTCCCTGTCAGGAGGGTATCCCTGGGATCACCCATCACCTGGGCAGCCTTGCAGAGCTGCACACAGCCTCTCCTACCTTCCTCTGTCTGCCTCTGTTTGCCTCCAGCTCTGCTTCAGACGCACAGTGTACACAATCCCAGCACCCAGATGAAAATCTGTCCCAACAGCTGAGTGGTGGGTGACTCAGCCTAAATGAAAGGCAAGATGTTTTTTTTGTCATAGCCTGTTTGGAGTCACTGATAACATATGATCGCAATTTAAGTGGGTGGGGAGTAGGGGGGACAGAAGGGGACATCTTGCAGACAGCTTGAAATGTTCTAAAAGTTTCTGAAATCAATTCCACAGTCTCTTTTTGGCTCTTGTAAATGTTAGTCAGAGCCCAACATGTATTTATGATCCGAGGCTTACGTTGCCCAGTTCACTCATATCTTCCAGATAGTGAGCCACAGCCACCTCCCAGTCTCCCTGTGGTGTCCTCCACTGGCAGCTTGAAGCTGCTCAAGAGATAATAAAATGAGCTTTTTTGAAAACTTGTGTGATAAGAGTATTTTTATCAGCCAGGATAGAAGTAACCCAGACAAATAAAAGTAATGCAACCAGATGGTATGATACAAAAAAAAATAGCAACAATCCTGAGAAAGAGCAACCACTGTACAGCAATTTTCCCCATCTGCCCACCTAGTAGGATGTACTCATGCAATTTCTTACTCTTTCTCTGATTGAGTGAGTCTTTTGCATGATTAACGCCCCCTGGAGAAAACAGATTCACCCTTTTCTCTTACATTCAGGACATTCAGACCCATTAAAAAAAAAAATAATTTAAAGAAATAATTAAAAAAAAGCATCCAGGTCCTCTACGATCATCCCATAATGTTATTATCAAAACACTATATCAAAGATAACAGAGATTAGCACTACACCTCTCATAATTTTCAAGTCAAGTGCCAGCTGCTACTGTAGTTTGTGTGGGACCTGGTGCCCTGCCTTGCACTTGGCTGGAAAACCAGGCTTTGCATCAGGCCCCTGGATAACACCAGCTCAAATCTGGAGTGGGGTGGGAGCCAGCAGCATGGTCTGGGATACACTGACACAGCCCTAGGGGATATGGAGACCCTGTTCTAGGTCTCAACATGTTTGGCACTTTGTAACCCAGGTGTTTCTAGCATTTGCAGTAGTCAGTTGGAACTTTTTGGATGTATTTCTGGATTTAAGTAGTTCAAGTCCTTCTAGGTCCTTTTTTTAGACACTAAGGCCTGGATCTAACCCAAAGAACATAAGTAGGAAAAATGTGAAGTTTTTGCTTTCTCCATAAAGATGTCTAGCTGTCTTTTAAATTCATTCCTCTTATTTTCTTCAATAGCTTCACCTAGCAATAATTTATTCCACATGCTTATTACTTTTTGATTGAAATAGCTGTGCCTGAATTCCTCTTTCACTCTTAATTTCCTAGTTTTTAGACTGTCTCTTGTTTTTCCAGACTTTTCATCAGACTGAAGAGCTTATCTCATTCTAGTTGATCAAACCCTTTTACAAATTTAATATTTCTTCAGATTTTCTTTTCTCTGATTTTTCTGAAAAGAATAAATTGTTTCCTTTTGAACAAATGTAGATTAAGTCTGATGATGCTTCCATCTCCAGAAAGGCAGAAAGCTATGTGAGAAAGTAACTGTGTCAAAATCCTGTATTTCAATCTTATGAGCACTCCATTTAGGAATACCAACAGTGTTTTAGGGGTGATAAATCAAATGTCCTATATGCTAATTCCCAAATTCTGTTACCCTGACAGCTCTAGACTTTTTGAGCTGGCAGAGCAAGGTGCAGCTTCTTTCACTGCTGAAAGGGTCCAGACAAATTCATGAATGACAGGGAATGATTTGGGAATAGTTTTTTACTCATTACATAGTATTTTTTTCATGTTTGTCTCACAACCCTGCAAAAGGATGCAGCACACAGCAGAAAACAGAAGGTTGTACATGGATGTGTCTGCAGGAGTGTGTTTTGCTGATTTCAGCAAGACCAGCTGTGGTAACCACAGCTTTCAGAGACTTACCTATGAAGATGTGTGACCATCTTGGAAGAACAACTCATTTAATTTCTTTTGTTTTATTGTTTTTTGTCTCTCACTGAATTTCCCTTTTTCATCAAGATAGGTATTGAATAAAAGTTTTGGGCTAATGTCCCATGAAACTCACAGGGCAGCTTCAGAGGCCTGAAGTTATTGTTTTAGCATCTTTGCAGAGTGTGACACCTTGCCTGGCATTAGTACTTCTTCTGAAGGATTTTTCTTGCAGCCAGAGTGGTCCAAGGTGTGGTTTGGAACTGATAGCTTCAGTTCAGGGGAACACATGTCTCTAAAAGGAGATTTTCCAGTGGACTACAAAGCTGTGGATTGAGATGTGGCTCTCGCCTGGCATTCACTGAATGGCTGAGTTCTCACCGAGTTCCTGAGCTGGAGAACAAGCAAACCAGTGGCAGGGCAGGGGGAAGGGCATTTAAAATGGTTTTGAGTGTGATATTCTCCACTCAGATCTCTGCTTAAAATCCTGAACTGGACCTGCTCTTTACAGGCTGAGGTCTGTCCCCATTAATCTCATGCCAGGTGAGTACTGCAGGACTCCTCCTCCCAGTAGCCTGACCATGGTGCCCCACACACCCAGCAGGATCCTGGGGAGACTCCTGGCTCTGCAGTGCTGTCAGACATCACAGCTGGTACTCAGGGGACAAACAAGGGGAGTGACAGAAAGAGGAGCTGTGGGTCTGTAAAGATTGCCCTGCTGCAGGCCACAGGGAAGCAAATTGGTGGCTTTATTCTGTTGGACTGTCTCGGGATGATGTTGCACAAACACTGCCTCCTCCAGATGTTGACAGGTAACCTAGCAAATGTCATCATTTTACCTTTGCACGTGTCTACTTTTTGTTACAAAACCTGCTGGGAGGTGAAGAAATCTGCTAAAGGAAAGAAGGCAGCCAAAATGGGTAATGAGGAAAGGAGGGTGGAAACACATGAAACTGTCCTTGCCCATAGGGCCAGTCCTTGGAAAAGGAGATGCAGAAGGTGGCCAGAGGGGCACACACCACAAAGCCTGAACCTGTGGCTCTGGAAGTTTGGCCATATTTTAGAAGGGGAGGCTGCAACTGTCCTCAAGTGATATTCAGTTGTATTCCTGCTGCTAGTCATGCCATATTATACTGTATTTTTCTGTGAGGTCCAGACATAAAGGTATTAATATTACCATTAACAAAAGAGAAAAAATGAGCATGAATTTAAATAAATATTTTATTCAGTTTCCAATTAGTATCACTACACATGGTAAAGCAGAACAGCATTTCTTTAAACATCCAGCCACCATTCAGTGGTACAGGAAGACCAGTGAAATTTCAGAGTACCAAGCTATTTTAATTAAATTTTCAGGGCTTGAGGATATAGCTAAATTAAGAGGGGAGAAAGGATTTAAGTAGGGAGTGGTTTGGGATCCAAAACACTGTGGGTTTTGTCGGGGAATGACTCTTCAGAATATAATTCTCTTTATCTTGACTGTTTATCAGTGTATCAGAGAAAGGAAAATAAGGTATTGTCACTGCCAGATATGGAAATGAGAGCTTGGTGACTGAGTTTGCATCTCAACACATTGTTAGTTTGTCCTTCATAAGGGGAGAATTCAGTATGTCCTGAAAGGACACAGACTTTGAAAACTTTTCTAAGATGCTCTTCCATGAGCACAGAAATCCTTGAAAAATGCCACATATATATTTGTGTGTATGTATATAATATATAAACACACACACACACACACATATATATTTAGGCTTAGCAAGAAAGAAAATAATTTCCCTCTTTCTTCTTGGATTTTCTGGTTCCTTCTTTATTTTTATAAAGAAGAAAGAACTCTTCTCCCGTTGAAAGGAATCCTATAGCCTCCAGAAATGTTTACTTAACTGCTTTGTTGTCAGTAGATTGCAAAAAGAGTGAACCATGAATATTTAACCACATAGGGATGTCCATTCCAATCCAGATATGAATATCTGACCAAAAAAAACCCCAGAAGATCAAAAAGAGGGTGTTCTTTTTTGAAAGAAGAAAGTAAAGCAAGTATGGACCAATAAACATTAAAAAGAAGGCAGTTAAGACTGGGTAAATAAAATAAAATGCCCAGAAACAAGTATTCCCTTTGAAAAAGAACATCAGAAGGAATAGAATTAGTGTTAAGAACACGCCTGACAATGCCCCAGTGGTGACAGAGAGATGCAGGTGCACCAGAAGCCAGTTACCCTTAAAACAGAACTTCATTCCTGTGCAGGACAGGCAAGATGTAGGAGCAGATTTTTCTGTTCCTTAGTGGCAGTGGTTTTGTCTAGTATTTCCATTTTAATTAGCACTCTGGGAAATACACACAAAAAGCAGTGCTAATCACAAAAAGCAGTACACTGAATATTTTGTGGGGAGACATCATGGGCTCAGTGCAAGATTTCAGCACTGAAAGAAAGGTTTCTAACACCTTCCAGGAACTGATGGTAGCAGATGTAAAAAAAAGTTAATGCCAAATGAAGGCTTTTCTGTACCAAGATGCTTTTTAGAGGAATGCTTTATCTATTATCAGAGGTGATACATATATATCAGAGATTATATATAAAAATCAGTAGTGAACATACGAAAAAGGGAATATCAGTGAGTCTGATTTTGGTTTAAGTTAGTCTGGTGAAAGGTTTGGAGCCAAGAAGACTTGAGGAGGGAATAAAGCTGTCAGTGCAGAACTATTTTGATGTGAAGCATTTTTATCTGGAACTGCTATGTTTCCCACAGCTGTTGTCCTAATGAAACTTTTCAGTTTGTATCATGAAATATTAAAAGCAACCAACTTAAGTTAAATAATTTAGTAAAATGAGAAAATTTGGTGACATAAGGAAATAGTTCAGTTCATTTCAGCAGTCACCCAAAACACTGTTTCAGTTCAACTTTAGTATAATATTTGTCCTATTTTCTTTTTCTTATTTATACCATGAAATTTAAAAAACCCCTCCAAATCCTATACCTTTAGTTGAATGTTTCTACAAGGTTTTTATAAATATAACTTGAAGAAAAATAACCAGTGAATATGATCTCTAACAACTCCGTGTCTGTGAAATCAGAAGTTCATTGTGAAGTTGAACCACTATCCTCATAAAGCCATTCAGTAGTAGGATCAGGTTGTCAACAAGGGGGAACATTTACATCTCAAGCTACAAAAGACAAGATGAAAAGTAAATATAACAGATTCATAGATGGTGAAGGTGCAGATACACACTGTGAATTAACATACAATGCTAGTAAGAGGCTTGTGTTGATCCAAGACATTTTCAGACATCTAATGCACGTAAATGCTAGAGCAACAAGAGAAAAGTTTAATCCTGAAACCAAAAATTAATTACCCAACTGACGAGACTCCTCCACTGCTCTGACCTATACAAACTTGCAAGCTTTCACAAGAAGATCTCTGGGAAATGTACATTCCTGAAATCCAAAAAGAGTCCTGGTAGAAACCCAGACAAGAGCTGTAGACCACCATGCAGCCTGTGATGACCTCTCCTACCTCACAGGCATGGGATGAGAAAGCAATTAACACTGGCACTCAGCATATGTTAATGAATAGGGGACTGTGGATGGGAAAAATACAGACACATAATATATTCCAAATCTGGCAAGGATTACCATTTTATTTGGCCAGGAGAGCGTCTGGTCAACAACTGGGACTATGTCTGGGGAGAGATATAGTCTCAGCTGTTCGAGCATGCCAGAGATGGATTGATGTGATGGTCAAATGGTCGTGCGAAAATTGCCCCAAAGCCATGGGTTTAAAATTAGAGAATCACCAGATATGCTGAGTTGTAAGGGACCCACAAGGATCACTGAGTCCAAATCCTGGCCTTGCACAGGATCACCCCAAGAGTCACACCATGTGCCTGAGAGCATTGTCCAAATGCTTCTTGAACTCTGTTGGGCTTGGTGCTGTGACCACTTCCCTGGGGAGATGTTCCAGTGCCCAACCACCCTCTGGGTAAAAATCCCATTTCCCTAATATCCAGCCTAAACCTCCTCTGACACAACTTCCATTCCCTCAGGTCCTGTCACTGGGGACCACAGAGAGGAGATCAGTTCCGGCCCCTCCTCTTCCCCTCATGAGGAAGTTGTAACTGCAGTGAGGTCTCCTCTCAGTCTCCTCCAGGCTGAACTGACCAAGGGACCTCAGCTGCTCCTCACATGGTGTCCCCTCAAGGCCATTCACCATCTTTGTTGCCCTTCCTTGGACAGCAGCCAATAGCTTTATGTCTCTCTTATATTGTGGTGCCCAAAACTGCACACAATATTTGAGGTGAGGCTGCCCCAGTGCAGAGCAGAACAGGACAATCCCCTCCCTTTCCCGGCTGGCAATGCTGTGTCTGATGCCCCCCAGGACATGGTTGGCCCTCCTGGCTGCCAGGGCACTGCTGACTCATGTTCAGCTTGCCATGACCAGGACCCCCAGGTCCCTTTCTGTGGTGCTGCTCTCCAGCCTCTCGTTCCCCAGGCTGTCTGTACATCCAGGATTGCCCCATCCCAGGTGCAGAATCTGACATTAACCTTTGTTAAACTTCATACAGTTGACCACAAACCACCTCAGTAATTGGTCAAAGTCACTTGGCAGAGCTTCTCTGCCCTTGAAGGGCCCAACAGCTCCCAATTCAGTATCATCTGCAAACACAATATCCCTTAAGGTCCTGCATCCAAGTTGTTAATAAAGCTGTTGAAGAGAAGTGGGCTGAGGATGGGGCCCTGCAGAACCCCACTAGTGACAGGTCCCCAGCCTGGTGTCACCCCATTCACTATAACCCTTTGTGCCTGACCTCTGAGCCAGTTGCTCACCCATTGCATGATGTGGTTATCCAGCTGTGTGCTGGACATTTTGTCCAGAAGGATCCTGAGAGAGACAGTATTTATTGAAGTCTTAAGAGATTACATATAATGACTACACTTGATCAATTGAGTGGGTTACCTTGTCATAAAAAGAAATCAGGTTTGACAAGCAGGACTTTCCCCTCATGAAGCCGTGCCGACTGTGCCCAACAACGGCATTGTCCTTCACGTGTTTCTCATTGCCTCCCAAAATAATCTTCTCCATAATTTTACCAGTTACTGAAGTGAGACTGACAGGCCTGCAATTTCCATGTTTCTTGTCCCTCTTTTAAAATGAGACAGGATTAGCCATTTTCCAGACAACTGGGAATGCTCAGCGCTTCTGACAGGCACTCTGATTTTGCAGTGTGTGGGGTGGTCTCAAGCTGAGAAGAACCAGCTGTTTCTTACCTGGGCAGGAGTTGGCAACCCCAGAAACAAGTGCAGTTGATGGTCCCATCACTCTGCTGACCCCTCTTCTAAGATTTTCAGCCTCCTGCCTGAGGAGAAAATGTGCACCCTCTGAGGCCAAGTTCAGGGATGTATAGTGTTTTGTGCTGATGTCTTGAGAGGATAGGAGGGAAACAAGTCTCAAGAAAACCTGAAGTTTTTTATCCAGAATTATTTTGTCCATGTTTAACACAAGTCCTAACATATCCTACAGAAAAAAATCAAACACCATAAACAGGACATTAAAAAAAAAGTGATACTTTACAAGACTGTTCAGACAGCAATATCATACTGGACTTTTTACATAAACAAAGTACAACTCTAGAGAAACTTAGAAATAAGGACCTCTCTCTTTTTAATAAAAAAAATCAGTATATCAGTAAATCATCTTAACAGATTGAACTGAAAGCACAAGGAAATGCTTGACATAACATTTTCCATTATGTACTAATTCTAAAGTCACATTATCCTTAAGAAGCAACAAATGTGCTGCAACGAGAAGAAAACCCCACCAGAAAAACAAGCAAGCAAACAAACAAACAAACAAAGCTTGCAAAGCCAGATGGCCTGAAGGCATGTTTTCAAATAAGCACAGGCAAGTTCAGACTGACAGGCACTGACCCATTGCTTGTGGGGTCTGTGACTTCAGCTTTTTGTTTTACTTCAATAGTTTAACTAGCTGCAAACTGCTCCAAACCTCAAGCTTTCACTAGAGAGTTGTAGTTCATTTTGTGAAACACACGCAGTACAATGTGGAACACCCCTGTAAACAGTCAGCATCTGGAAGAAGCATCACTGATGTAAAACTAACCCTGACGTTTCTAGATGGCTCTAAGCTGAACTCTAGCTCTGCGGCAGTCACAGATTTTTGTATTTGGGCTTTTATTCAATTGTTTACACTTAGCTGTACCAAGTAAAACTATTTTTATTGTCTCTATGTGAGGATTCACAGAGAAAAATATCAAGTCTGTTTTTGTATTTGGGCTATTTACACACACACACACACACACACATACACACACAAAACCAAAAAAAAGACTGAAGAAGTTCTACTCCTTAAAAAGTAATTGTTTGGAAAATCAAATCCATTCTTGGCTTTTGTGATGGCAGCACAGAATCCTACTGAGGTCTTTGCCAAACTGCACATGTGTGTAATAGTCAAGGTTAGAGTTGTCTGGCACAGAGCAGGTACCCCAGTGTTTTACAGAGCACATCATCTGCAACATCTCCTCTGCAGCCTTGGCAACCACAGGTATTTCATGCAGTCATCAGCCCATACATTCTCCATTCAGCTCTGAAGCACACCTGGCACTCAGTGTGACAATGTGCCCCCCTCCACGGTGCCCTTGCCACCACTGCTGCCTGTCCCCTGGCTCCCACAGTGCCCAGCACCCAGCTGCTCTCCTTCTCTGGGCTGGGGAGAGGACATCTGGTAGGCTGAACTTCCCAGTCTGGAGGAGAAAATGCTGCAGGAGCTGCAGGAGAAGAAGTACCTGAGGTCTGTGGAACTGAAGCAGGATACAGTCTGGACAGGCTCCTCTTGTCAGAGAGCGGAGCTTGGCCACAGCAGCTGAACAACTGGCAAGTAACTGGGGGTGTCCATGCTCGCACTGGTCCAAGGTGTAACCTGTCATCCAATGTGCTGCCTTCTGGGCACCTCTACTCACCAACAAGGGTGTTCATGGTCCTTTGACCTCAGCAGCACCCAACCATTTTTGACAAGTTATTTACTATGGGGCAGCAGGCAGTGATGCCATCTTGTCCCTGGCATAGCTCTAATACCAACCCCCTGAGAGGATCAGAGACAATTCCTTTGCTAGGAAGTGGTGATGCTGACAGGATTCACAAGCCCGTATGACTTCGCATGGCTTTTATGGCTATATCACCTTCAGCATCCTGGATGACCCTTGTTGGTCTCCACAAAACATTCATGGGTAGGATAGCTAGCCTAACAGTCACACACATTTCCCAGATAGTTCTTAGTAACTCCTTGCCCTTATTCTAGAACTTCCATAAAGTCCTAATCCCAGCATGGTTTTATACATGCCCTATTACTCTGGTTCACCATGTGTTGAGACTCCTAACATGTGCTTCAGCTTTTCCATGTCTTCCTACAGGGACAAGGCAGACTGAGCATGCCAACAGCTGACTGTGTAAGGGGGTACCCCAGAAGACAGACTTAGAGCCAGCAGCTTCACCATGGCCCACCGTGTGCAAAGGGCAATGCTCATTCTTCAGTGCCTGGCACGACAGCAGCAGGACCACATCTTCCATGCTATGTGTCTCCAGTGACACCCTACTCCTCCTAGCCATGGGAGGGAAGGATGCAGTGGTGAACTCCCTTCACCCTTCTTTGGGTGTTTATGGGGTCTCCACTGTGTGTGTCACTGCATCCTCTGCTCAGGGTTGGTCCATCTCCTCCTCACCTGGCATGGTGTCATCAGCTCCTTCTGCACTGCCCCTCGTTTAAAGAACTCTCACTGGGCTGGCAAGCCTGTTGGCTGACCCTCAGAGTCCCTGATTCTCAAAGGGTTTTAGAAAACAAATCCATGTAGTCAGCACCAGTTGCGCAACCATTTGTTGACCCACTGTGTCTGTCTGCTCCTCAACACAGCCCCCCACTCCTCTGTTAACCCTGGTCTGAGCTACTGTATGTCTGCAGACATGCAGGTGGGGCAGGAGTGTCCTCCTGGTGCCAGTCACAGCTGCTCTCTTTCAGTGAATATTGGGTAATATCAAGCTTACATCATTGGTGACATGGATCAGGTTTGGATTCCCCAAGGGAGGGCCTGGACCATTTTCAGAGGATCCATAAAAACCATGCTGCCAAGTAAATATGATGCTGCAGTAGGATCAGATGGACACAGCATTGCAAGGAGACATCTTGTCCACTCTGGACTTTCCTCCTACATCCTCTCTTGAGGGTGAGTACCCCAGATTTTTCTTGGAGAAAATGAGTATAGTCCCTTTGAAAACAGCTCTGAGGAAGAGGAAGCTGGGTGTTTGGGAGAGCAGGACTTGCCTCCAGCCTTCTGTGGGTTATTTTGTTTTGCTTGGATTAACACAGCTTCAGAAATTCCAGCAGATTTGTTTTATGGTATGTATTTCCTGTATTGCCCAGGCCATACAATTTCTTCCAGTTAATTCTGAGTTGCACAACTGAACCCAATATCCTGATGTGTGACTTACTGTGTTTGTAGAGCAGCTAATGCCCTCTTTTTGTGGGGCTTTAAGAAAGGACCATTGTAAGAACTATAACTGCTGCTGGCATCATTAGTAATACATGGACAAAGGTCAGAACATCCTGTGGCAGGTCAAGAAAACAGCCCTGGCTTGCTGACACAGGCACGCTCAGCATGGTTTGCTTGATCTATCTCTGACTCTCTCAAAATACCATGCTCTTAGCCTCAGGCTTTAGGTTTCTTCTCCGTGCAATCAACTGAGCACTTGCCTTCAGCCTAACCCAGGTTAAGGTAATCAGGGCATAGGGTTAAATAAGGGATAAATGAGGGCATAGCAGAAACATGGGGAGGGTTGTCTGCAAGGGGAATGCTGGCTGTCCTTCCCACGCTCTGTGCAAGGGACAGAGGCACCAAACACATCTCTTCTCTGCACACCCCTATGTCTGCAGCTCAGGAAGCTTTTAGAGACAGTCCTTAAGTTCTTCTGCCCAAAATCCTTTAAGGATTTTGCCAAAATGTCCTATTTCTTAACCATAAAAATCAAAACAGAGTGTTGTTAAGGTAAATAAAATAAATGCTAGGAAATAATCAGGCATCACTACAGGCATGCAGGAAATGAAATGGCATCTGTTCTGGCACAATAAATGGCTTCTTAAACATAAAAGAAAACATACAGTCAAACATTACCTAACACTACTGCAGATTAGCCCTATTTTGTACATAGGCAACAATAGATTCAAAATTGCACAAGTTGGTATATTTTGGTCTGGAAATCTGGGTTTGCTCCATTTTCCATTTATGCAACAATAAATCCAAATTAATGTGTACCAGGGAAAGGAGGCCTGGTGAACATGAAAGGAAAAACAAAAGTAAGTGAAAAAAATGCTTTCTTCTCTCCAACGTGTGATGAATCTACTGCAAAAGCACAGGCTGCTGCATTGTCTTAGGACTGAGTATACCTGGTGTTTTGGCTTTCCTGGCTTTGAGCTGCAATCAGCGCTTATCTCATCTGAGAAAAACAGGATCCTTCCAAGCTATTAAAGAGGAGGTCTCTGAGCATGGTGGTTGTGGCAGCCTCTAGTGTTCCATCGATAGTTCTCAGGAGGACTGGTGCCCGTATGAAAAGTGAGAGCTCTCCTCCATGATACACTCCTCCCTTAGAGCAGTGCTTAAAATAATTGCTCACTCTCTGAAGGCTTTGTTGCTTAGGCTTGCCTTTTTTTTTTTTTCTTTTCTCAAATGAGGAGATCCTTGTCCAAAACAAACAAAAAAACCCCTCCAAAGGTACAATTTCAATCTATTTTGTGTTCCTTCTTGCCTCCCCTTTCCTAGTTTTACCTTGCAGAAACTCCTCCTTTGGTGGAAGCAGCGCATGATTTTGGCTCAGAGGGCGGGTGGGAGCAGCCCCCTCTGAGGCTGCTGCTGATTCACCCTCCTGAATCCCGTACCAGCGGTGCTGCTCCTCCGCCTGCGGGAGCGGCGCTGGGAGCGCGGCCCCTCCGCGTCAGCCTCGGCGCAGGGCGCACTTCTGGGGCCGGCACACCCCGAGTGACACAGGCTGCTCGGGGCCTGGGAAAGTGCTGCAGTTCTCAGCAGCGCGGCTCCACAAGGGCAGGCACATCGCTCTGCCACCAGCATCCTCCCACCAGCTCGCCTGTGAAATAGCTGGGAAGTTACCAAGCACATCCAAGAAAGCCAGACAGTTAGGAGTCAAGCTTCCCACCCTGTGCTGCCTTTATGTTGCTTGAGGTCAATTATTATAAACTATCAATTTTTCAGGAATGCTATTAATTTAACTGCTGTGTAAACTGAGTTTCTGTTTCTCAGCAATTATAATGCACAAGATGTCAAGCAGTGGTAATGCCTGAATTTTTGTCTCCTTTTTCTTCACCCCCCCTGCCCCTTTCTTTCTAGAGTTAACAATTTCCAGCTGTGTATTCTTTGGATGTGTTTCCACACCAGCTTTTTCCATAATATGGAGCCGGCCCATTTCCAGATTCCAGATGTGCTATTTATTTACTCTGAAGCATCTGGGCCCCGACATGGTCTTGTCACTGCAACGTGGCAAACTTGTGAAGAATCAGAATGGCAGCCAGTTAACAAGCTGTACTACATTGGCAAGTGCTGAGAACAGTTCAAAGGAGAGCGGAAGAGGGGGGTTGGTGGAGTGGAAATGAAAATGGAGCAAATTTCATGTTTGGCTGCACTGTGCTTTCTAAGGTTACAAATGACTAGTGGCACTCAAATTGGAAACTGGGGATTTTGCTCTTTTGTAAACAGAGCCCAAAAGACACTGAAGCTCAACAGAAGTAGCCCAGGGTGGCTATGAGAGGTTAAGCACCCTCTCCCCAACTCCTGTGAAGAGCTTCAAGCTCAGGCATGGTGCTGGAGGTCTTATGCAAGCTCATGCATCTTCTTAAAGACCCTTGAATAGACCACAGACCATAGAATAAACGGAGAGAGGCATTTTAAATTTCCCCTTGAATTTCCCTGCTCAGGAAGGGGCCAGCAGAGGGATTTTCTACACCTGAGAGAAATACACCCAATGCTTTCTCTAACAACAAAACTCTGATTTTGTTTTTAAATTTGGGCGTTGAGGGGAAAAGTAAGCCTGCTTTGAAATGAAAACTGCAAGACTGCAGTGAAATAGAAATTCAGAGGGCTCAACTGCAGCGTTTTGGATAGGACTGAGGTTTTTGGCTTCCATTTAGTACAGTCTTCAAGCCAAGAACTTGCTTTGGGTTACCGAGCTTTCAGCCATTACCTGGCCCAGGAGATACGGTTGTTGAAGCAAGTGTCAGCATTTTTTTAAGAAATAGAGTCAAAGTTGCATGTGAAAGGCTGAAGAGTTCGGAGGCTGTTGAGGGCAGCAAGGGAGAACCACAAAGCACTGTGTTACCTGGTTTGAGTTTAATCATGCAAATGTTTGATCACCCAGACACAGAAAGATTTCTCTACCTCTGTAGTCTGGCTGTCCTGTGTTCTGCCTATTGTTTACATTTTAGAGCTAGTAGGTTATATGATCCCCCTTTAAAACTGAGGGATGACACCAGGCAGAAAAGATGAAAAAAAATTTTAAGGAATCTTGCATGGAAACAGAAGGGATGGATGCAGGGAAAAGGGTTAACAGCACTGTTTTCTCTGACCTACCAGTGTTCCTTCCTGCATGTTAGAAAAAAGCAATGTGTGACCCCTGTCACATGGCAAAACAAAATACCTCCCAGATCTGTTCTTCTCTCCATGGTCCATCACACAATTTCAAGAGCATGTGAGTGAAGAAAGAGTATATGTCCTTCTTGCAACATAGAAATCAATCTTCCTCAGGGCATTCCCTTTCCTGTGCTCAGTTTACCAGTCATTTGGGCAATAGGATATGCAGTTAAAAAAAAAAAAAATTCCCAGGAACTGAAATAGTTATGTCAAGAGCTGTGGAAGGTAACTAAAAACTTCATAGAAAATGGTTTTAGAATTTTATTCAGTGAGATTCTTCCTCTTCAGATCTACCTTTTACAAAATTCTAGGGTAGTAATTTTGGTGCTAGTATATATGACAAAACTGCTGTCACTGGAAAGGTACATATAGAAGAGAAGACATAAGGCAAAGAATGAAGACAAAGAATTGGGCCACTACCAGTTGTACATGTCCAAACGCAACACTAAAACACAGAAAATTTTGTCTGATTCCCCATGTTTGGGTGTTTGGGATTTTTTTTTTTAACTTTAAAAACAATCATTCATCTGAATCAAAAACCTTTTAGAAAGTGCCTGACTCATAGGACAGAGAGGAGAAAATCCAGCTACTTCTGCTAAGAAGAGCAGAGCAGTTCCCATTCCTTGGGAACTTGCTCAGTATCAGGCAGGTGCAGTCCTCTCTACTGAGCTGGGAGCCCAGTGTGCTGGGATTGTCTGTTGGCAAGGTGCAAAGAGAGGAAAAGGTAGAGGTAGTAGAGGTAACAATCACTTTTTAAAATTTTCAAGAAAAAAAAGTGTTTTCCTAGCCATGAGTAGCAGAGGGCATGCAGGCATGTGTAGTTCCAGTCTCAGGTTCAGTCTGATCTTATTCAAGTGTTGCTCCTTTCCATTATAAATACAAAGTAAAAAGCTTGCAACCAATATAACTGGAACACTTATGCATAAGTCTTTTTGTCCCTTTCTGATGAGAAGGTGCCATGTTCAGGCAATGGCTCATACAGTGCTCCAACACCATGTGCCCATGTGCCTGTAGGTCTCTGCTGCCCCCATCATGCAGATGTGGGGTCGCCAATCCAAGTTGTGCCCCATGGTGCCACACCAGTGGTGCTCCCAACAGCACCTCTCAGAACTGTTTACTCAGCAGTGAGAGCAAAGCTCCCCATCACCTCACTTCACTAGGACTATAATTTCCTCAGATCATAACATTGCTGTGAAAATTAAACACGGTCTTTCCCTAAAAGCTTTAGGATGCTTTGCAGAAGAGCTTATCAAACTGCCTGCTCAATTCCCATGGGAAAGGCAAGTATCACTTGTGGGATTGCTATACATGGCCTTTAACTCTTACAGGACTTCAGCTATTTGGGTGTCCTTTCACTCTGACATATTGCCGCATACAGTTGTATAGCACATCATATTATAAATAGCAAAACAAAATTATTGGTCTTTAAGTCTTGAGAACTGAGCAATGTTCTGCAAAACTCATTTTGCTGCTGCCATTGGAAGGGCAATCCTGCATCAATGACCAGAGAATCACCAAGCAGATTTTATTTAAAAGAAAAAAGATTCTCAAAAGACGAGAGCTGAGCTGAAGGTTTTGTCACCTAAACAGTTAAGCACAACCACTGCTGTTCATAGCCAAGATGAGAGTTATTATTGATGGCAGATTGGGCAAATATTTTATGCTGTGAGTGATGTCTATTTTGGACTGTCCACTGTCTTTCTGTTACATCTGATACACCAAAAGATCTGAAGTCTGCTTTCAAAACAAGAGATTTGATACAAAAGAGGAGTACAGTATTTCTGGGCCAGTGTGTTCTCTGCAGGTATCCCATACCACTTCTGGGTTTATAACTTTTTGTGCTCTTTAGAAAATCACCCTAATCATTTCTGTTCTCTTTTCAAAAGTGAAATGATAGGCCATTACCAAACACCCAAATACACAGCAAATGTTAATCTGATTTAGAACCGCACATAAACACTCTACAGATTAGTAGTCCTGCCATCATTCAAGGTCATCACTCTACTGCAGCCAAAAGAGTAATGTCTCATTACATTAAACCATGAGCATTTTGGTCCTGGGATGGATTCAGCTCAGTGATGTAATGCTGCAGGCACAAGCAATCATGAGATCCCCAGCAGTAGAAATTCCACGTGCAGAGGGGTTGAGTTTGAGCAGTTACTGTGATGGGTTGAAGGTGTCCATAATTCCTTCTCTTCCAGGAATATGTTCCTGAATGCCCTTTGCTCTCCAGGGAGCCTGTGTAATTGCTGTCCTTGTAAGACAACCCTTTCCATGAAAGTGAAAGGGGATGGCTTTAAAAGCTCCGCCAGAGATCCTGCCAACCCCAGGCTTCAAGGGAAAACCACTGCCTTTTCACAGACCCTCTAGGATGTCAGGACTGCCTGGTCTTCTAGGGAGAAATGTCCTCAGGGAGCTGCCAACTGAGATGTGTGTTTCCAGCAAGGCAGGATGATTCAGAAGACCAGAAACTGCTCACAGGGTCCCTTTCAGCTTGTTTGGTGTCGAAACATAAACCTGTTGGAGGAAACCTGCCATTTCCTCTTGGTCAAGTAGAAGAGCAATGCCTCTGTTGCAACTGTCTTAATTTTCCTTTCATTGCCCATCCTGCAACTGCCTAATACTCAGAGGCACTTCTTCCCTTTCCTAAAGTAACGATTTTTTTGTGCTGTTGAATTTTTTCTTTTTTAATTATGCCTGTTGACCTTATGTCTACATCCTCTCTCCTCCTTCGAGAAACTGTAGTCTTACAGGCCATGTAAACTTTCCATAAATCAGTAGTCTTATTATTAAAAAAAAAAAAAAAATCAGGCAATTTTCATTCTAGATTTTTAGGGTACAGTAATATTAAATAAACTCATTAATTCTGATAAATTAGGATAGTTTTCCTAAGCAAAAGTAGCTGCCACGATATACGTCATCTTCCTCTAAGTACTTTTCCTTTATTATTTTTTCCAGAGTCTGTAGATATTAGAACCCAGCCAGCTTGTTTTGACATATTATTGGGAGCCACATTTACCCTGGAGTAATTCAGCTTAAGCAGAGGGAATAACAGGATACTGAAACGGGTCCCAGCATGTTAGACGGTTAAAACATTTCTGTTGTTGCTAGATTGTTATTTCTAGATCCAAGTGTATCTGCATGGAAACGGCAATCCCGGGAGTGTGGCTGGCCTGAATGCCTTCAGGGTTTTTTCCCCACTGCTCTGAGCTCATTAGTGGAAAAGGGAATGGAGGAAAAATTTGTCAATCCCTTGACAAGAAAAAGCAGAGCAATAGCCAGGCTAATTTACGCTAATAAAAGTCTTGGTCTTCACTGATTACAGCTTCAGCTGGAGGGGAAAGATAATAAGAGGGGTCTAAGATCCTCTACTGTAAATGAAGGGAAGTCACAAGACTAAGGTGTGTTCATGAAAGACACAAGGTGGCCTAAGGCACACAGAATCTGTACTGAGGGTCTTTGGTTTTGCTACAGCCTCGATATCCAGGGAAAGAAGTCTTAGAGCTGAAGCATAGTTGCATAAGTTTTGCATGAAAAGCACTAAAAATTTTGAATTCATGAGCTGTTAAAAACACTTTCAATATTTATCAGCTCTGGACACTGCTTAAAATTGATCCCATTTGGTGGCCTCAAGTCTAAATAATGATGTTACTATGCCAGCCCTGCCTCTGTTATGTGAATTGGATATTTTTTCCTGAATAAGATATAAAGTACTGGATTCCCAACCAAGAGAAAAGTGTTCTTAATATATTTGTAATTCAGGCAAAACCAATTCCTCTTTCACAGTTAAAGGGTCTTATATCATGTCTGTTGAAGATGAGAGTTTAATGTAAGTTGTAAGTTATGTCTGACAATTTCTCAGAAGAAAAACCAAAGCTATTTGGAAAACTGACATTCTCTTGGTGGAAATGTAAAGTGAAAAATGGCTAATGAAACATCTTTTTTTTCTTCAGGAAATTAAGAATGAATTCAAATCAGGGGAAAAACATTTTGACTATAGGGGTTCCCTTTTTTCCCCCCCCAACCTGGAAGTGCTTAATGCTGTAAATGTTTAAAATTAAGCCATTGTTTTCAAAAATTTCCAAAGAAAATCTAAATGTTTTCACCTGAATTAGTATGTTCCAGTGGGGAAAATAAAGAGATAGTTTTAATAAGGAAACTTTCTATGCAAGAAATTTTAACCAGCTATAGGTGGAAGCCGTAGTAGCTGCAAATAAGGGACATCTGGACTAATTTGTAAAATAGAACTTGGCCTGGGCTTGCATGGAGCACTCTCCTCCTGCTGTCCGTGCTCTTTACTCTCATGTTCAGCAGCTCCAGTTTTGGCCATGCCAACCAACGGGCCCTCTCCTGGCCCTGTGCAGTCATTCCTCAGGGGACAGTGCCAAGCACCACTGACACAACCCCCCTGCCATGGGCTGGAGGGGGCAGAGCTCACTCACCCTGCGAGCAGCGCCCTGGCCCTTGGCCACGGGACTGCCAGGTGGGTCCAGACAGCTCAATCAGAAGGACAGGCACAGCCTATGGAAGACTGCAGGGAGAGGTTATCAGGCAAAATTGCACATTGAAATTATACAAAACCAACCTGCAGGTTTCCTAGATTGACAGCATTTAAGTGAGCTTATTTTCATCAGAACGCTTGAGGGCAAACCGCTAACACATTTCTTTCCTACAACAAGAGTTTTCCTGCTGATCCTCTGGAGCATGGACAAACAAATAAGAGCGAGGCTGTGCATTGGCCTTGCTGGATGTGGGGTGTCAGGCTGGTTTATGGTGGTGTGTGCTCTGCCTGGGTCCAGCATGCAGCTCTGGAGGGCTTTTCAGTACCTTTCTGCCCAGTGCAGATGAGGATGGTAATGACGGCAAAAGTGAAAGCTGAGGCATAAGCCTTGGATATTGGCAAATATATTCCAAACAGAGCATATATGTATTCTCCTCCCTTTGTCAGCAGCTGTGTCCCTTATGTAGGTGGGATTTTGCCTTATTGTAGTGCAGGGATCATTAAAGCAGCTGCTGACCTTTGGAAAGAGCTGGGATAAGGATTGGAGAGGGATGAGACAGACCAAAGGAATAGGCAGCTCCCAGGGAAGCATGAGATGGTGCACGTGGTTGAGGAGACACACAGAGAATGCCTGTCCTATGTGCAAAGCCATTTTTCTGCTGCTGCCAAGGAAGGGGTTAAGGCAGTGGGCATGGAGTGAGGAGAGGGTCCCTCCTAGGCCTGTCCCTCTCCCTCTTTCACACTGTCCCCTTTAGCTGACCCCACCACCCACTCGAGCAGGTAAAACCCAGGCCCATCTGAGATTCTGACAAACTCCTGAGCAGCCACCAACCATTTTGGGGTGGGTCAGCAGGCCATGGTGCAGGCAGGTTTGTGTATCATGGGCAGCCCTGCACATTGCTGAAGCAGTTTGCCACAGCTGCTGTATGAGGAGCAGCACCCTGCTTTCCTGCTCTGATTAATAGTGCTCTGCCTATCAGCAGGTTGCTCCCTGTGGTGTTGGGAACCGTAGCCTGAAACAGGAGGAGGCTATTTGTGGGGGTGATCTTGAGAACAAAAACACCAGAAGCTGGTTCAGTAGTATAGCAATTATCAAGGCACATTTGTACCTTCAAAGGTACAAAAGGAATTTTTAAGCCATATTCTATCCTAAGGAGAAGTATCGGCGTATTGCTGCTCTTTGTCTTACTACATTTTCCTCATTAAACTACAAGTGTGCACAGGAAATAAGCCTTTTTGTAAATGGAGATAATAATGTTTGGTAGTTTAGAAAGTCAAATACCACTTTTGGATTAAATCTCAAGCAGGTGCCAGGGAAGCTCTTCCAAAAGCATTATTGCTCACTGTGATGGGAAGAGTGGAAGCTTCAGACAAGCCCTACCTTGGCCTATTCTGGCAACAATTTAAATTTAAAGCATCAGTCTGGTTTGCAAGTTCTAATAATGGCAAATCAGATCTAGTTATAAAGTGAATTATTTATTAGATAGCCAAGAGATAACAGATGAAATATCTTAATCAGAATTACTTACTATATATATAAAATGAAAGAATTATTAGTAGATTACAGCATAATATAAAACAGTGCACTATATCAAGGCACCTATATTAAAGCTAGCAACAGAAACAGTTGTGATTAAGGGTTGAATGTAACTCACTACCAAAACGATGATAATGTACACAGATTCCTTCACTTAACCCCTGGGGAATAACTGTGAAGCAGCATCCTTACTAACGGGAGAAATTCCACACATTTCCCAGAAAATGTATAGGAGATTTCTGCTTTGTGAGTTTGGTGTAGCTTTTATGGTTGTAAATTGAGTGGATGTCAGTCAGAAATCCAGCTTATCTTGCCATATCTCACTTCAACAGTAAGATGTTTACTGGCAGCTGGGAGATGCCAGACCAGCGTTAACCCCAGGGCACCAAAATCATTCACTACAAGACAGCTTGTCCTGTTTGAGTTATCTGACCAGTTAACAAACAACAGATAAGCCCTTGGTGGGGAGAGAGGGGGCTGAGGTGCCCTGCTACACTAACCTTGGTGATAAAACCTTGGTGATAAAACAGATGAGTTGCTGGACACAGGCATGTCAGGTGAATCGCGGAGATGTATGGAGTTCTCTGCCAAAGGCATCTCTTACAGGCATCACCTTCCAAAGCACACCCTTGGGAAGAGACAGATACAGTGCACTGTGTCCCATGACCACATGGAGAAAGCCAAGCAATATGATAAGGAATTGATTTTGTTCATACTCATTTCTCCCTATACGAAGTTTTGAATAATTACAACTACACTAATCCCATCAATTGAACGGCTTCACAGTTAAGGCGTCACTTAATGAATGAACAAATGAATATATTTAGGTTGCTCTAACAGCTAAATGGCCACTCAATTAAAAAAAAAAAAAGGGATTTAACCCACTATTGGCAGAAGCTCAAAGAGCTCAGGACTGATGTTCAGTTCTGCCTGCAAATGAAGGAAGTAGAAGCACATATATGAAATTTTAATGTATGTACATTGTGCTGAAGATTGGCTGTGATTCCTGGCACAGTGGAAAGAACATTGTTTATTTTCAGAGAATCACAGAATGTGCTGAGTTGGAAGGGACCCACAAGGAACATCAAGCACAGGACCATTCCCAAGAGTCACACCATGTACCTGAGAGCATTGTCCTTGCACTTCTTGAACTCTGTCAGGCTTGGTGCTGTGGCCACTTCCCGGAGGTGCCCATTCCAGGGCCCAACCACACCCTGGGTGAAGAATTTTTTTCCTAGCTAAACTTCCCCTGACTTCAGGCCATTCCCTTGGGTCCTGTCACGGGTCACCACAGAGAAGGGATTGGTACCTGCCCCTCCTCTTCCCCTCATGAGGAAGTTGTAGAGCAATGAGGTCTCCCTCAGTCTCCTCTTCTCCAGGCTGAACAGACCAAGTGACCTTAGCCACTCCTCACTCAGCTTCCCTCAAGGCCCTTCACCATCCTCCTGGCCTTCCACTGGGCATTGTCTAACACCTTTGTGTCTTTCTTATGTTGTGGTGCCCAAAACTGCACACAACACTCAAGGTGAGGCTGCCCCAGAGCAGGACAGAGCAGGACAATCCCCTCCCTTGCCCAGCTGGTGATGCTCCAGTCTCCATCACTCACACAGAACCTCCTCTTCACCCACTACAAGGTTCTTGCTTAGAGTTCATTAACTGTAGAGAGTAACAAGAAAGAGCAGATTGGCTAAGAAAAGTAATCAATCCTTCATTCAGGAGAAGCAGAGGAAGAGAACGAGCTATGTGTACAGGCATGTTTGTGATTTATTAGATGTAATCATATTTGCTAAAACAAAAGATAAACACTGTCATCCTTTCAGAAGAGTGTTCTGCTAAGCACATGTCACATAGCAACTGGACAATGATTTCTCCCCACACCTTGAAACCGATCACTAGCCTCCCACTGGCTTTTCAGCTTTCTCAACAGTTTTAATTGTTGCTAGGCAGAATTCATCCATTGCTGCTGAACCATGAACTTGTATCAAGAATTGATTTGCCCTCCAATCTGAGTCCTGTAAATTATCTAATAACCCTCCTTTCCCTTGTCTCAAATTAAATAGCAAGGAAAGTGTCTTTCTGTTTAAATTTTCATATTATTCTGTATTGACTTAACACAGATAAGGCTCTCCGGTAAGTTTGGGGAAATCAGCTGAGCAAAGACGTGCAAATTGTTTTTCTGGGAGAAGATAAGTGGTGAAAGATTGAAGCTATAAAGTAGCTGTACTTCTGATTATTGCCTGTATCACTGCAGAATAAAAACCTAACCAAGTAGCACAGGGCAGCATGTCAGACAGTATCTAAGCATTGAGAAGGCATCAGCCTTTTAACACCCAAGGAGTAGGGGTGAAGATTGTCATGCAGCTATTAGTAATCCCACCAGCCCAAGTGACACTGAAGGTAAAAGCTGGTGATGTGAGCATGGTGTAAGGCTGTCACATCCCACCAAGGAGGCAAATATCTACTTGTGCCACTGCTAGATAACAGAGCCAGGCTGCCAGACCTTCAGCTAGTCCTTGCAGGCAGCCAGCTCTGGAGAGACAGGCAGGAGTGGAGTGGGCTGCTTGGTACAGCAGTGGAGTCAGCATATAAAAATCCATCCCCTCTGCTATTTAGGACGGAGAGAGTGCCATAGAGTGGTCAGACACAACAAGGGAGTGCCCTCTCCTGTGTGGGAGCCCCAGGATGGTATCTCAAAGACAATACTTCCCCTGGGATGTTCCTGGTGCAGGAGGAGAGGACCTCTCTGTGGGCTTCGCTTCACCCCACAAGCTTCACTCTGCTTGTGGGCAGGGAAAAGGAAGGAAAGTGCAGAGCAGGCTTCACACCAACCTGAGGAAGTGCAACCTTGCCCCTGGGGCCTGACATTGTCTCACCAAGTACTCTGAATTTTTATGGGTAGAGATGGGCCCCACCATTACAGATAGCAGCTCGAAGACACTAATAGGTCAGCTTGGCTGACAGACTCCAGTGTATAGCTGTCAAGGGACAACTAGAAGACTGCAAATTAGGGGCTATTTAGTCCCTGTGAATACATTTGTCCAAATCCTGTCTGAATTGCAGTTCTTACTTTAATCTTGTCATTATGTGGCAGAGTCAGAAAGCTACCTCTGTGGACCAGCTTAGAGATAGGGTTGAATGTACAACCCAAGGAGTCCTGGCGTCCTATCAGCTTTACTCATGACATTAGATAAAGTTGTTTCTCATAAGTAGGACAGACAAAAACCATGTCTATTCAGCTCCTTTCCAGTCTCAGAACCCTCAGATTCAGCTCTTAATCAAAAGAAACATCACTTTTCTGAAACCTTGTTACAGCCTTCTGTACAGGTTGCCGTGGTGTTCACATCCCTTGTGAGGAGCACATTATTCCTCCTCCTGCTCAGCCACTGCATCCATCTGCTTTGTAAGCTTCTTTTCAGCCTGGTCAGAACTCACCAATTCCTTTTAACACATGCCAAGAACAACTTCTCGAGCTGAGAAGGATAACAGAAGATTTCCATTTCCTGGCACATGCAACTAGCTTTTAATCACTGATCTGGGACATGAACGTGGTTCCTGGAAACACCACGTAGATTTTGCAGGAAAGAGGTGGAATTGGGCAGAAGGGTTATTCCAGCATGGACACTACTCCTTTGCAGGGGACCCCTTGAGTACCTGCTGTCACTGAACATCACTCAGCTCTCTAGATGTGTCATTTCAAACAGCTCTCTCTGTCTCAGATAAATGTCAGTAAACACATTTAATTTTTATTAAAATAAAGTAAGATCATAAAAAGGGGCTTTTCTTTGCTGTGAATGATACACATTTGTTTTCATTATTTAGAGAAATATGTTACCATTTATCTATATTGCTGCCAGCCTTCTGCGTCATCACACACAAATAAAGCAGAAATAAATAGGCAGTTCACTCAAAAGAAAGATAAAGATTTTATTTATACAACATTCTACATAGAATATATATATAGCTTGCCATAATACAGAATTTGTTAATACACATCAGGAAAATTAACGAAAGATTAAGTCTTTGGTAAGTATCAACATTTGGTAAGCCTAGATGTATTAGGCTGTATTTCTGACACATAATCTTACTAAATTAAATTGATTTCCATCACTAGATAAATCTGAACTCCATAAAGTTGCTATTTTTAACTTCTGTAATAAATTTTATTCCCTTTTAGAATTTGGTTAGTTCTCTACATTTTATTATGGGTATTTGCTTTGCTGCAAATAGCATTTGGTGACAAGGCTTATTACTAGGATTCTGTTTGTAAATGAATTCCAGTATTAGTGAAGCCCCGGGGGAAGCAAGGTATTTGGAACATTTGAGAAATAGGATATTTGGATCATTGAGAGAAGACTTCTATCAGCTCTTTCTTTCAGTTAAGTGTACAATCATTTAGTATAATGCTGAGGGATAGGGATGCTCTTTGTGTAAACAAAAGGCAGAGTACTGAGTTTACTTTATACATATAAAGACTGTGGTATGCTTGCTTTGTCATCCAGCACCTTATAGTCACCAGCCTGCTCACTTTAAATTATAAATGGATCCATCCTAGAAATCCTTTTGCTAGAAATTCAGTTTGAATTTTGGAATTAATAGAAGCCCCGTAATTTCCAGGGCTTGTATTTATCAATCAAGATGTTATTGTAGCAAGTTGTCTAAGATTAATGTCAGCAGACTGAGAGGTCACAAGAGTATCCCTTCATGTGCCTCACAAATTTGCTCTGAACTCCTGTCTTTTCACCCATACCCAAAAGCCAAGTGTCACTCAAGGGCCTCATAGTGAAGTGCAAGTGATAAAGCACAAAGTTGTTTTCCTTGGCTGGTGGCATTTAGGTCTACAGAAAATGTACAGAACTAATACAGACACATGTTAGCTGCCCTAACTAGATGTTAGGAAGATTTGCAAGAAACTTAAGCCTGAAGTAAAGATGTCAGAGATGCTTAGATCATGTTTGATGTCAGGGAGACATTTCATTCTAAAGGGTTCACATAACACATCTAATACAGACAGAAACTCAAAAGATTTTGCCACCTGCCCAGTAAGCTCAGCTGCAAAGATGTATTTAATAATCAACAGAGAGTCTCTATATTTACTGCAAGGGAGGCCCCGAGGGTAATCTGAGCTTTTAAACGAAACTTTTTTTGCAAAATGTTTCTGGTTAGACAGTCCTTTACACATTGGTTTGGCAGAAATCTTCACCGAGTAGAACTGATCAATTTTGGTGCAGAAACAAGGCTTGGAATTTTAAGTCACATCAGATTGTCTTTCAGGACAGTTAGAGATGGTGACTTCCAGACAGTGAGTTAAATGTGTTCTTTTGTTATTTCTAGTTGAATAAAATAAAGCAGCAATATTTTAGAAACCAAAGCTAGGCTTTAACAATATTTTGTATTTCTGGCACTATTGGATACCAAGACACTACAAGTTTTCCTTGGACAGCCACTTTCAGCCTTCACAAAATACTTTACAAAAGTATTCAAGAGTCAACAAATCTATTATAATATAGGATCTTTTCCTTAAAAAGTAAACCAATGCTTCATCTACATACTTTGACTTCAATTTAATAGCTCCTTTAAAATATATTTTTCATTTAAAGCCCACACCAGGAGTCGGTACAAATCTTAAATGATTTAATAACAGTGCTGATCTACCTTCTCATTGACATATTTTGTTTGCTTTAGTTCATTTGAATCAGAGATCAACTACTCTCTTCAAAACATAAGGAAAGACATTTTCAAATTTAGTATCTATTTTTTAAAAGCCTGTAACATCTATTACCACACAGACACAAGTCAAGATGTTTATAGTGGAGTGGCTCCCATGAATTTCTCCTGGTTTTCCACCCTCATGACTTAAGTCTAGAGTGAATTTCTTCCTTGTCTGTGAAATATGATATTCTTCAGCCACTGTGCTCCTGGTACTATTTGAATTACTTCAGACTCTCCAATACAATTAGCTAACAGGAATCAAAATGAAAAAGAGAAACAAAATGAGTTTTGCCTCCCCTGTCTTCTTGTAAGCAAACCCAGGATTAAATGAACTACAAATTTAAATTAATTTAAAAATTAAATTTAATTAATTAGCTGTTCTTCTAAAATATTGTTTGCTTAGAGAAGATGTTTAGATATCAGTCTTAAGTGACTCTTCTCCCTAAAACAACAGAGAAGTTGTTTCCCAGTCAGACAAGGCTCATGGAAAAGGGAGCACTTATTCAAGCTTTTATTCCAGCATGATTTCTTATGCTGTAAAATTTAATTCTGTTCCAAAATTCATTACCCTTAAATTCCTCATTCAAACTGGAAATCTTGATACTAAAGTGTGCTGAGTTGACTTTTGCAAGTGTTTCTAAAATAAACTCTGAACAGTGAGCTGGAGCTTTCTAGAGATCAGATGATTTTCTCCTTCACTGCCACTGACTTTAACAAGATGTAGAACTTGGCCAAGACAGCACACATGTACTGCAAGCTCTGCTGTTTCCATTAACCACAACCCAACATCTCTGCAGAAAGGGCTGCGCTCTGATTTGTTTGACTTTCTGACTCTGGGCCCACTGAAGAATCAGATGTCAGAACTTAAAACCTGTTAAAATATAGCTTGGTTTCAGAGCTTAAAAGCTGATAATCCATAACTCAGGATCTGAAAACACGTTTGTTAGCAGAAAAGAGGGATCTGTAAAGATGACAGGTGAATGATGAAAGGGATTCTATCTGTGTGGGTCAGATCCTTTCACAATCTCTCAAACTGCAATGTTCTCACCTCTGTGGGGTGGGGCAGTGAGGGCTCTGCTGTCTCACCCCCTCAGAGTGAGACTCTCACACTTAAGACTAGTACAGAGAATTAAAAAGATGACTTTCTATGGAAGCCTGTTACACCAACACACAGCTAAGCAGGCCCAATGCGTGCTGGCAAACAGATATTTACTGCCCCACACCATGTCCTAGATGAGCAAACTCTTTCCAACTTGTCATATTGCAAAAACAGTGGTTGAAGTTCTGGCAGACAGAGACACAATTTTCACTTTAGCAGCAGCACTGTGTAACACAAGTCTCATGGAGAGTATTTTAAGTGTAGGACCAAAACAGAATTAAAAAAGCCCAAGAAATAGTGGACAGTGTGGAGAGAACTTTCCCTCTGGTGCTGGAAGGCATTGCTACAAAGCAGCCCTTGGTGTTATTCTTTGGGAAATCATTTGATAAACCCTTCCACTTTTATTATGGTGCTCAAGAGCTTGAATACAAAGTGGTTCTAGGCCTTCTTTGTGGTTATGCAGCTGTGTTGACTAGGAAATAATTTTGCACGACGACATGCAAAAATTCACCTTAATCTTATCTTCACAAGTCCACACTACAAAATGGCAGAGGTGATGTCTTGGGATCCCAAACTGTCCTCTTCAGAATGGGTGCACCACAGGAACCTACACTCTGTGCTCAGGGGGGCCAGTTGCCAGGGTGGGTTGCTCACCCACATCTGGGGTGTCAGGGGTGTGGGACAGGGCAGGGTTGCACAGGGCTGGGGCACCCACACCTCTCTGTGCAGGGCACACCTGCCCTGATGAGGAGGGGTATGTGTGACCCCCACAGCCTGGAGGGGGCTGTGTCTGTGGGCATGTTTGCATCACTTACAGAAGGTAATTTAGAAATTTGTAGCTGCATGTTACCACTTGTGGCCAGACTGTGGCCATCTGTTGTGGCTGATCTGATCCTGAATGTATTGTTCAAGATTGCTAGTTCATTACACATCATTAAAGAATCAATACACCACTCCAACTCTGACTGGGCTTAAACTGTGCGAATTGATTGGGATTTCCAACAGTGTTTAGTCAGTGAGAACAACAACAAGCTGAATTTTGTCAAATCCTCCTCAGTTTGTCTGCATAACCTGGCTGGTGAATATTGAGAAGTTTCTGATGCATCCATGGGACCATGAGGGAGGGCACCACCTTTTTCCTCCAGGCTCAGTCCTCGCCATGTGTGCCCTTGCAACAGCACAGCATGAAGGCAGCACTGGATAAACATGATTGGTCCTCATCCTCTGCACAGCCAAAATGTGGGCACTTCAGTCTGGGAGCAGTTGGCCAATTGCTGTGACAACAATTAGCCCAAACACTGTTCTTCCAAAGTCACCTGTGATGACATCTTGTCCTCCTTCCTTAGTGTCCCTTGATTTTTTCCGTTTTGTTTCATTGTCCATTCTCTCCCATCCAATGGAGCAGGGCACAGTGCCTGTCGTGTGCCCCAGCAGAGCAGTGGCTGTGCCAGCAGCACTGTGTGTGCCCCAGCAGCACTGCGTGTGCCCCAGCAGCACTGTGTGTGTGCCCCAGCAGCACTCTGTGTGTGTGTGCCCCAGCAGCACTGTGTGTGTGTGCCCCAGCAGCACTGTGTGTGTGCCCCAGCAGCAGTGCTGCTCACGATTCATTTGTGACAGGGGGTGTGAATATCATCCCTACTGAGTTGTGCCTGCAGGGGGGATGCAGAGGAGTTCTCACTACACCATCTCCATCCTGCACTGATGATAAGTTACCTGCAGTTGTTCTGCCCAGAAAAAGGAACCTTTTTATCCTGCATGCATTTATGCTCAGCAGTAACCATCTTACAGAGAAATGAGAAGCAGTTTAACTTTGATGGCTGATTTTAAGTTTTCCCACTCTATCCCATGAAAATACAGTTGGCAGCATATGTTCTCAGAGACCACATTAGCACTGAATTCATTCAAATCTCTCCACATGGGCAGGAAAAGGACTGGAGCTATTCTTACATTATTCATGACAAGCTTTGGCAGCTCACTTGGTGTCAGCATTCACAGCTTCTGCTCTGTAGTACCTCCATTGTCCCACGTCTCCCATGTTCAGGCTCAGCATTTCCAACAGTAACTTGAGCATTTCAGGCTTCCAGTGCCATTATGAAAAGGCAGGATGAAAACCATTAAGTCAGCCTGGACTCCAAAAAGACAAAGAAGGCATCTCCTCCATCTTTTTCTTTTGCTGATGATCCTGCATCTCCTTTTCTAGAAAACAGCTCATCCTTTTGGCACCTTAGGACATACTCAAACTCGTTCTTCACTTTTTAAACTTTCTCTTGTGCCATTAAGCAGTTGCCCTTGAACTTCTCTTGGGCAGGATCATGCAAGGAAAAAACTTGGGACAGGGGAAGGAATGGCAGCTGAGACCTGGCAGCAGTAAATGAAAGTGTGTGAATGTCCATTTCAAAACTCTTCCCCAGTCCTCAGTTTGTTAGCAACTCATTGTTATCCCAGATCATCCTCCATTTGCCCCATCACATATAATTCATAGATATTACTCTTTCTGCTGACACATGTATGACAACTGAAAGCTCCTCAGCTTTGGAGGCATAATTCTACATCAATCCACCATCAGATGAACATGGAAGTTATTTTAAAAATTATTTGTTTAGGAATGTCTTCCCTTGGCTTTCTGATATCAGCTGTATTCCTTTAGAATAAAGTGCATATTGGCTTTGCAGACAGGGCATGTTTGTAGGCTGGCAGGAGGCTTTGCTTTCAGGTGAGATGTCCCTCTCTAGGAAAACAGGCTTTTCCTTGTTTCCTTCCCACCTTCTCTCTGTTGGCTCTGCTGCTACATCCATCTTCAGAGGAGCTTTGTGAGGTCAATCTCACTTCCCCTTTAATGTCTGCTGGTCTTGAGTGATGGAGAAATATCCACACAAAATTGTATGGTTAACATTTTCAATAGCCACAAAGTAGCTGTAAAGGGCAGGTTCCCAACATGGTGTGGGACTCCAACATAATTTTTTAGATGATTTTGAAAATGTTTCCTTTGGTATCACAGAGTTTTTTTCTCCAAAGCACGTGATTGAACTGAACTTCAATGGTTTTGTCTGGATCCCTGTTCACAAGTTTTCCTTGTGCCACACTTAAGATGAAATAAAACTGCTGAAGCTCCTTTAAAGTTGCAAAATGTGCTCTCTGAGATTGTTGCCCTGGGGTTTAATATGGAAGTAGGAAAAATGGAAAATATAATTTTCCCTAAATCCCCGGAGTCCTTTGAGCATTTGAGTCTAATCCTTCTTACTCATAAGAAGTTTATTATTTGCCTAATGTTCCTCTTGCACCCCTGAAAATAACAGAATTAAGCGAAACAGGAAGATTAGTAGTTGCCTATGGAAATAATAAAGAGCACTGGCAGCTTGTCCCCATCAGCACAGTGCTCAGGCCAGCTGCACAGGGAGCCTGGGACAGGGATGCTGCAAAGCCAAATGCCCAACCTCACACCAAAGCTCGTAGGGCAGTTATAGGGACAACTGCTGGAGACCTCGGCTCCAAATTAACCCTAATTCACACTCAGCCTTCCTCATCGTGGCCAGGAGACTGCCAGGAGATCACCATTGCTTATTTTTGAGGAGGACCAAGGACACAAGGCCAGTGGTCCCTGAACAGAGGGCTCTAGGATCATTGTCTGTGAGGATCATTTTATTTCACTCACTGATGACTCTCCTCCAGTTTGTTCAATGGGTGTCTTATGTCTTCATTGCAATGAAGCTAGTGGTCTGTGAAGACAGCTGAAAACACATATTGCTTTCTTCTCTATGGCCACCAATCCACCAGCAAGTGGAATCCAATTTTATATGTAATGAATGTATCAAGGGGAAAAGCAAGAACTAATAGCCTTTCATTCCTGACTGCTGTAATGCTGTTCTCTTTCTCCACATCCACTTGGAGACCCAATTCAATTAAAACATCCTTTCCAATTTAGAAAGTGATTAACATGTTAATGATTTTGCAGTTTTACAGAAGTCTGACAAGGAGAGAGGAAAGAGCTTGTGCACAGATTGCATCCATACTGTGGTGATGAAGAGTGGGCACTGGGTTGTTTTGAAAAATCCCAACCCTACGCCAGAGCTGCCTCCAGCAGAACAGTCTCTTCCACCACTCAAAGCACACCCAGGCAGTGCTGGGATGGCAGGGAGGTCAGAAGGCAGATGCAGATGAGGACAGGCAAACATGGGGTAATTCTTATGAGCAGAGGGCTAAGAAGAGCAAGCACAGTTATGTTAAACCCACAGCAGTTCAGGGAACATCTTTCCTTCATGCTGAGAAGGACAGAGATTTATTGCTCTGAATCCAGAGTCTCTGCACTTGTTTGAAACCCATGTTAGGGCTGGGCTGCAATTTCTGGAAGCATTTTTGTGACACTTTACAGGCACAGCAGGACTCCAGCCCATTGCTGGGGGTGAGAGTCCAGTGTGGACAGAGTGGGAAACTCTTGTTTCAGAGTACACCAACTGCATAAAAACAAGTAGGAAAAAAAGCACAGTCCCAAAGCTGGGTTACTGCACAGCTCCACAAAGTGCTCTGAGAGTGCCTGGTGGCTCCTTCAAGGTGGCATCCTGCGAACCTGCAGTGTAAACAGGTGACAGATATCATCTCCTCCTGCATGTTGGCTTTGCTCCTGCCACCCACAGCAGCAAAGGTCCAGCAGTGGCCTTGGGCACACCTCCATGGGCTGTTACCCCAGTGGTCCCTCCAAAACATTGAGGGTTTCTCACATGCTCAAAGTATGCAACAGCTAAGTAAATCATCAACTATCTCCTGATTTGAAAGAGAAAGTTTTTTTGAAGTTATTTATTTATTTATTTACCCTTTGTAAAGTTTACCCTTGAGCACCAGTAGTGGCAGCTGTCTTTCAAAGGGTAGGCTGTCTTTTCAAAACCCTCTCCTTCACTAAATGCCCTTACATGCACAGAAAAATATTACAGATTTGGAAATGATGGGAGCTGGGTGTTTCCTTTTCTTTTTTTTCCTGAAAAGAAATACAGTATTGTCAAACCTCAAATCTAATGTGTCATTTCTGCCTTGTACAAGAACATTTAGGAGAGTAAAGCTGGCAACAACAGCTGCTGATGATCTTCCCATGCTTTGGAAGTGGGGACAAATTGAGTGAGGATCTGCCTGTTATTTTTAGGTTGAAGCGCAAGAAAAAGAAAAGAAGGAAGGAAAGAAAAAGGAGAAGAAGAGACAAAAGAAAAAAGAAAAGAAAGAAACTCAAAAGAGAAGCTTCTGTAAAAAAAGACAATGTGAAAAGCAAAGGTATTAGGATTCCTGCAGTGGCTAAGGGTTGAGGATGTGCCTGGATGATCAGGACACATATTCTTGAGCTTTTTTTTTCGCAAGAACAGTGGGCAGAAATTCTGAGGGTCTTGGCTCTTGCTTGGGATTTCATTTTGTCTGGTCTCTCCCTGGATTTATACAAGAGCATATTTGTACAAACTTTGGCACTTCACACTGTAGGCTACTAGTGAAAACTGGTCAATTTGGGGAACATCAAATGTAAATTAAATGGATAATTGTCTCTTGCTTAGGACTTTCTGTGAGAATGACCCACATATTTCTGATTGCAGTTTGCATAAATTAATGGCAGCTGACGGATTAGCCTAAGGGCACATTCAACAATCTAAGCAAGACTGTAACACTAAACCATAACTGCTCTGTTAGGAGATGCTATAATCCAGCAGCTTTTAAAAAACCCCAAGCACTCCCCCTTCTCCCCACCCCCCTCCCAATTTGTAAGCTTTGTTAAATTGTCTAATTAGAGTATATTTTACAAGGACTTTTGGCAGCAGCATGGACTTGCTGGCTCGAGTAATGTGACAGAGCATGACAATGGCTTCCCTCTGAAGTTTGCTGGACCCCACAGCTAGATCAGGACTGCACAGTTTATCTTAGGCAGATGCAGCTTCAGCACCAGCAAAGAGTTCAAAGCAGTGGGAGGTGACTCTGAAGCCACGGCTGTCTGACAGTATTAATGGCAGTGCTTGGCTGCTCCAGTTGCAAGCTTTCCTTCTGCGTCTCCAAAAGCTCTGCTTGGCGTGGTTAAGGTTTTCCTGAAAGGCCTGACAAGTTTCAAATGGAGCTTTTTCTTTTGGTTGGACAAATTGCTCAGGAAACAAAGATGACTTTTTCAACCCACCCACCTGCTGGGGTGTTGCTGAGGCTGCCTCCCCTTGTGCTGGAAGCACACAGAGAGATGCAGCCCTTCTCCTGATGGGAGCATCCAGTGCTGGTCCACAGATATGTTTGTTTTAGAGAGAAAGTACATTTTGAGCCCAAGGGACTCAAAACTTGGAGATGCTTGGAGAATTTGGGGCAGGAGGCCAGTATTTGGACTGGTTGCTTGTAGAGAGCAAAGTGCTGTGGTGTTGGGAAGGTGGACAATCCTGGCATACCAGGTCTTCCCTGGCTGTCCATGACAACCTCTCTCTCCTTCAGAAACATCCTCTGACTGGGGGATTTCTCCTTAAAAGGGCAGATACAGGAAGGAACAGCTGAAGATGTCAATTTAATACCATTTAAAGGTGGAAAAGATAAGTGGGCCTCCTCCCCACCAGCAGAACACCCTCTTTCCCCTTTCTGTACTGAAGGTGCTTCTCAGTTATGTAGTACTTTGGCTGACAATATTTCTGAACAAGCAACGGCAGTGCATGCTCCCACTGGGATTAATTCTGAACCACACATCTGCAGAGCATAGAGGAAAGCAGGAAAATAACTTCTGAATGTGTTGGGAATCCCCCTGCACCCTTCCTTCAAGCTGGAACAGCTACACTGTGGGATTTTGAAGATGCCCCAGTTACTCCAGAGAAGCAATGGCAGCCTGGCCCCGTTGTCCAGGTGTTTGCTGAAACACCCAGGAAGCACCTGCCCTTTTCTGGTGTTCTCTGAGGGGCTGTTCTGACCCAGGACCAAATCCCCTTGGTGCTGTTCAAATGAGCTGAGGTACAGAGATGGGAAAACTGCTGGGCCAAGGCTCAGGGCTGGCTTAGCCATGGAACAGTAAAACAACAAGCAGAGCTGCATTTGAAGATGGAGGATGCTGCTTCTGGCTTAAACTGTGAATTAAAATGTTCCCAAGATGTTAGGTTGCTTGGGAAGATGCTCATTCTCCAAATGCCAGTGAACTGGCTGTACCTCTAGTAAGACTTTCTGAGCTTTCTGAATAAGCAATGAGAACAGAATGAAAGAGAAGAGGAGCCGTTTTAAAAGAATTTTCTGCTAGTAAAATGTGAGTGACAAATGCAAGTAAAACACAGCTGAAGGAGAAATTTTTCAGTATGAAAAAGATTATATCAAAAGCAAATATAGATCATTTCACTGGAAGAGAAGAACAAATGTATTAGTCATAGTAGTGCTTTGTGAAATAAAAGGTTTTATTGTTTATAGTTTATTCCAGGTAAAACCTTGAATCTTGAGTGAGAATTGACCTGGGCTCTGGCAGCTGTATTAACCATTGCCCCTTCAGCTTAAAAAATAAATACTCACATCAGATTTCCTCTCCTGTCCCGACATAACCTGCTCTTTCCCTGGAATCCTGTGCTGGCTGACAGACTTCAGGATCACTGGCATAACTCACTCGGCCATGGTTTCTTGCCAGCAGCTGGTTCAGGGGCACACGAGGGTCTGGCATTTGTGTCAAGAGAGATAAAATTTAGTTTGAATGACATGAAATTGCAGGTGCTGCTCAGTCCTGCAATTCATAAGCTGAGCTGAATAATCTGACTGCCTTTCTCTGAGAACACAGAGAAAAAGGAGAAAAGAGGTAATTGTAGTGTCATCTACCACAGGACTTTACCTTAATTTAGATCAGACTGATGTGAGGGACAGTGCTGTCTTGGATTTACTGAAGTGGGTGAACGTGGGAAGCTTCTGAGAGATCCCTGTAGCACTTTGCCTCACATGAATGCTCTCCTTAGAACAGGACAAACCTTCCCCTTTCTCTGACATATCATTCAGGACAAAAACACTCCAAATAAAGCCAGCAAAGCTCCCCTCCCAAAACAAATGCCTCTCCTCTCATCGAATGGTATTTCAAAAGGGCAAAATCTTTAAATAACAAAGACACACATCCTTTCCTTCCACCTCCTTCATCACCCAGCATGGGCCAAGGCAAAGCAAGCAAAGGGAGTTGCTGGCTCCCTGCTGCCCCGTGTGCTGCAGGATCAGGAGATGCAGGATCTCAGTGCTGTGTGGTACAGCCAGCAAGGCCACACACTGAACTCTGCAGATAAATATTGAACAACCGTGGGTTCAGGCAGCATCATTCACCCTGCACAGTAAAAGAGGGACTCAGGAAGAGGCAGCTTGTAGTTTTAATGCACATAGGATGCTGCAGATGTGGAAAGAGAGAAGGTGTGGTGCCTTTCTTTGGTTCAGATGTTTGTCTTTTATCCTTAAAGTGCTCTGAATTTGATCTGATAATAAAAAAGTTCTCTCTGGTGTATCTTTGTCACTATTGCTAAAACAGAGCACAGCACTGCTAAAAGCCCCAATTCCATCACTCTGCCATTTCACATTGATATGCCACATTTTTCTTTCTGAGCTGTGCAACCACTCTGTCTTTCCAGAACTTGTACTGATTTCCAGACCTTAACCTGTTGCATGGACCTCTGAACTAATCCTGTCCTTACCTGCTCAACAAGGAAAGTCTGGCCAGAGCTTTTAAGTACCTTACTCCTTCGTGTGTAAATGTTGCACTGAATGGCTCAAGCCATTCCTTTACAAACTACAGCTGTGGATGGGGTACACCAGGGCAAGCAAAGAGCCAAACAAACTAGGGATGGGGAAACCTTCAATCTACCCTTTCCCTTTCCTGCTGGCACTTCTGCCAATATCAGAAAGGAAATGGGCCAAAGCTTGATGATTTTTAATGTGAATGAGGCACTTTGATATTGCTGGAGAGGGAGCTGATCAGACAAGCTCTGCTATTCTTAATTCTGGCAAACAACAAAGCTGTATGTTATCGACCTCTGCCTCAGGCGAGGCCAGCTTAGATCAAGCAGGAAACTAAATGTTGATGTTTCAGAGATTTCTTAGCTCTGAGGTACTCTAACGCACTGAAATGTTTGTGCCACAGAATGAGATTCAGTGTGCTGGCTATTTTCTCACACTGTGTGAACTCCCACGAGGAGTTCCCATGAATGCCTGCCTGAAAGCAGGCAGGGGGTTGCTGATGCCGTAACTCTGGAAATAGTTGCATTGCTTTTTTATTGGCTTAGCGTTAAAAGCCCAAATATGAGCTTTCTGTGGGATGCTTCAGTGAAATTAGATGTCAGAAGACATGTAAATGTATATATGCCAGGGCAGAAGCTAACTCAATCTGTCATTTATGAGCAGGCAACAGTATCACTTTGTCATCTCTGTGTTGTGTCGAGTCACCGAGAGAGCCCTGAGCTGGAGTTTGGGGTTGCCAGTGAGCACAGGTCTATTTAAAGTCACTTAGGACAGCAGATGAACAAAGGATTAATATAAGTCTGACAAAAATCATGTGTGAAAATGTATTTATTCTGTCGGATTTCATGAGTGGTAGCTATTGCTCCATTCAAGCTGAATGATAGCGTTCAGCTTTCGCACTTACTCATCCTGACAGCTAACAAGATAAACATGTCAACATGTGATTTGCCAAATATTTTCTTGTGGAATTCAGGGAGGAGTTGCCAACAGAGCTGGCTTTCGGGTGGAGGAACTAAGATATTTGAGTATACACACACATGCACCGTGCACAGCCAGCAAAACTCACACCCAGCCTGTGAGGGACACTTCTACCAGAGCAGCCAATGCCCACTGCAGCTTTGCCCACCATGCAGCTCTCTCCCGACCCCATAGTAAATCTCCAAAAGTCCTGATTTTGTGGCATAGGATAATGGCTGGGGTAAGATCAGATATTGATGCAGGTTCAACAGTTGCAGGGAGCTGGGCAGTGTCCGTCAGGCCTGGGTATCAGTGGATGCAAAGGGCAGCACCGGCAACCCCCAAATGGGCTTTACCTTTCACTGCAGGATAATTCTTCCTGCAGATTGAGCTTGTGACCTTTATCATAGTGAGTTTTATTTACAGATTGGAAAATGGCAGTGTGTCCTTTAAGATGAAAGGAATCAAAACACAAGGGAAAAAGAAAGATTTTGCAGAAGCAAACGATCTGACTGGAGAACTATTTAGAGAAGTCTGTATAAACAGACCCGTTAGGCTGGTATCTCACATTTTAGTCACAGCTTGTTGATGCCTTAAACTGGATAATGAAGGGATTTTTAGGCTTTGGACTCTCCAGCATATCTGTTGTTTAATAACACCACACCTATTTATTTCCTCATGCATTTCCAGCTAGTCCAGTAGAAGTTTTCCCTGTTTTCCCTGCTTCATGTTCTTTCTCTGTCCTCTTACTGTTTACCAGCAGATAACAGCAACTGCTTTAACACTTTTTGTCTTGAAGACGCCCAAAAGCATTTTGCACCTTCCTGGCCTCACCCAGAGGTCTCTTCCCATTTATGAAAGAGGATTAACTGCTATGTTGATAACCATGGCCCCTCTGTGGTCAGTAAGGATCAGGTCACGCCACAGAAGTGAATCCAGGCTCAGGTGGCTGTCCAGAGGTGTTCCTGCCAGCCAACAATTATGTATTATAGGAGGATAAATTATTATTTACTTAATCCTCAACTGTTCTCAGAGGTGCAAATCCCTTGTAATCACTTCAGGTTGTAAATGACCAACCCACCTTTCAGGCAGACCAGTACAGCCACCTTTGGTAATGGCTCACAGAACAGTGAAGGTCTCTGGCATCCCACAGACATGAAATAAATGCAGTGTGGTTTTCTACCAGTAGTAAATGCTTGAGCCTCATATCTCTGCTTTGAGGTGTCTCCAGTGGATGGAGGAGGGGCTGCACAAGGGAGGATGGAGCAGAAGTGAACACAGATCTGCTGGAGACCTGGCTGAGCTCCCCCCCTGCATCTATGTCTATCTCCAGTGCCTCGTCCATATTTCCCCATCAATAGGTCAAGAAAATATGAGCTATCTGGGTGCTAAAATAGACAGTGAAATAAAAATTTAATCTGTTGATAAGGATTTCCTAGTTCCCAGTATTTTTGGCTTAGCTTGCTTCCAAAATACCTCATCAGCATTTCAGTGCAAGATGCCTTTCAAAGCAGCTCACCCTCTGCAGAACTTGTAATAGCCCTAAGAAAACAGAGGACTCTTGTTTCCCACTTGTGCAGCTTCCCTCCACCCCATGATGTGTCCCACCCACTCTTTCAAGTGTTCACCACCCCACCCCAAAGCCATATCCCACACCCTGGCCCAGCTTTGCTGTTGCTGTGCTCTAAGACTGTCTCTGCAGTGCCCCAGGGGCCAAACCAAACATTGTCTTCACCATGCTCTTGAGGGTGTTCTGACAGACTCTGCCTTTTTGGCCTCCCCTTTGTCTACTGCCTGCCAGAAAAGTGCCCCTTCCACCACAACACAGGAGGCCCAGGTGATGCTTGCTCCACAGAAGCAATATGTGAGCTACCTCAGAGGAGTTATGCCTGCACCACAAAAGCTAGGAGATGGCCAGCTCTGCAAGGTTGCCCACCAACCCCAGTCTTGATTGTGATTAAACAGAAGACAGAATGCAGATGTATCCCAACAGCAGCTAGGTTTGCATATGGACCATCCTTCTGGCATCTCTGACTCCTGTTGAGATAGATTTGCCTTCTCTTCCCACTCCTCTGATCAACTCAAATGCTGATAAACTCCCATGGTGACATACAACAAAAAGAGCTGTCTCATCTCAAAACCAAGCACTAATTAACCTGGCCTTCAGTGCATGCTCAGAACAGGTGATCTCATCTCAAAATTCCATATTTGCTCTTCTCTGGTGGCCTCTGTGGGTGGCAGTAGCTTTTGGACAATTGGCATGTCCTTGCTCTACAGGTCTCCTTTTCCAGACCTCAGGTGATTCAGCACTGGTGAAGCCAACTTGCTGAGGAGAGAGAGGCATCTCCCATCTCCTCTTGGCCTGCTGCCAGCTAGAGAGGGGTGAGAGCTGGAACTCCAGGAAACTGAAGGCTTGAGGTATGACATTATTTTGCACAGTGCAGACATTTGGGCAGATCTGCAGGAACATGAACACATGATGCAAGAGGGGTAGGGATGGAGGCTGTCACCTGAGACAGCTCTAGAACTGCCTTTAAGGTTCAGATGGAGGGGGTGCTGCTGAGGTCCTGCTCCCACTCCATGCGCTGAGAGAGACTGGGAAGGACAGCACTGAGAAGAAGGGTTTTCAGGGAGGCTGGGGGATTGGTGGGGCACTGCCTGCCCTCAACTGGATATGGTCTAGCTCAGCCCTCTAGGCACAATCCTTGCTCTTAAATTTATTCCTTAGTTTTCTAGAACTAGCACACAAGGCATCCACTTCCCAGAGCAGCTGCAGCTGAAAGCTTTGCCTCTGCTGGTGGCAGTGGTGGTGGGACAAGCCCTTCTGAGGAAGAGAGTTTGTGCCCAGCACCTTTGCAGAGGATGAGAAGGCAGCTTGTGTCTCTTTCCTGTTTCACCTTTAGGATAAATCAACACTCAGGCTTTTGACTTCATTCACTGGTATTTTAAAGGAATTTAGACAGCCTTTCAAGTGGGTTGTTTTCCAGAGTTAAACTGAAAAGGGTTATAAACCCTTACACCAGAAATATACCAGGTATACTAGAAATGTGTAAACTGCAATGGAGATCTATGGAAATACACACAAAGGGCACAGACTCCTGTAAAATCCCAGAAATTAGCTTGTGACAGCATGGTCTTGGTATGACCTGAGGGTTGCTGGTGTTTAGTCCCAGGACAGTTCAGTTGGGTGCAGTCTTTCCTCTAGTGGCTTCCCAGAGAGGGAGTCTGAAGGAGAGAGAGGAGAGGCTGGGCAGAGGGTTTTGACACCAATTTGGGATGTTTTTCACCCAGTCAAAATGGAAAATGAATTGGATAGTGAGCAAAGTTAACAGGAATAGCTTGAAGTTTGTTGCTGCTCAGGCACTGGAGAATGAGCCAGGGGCTCCAACTGCTCTGTATTCAGATCCACCCCCCAGCTGAACATACCTGGTAATTACAGGCTGCAAACAAGCAACACATGATAACAAACAGGGAAAAGTATAGCCTATCAGGAGTAACTCAAATCACAACTATAAATATGATTGAAATGTAGTTTAAAATTCAGGGATTTGCTGTAATTCTAAATGTACTGGTAATGTACTCTATTATATTTGTAATTTTACTGTAATGTAATTTAATACTAGGTTATTTTTCAAAATTTCAAGACACTGTCAAATGGGTGAGCTGAATAAAGGAAAAAAATAATGGAAAAAATAAAGACATGTAACATCTGAAAAGAAAATCCCACATACCAATATATATTAAAAAAAAAAAGCTCTGAAAAGGAATTTGTGAGTTATCTCCTGAATGCATTAGCATAAATAATATCGAGTTTTACCTTTCAACTTCCTTTTCTACTTCCTCATTGTTTGAAAAGTTAGTGAGGGGGAAAAAAGAGGGCAGAATCTCACAGACCAAAGATTTATGCTGTTCAGAAGAAAGATGGGGGGGAGAAAAGGAAAGAATAAACCCCACTTAAGTGTCAAATGTGGAAATACATAAATGTTTGGTTTGAGGCATTCCTCTTCCCTTCCAAACATTAGAAGAAAATGAATTCTCTTCACAAATCCTTCTTTGGGGAAAAAAAGAAAATGATTCATGAAGAAAACTTCCACTGGATCCAGTTGTAACCTCTTTGTTATTTGAACTGGTATGTAATCAAACTGCATTCTTACATCCATTTATGGATATTTATGTTATACAGAGTATGCAGCTTTGAACTCATCAATTTGCATATAGGACTATGAGCTGATATGAGGTTAATTAATTTTACATCATTTTGTAGGGGTATTTCACTAACAGACCATTTCAAAAAAGGGCGTATCTTGACAAATGCAACTAGAACTGGATCCTGCTGAAATTACAAACTGAAAAGGATTCATATGGGTGGAAAGTAACACAGCCCAGGAAGAGGAGATGATGAACCTCTACAATGCATGAAAATAGAACTATTTTGCAGAAAGTCATTCCACAGCAATTTCGCTTTATAGGGGTGTACTGTGCAAGTCAGGAAGTACACAGTGTGAAGCTTGCATTGCATTTTATTTCCACTCATTTCCAAAACAGTGTTTATATGAATGGCATTTCAGATTTCTAGTCAGTATTTCTTGTGTGTTAGTGTAAAAAAATTAAAAATCCCAACAACAAATGGCTAGTGGATGTTTTACTATAGTTTCAGCTCTAAAAGACAAGGCCTGATGTTAAGGTTAGGGTAAGGTCCCACTGAAGTTAATGAAATGTTTGTCCAAGTGACAAAGCCAGGCTGGCTCTGGAGGTCAGGTGCAAATTGGGAGAATCAGATCTGCCCAGTTACAAGTATGGCCAATTGTATATGTAACTCCTGTCTGGATCAGGGGTTTCCTGACAGAACAAGCACACAAAACACAGGCCCAGGATGATAATTTGTGTTTTCTTGCTTTTGCAACTTTAGTACTACTAGTTCTGGGTTTCCTGCATGGCCTTTACATGCACATATATCCACAGACTTGCTGTACCAGGGAAGAGAGTTAGTGGTGACTCATAGGTTTCTACCTGAATTACAGCTTATTATAATAATTAGGACCTGCAATTCTACTCAAATTTTGAGTACAGCTGTGGGAAGGAGATGAAAGGACGAAAGTTTATTGCTTCAAATTATTTTAACTTTCAGTGTATTTTGGTAGGAGAGTTATGAAAAGACATGACTGGGTTAATTCTGCCAATATTTTTAATACCTCCCTAATGGACTTAATATGTTAGAGTTGTGGGACAAAGATACAACCAAACAAACAATGATGTCAGAAGTTGGAGAGGATGAGTGGAGACAAAAACCTTTACCAGGTCAGTTGCTCAGCATTCCTGACTGTGGAATAAGCCATAGCCAGTCAGCCAAAAATATTCACTCTGTACACCAGGTTCCAGCTAATTCTCAACATTTGGCATTATTAACGCAGGCTGGTCCATTTACTTAATTATCATTAATACTGCTGGTTCCTCCTTTGAAAAATATGGCATTCATTTGGCAGTTGCTGCCTAGATACGGGTACATGTATTTGGATATATCTCCAACAGGATCTGCCTGCATTTCCAACTTCTACACAGGCCAAGCAAACTTCTGCAGTATGTTCAGTTCTGCAGTACATTCAGTTCAGTTCTGCAGTTCTACTTCTTGAATGAATTAAAACCTCAAAATTGTTTTCAAATATGTAGGCCATCCAAAAACTGAGACACATTTTGAAGAGACCTGAATTCTAGGAGATTGTGTTAAGGAAAGCTTCTTTGCTTAAGAATTGTATTGATAGCTACCAATGCAGTAATTCTTAGATGATGCAGGGAGATATAGGCCCCTCTCAGTGAAGGGCAGAAAAGCTGCCTGGAGGGATTTGCCCTGTTCTTTTTCTGAAGTGCTGCCAAAGAAATTGAAAGAAATCAAAATTCTGCTTTTGCAACATCTATCATCCAATACAAGAAGAATAAAAAATCAAGGCATTTTTTTATTAAACACTGTGATCAGCTGTCATTTGCAGCTTGTTTTTTTTTTTTTTTCCACTGGCAGTGACTGTCCTTCGAGCTGATGCTTTTATGTCCCTTGATAACTTTGATATGGAAAAAGCCAAACAGCAGGTAGAAAGGAAATCCTCTTCTTCTCATTTGTAGGTGAAAAACCATCCCAACATGGTGCTGGTCCAGCTGAACAGGACTGCTGCTGAAGGCTCTGCCATGCTCTGTAGCTCATTCCTGATCACATGGGGAACAAAGGCAGAAAGGCTCTTAAAGCACAGCTCTACTTACCTGGAAACAGGAATCTGTAGCTGGGGGCACTAAATGAACTAGATGAATAAATTCAATTCTGTCTCTCTGTTTAGACTCCTCTTCACAGCCCTTGTGCCCACCAGTTTGCTTCTTCCAAGAGTTACCCTGTCTGTTTGGTACACTGCCTTTTACATATGGAAAAAAGTCTGCTAGTTCAATCAAAACATCTGCTACATCCTTTCAACTACTTTCGCCTTATACATTAAAAGAAGCATAACCTTATTTTTTATTTGCTAACAAAACACTGGGGCTTGAGTTTAATTTAAAAGCAATTAGTAATTTCTCAGATTTTTTTACACTTCACAACCTCTCTTAAGTAACTGTAAGACAGGAATGTGCCTCCAGACACATCCTTTATACATCTAATGACTTTTGTCATAGGATCAAAAACATTATATTCTTTGTAATTGTCATTTGCAAGCAAAATCTGTGTTTTCCATTTAATATGTTTGATATAAACCCCCCACATATTACAACATCGTCTTACAAATACAGAGTACTTTAATATACACTTTGTTAACCCTGGTTGGACAGAGCTAAATAGGTTTCTCTCTATGGGGTTCTTAATAACCACCCCTCCTCCCAGCCTGGTGTGACCTGTGAAATACTTTCACACCCAGATCTTTTTATTCCAGCGGCAAACAAGCTTTATTTCTTTTAATAACATAAGAGTAGTCCCTGAAGATCATGTGTAACTGCTTTCCTATTAAAAAACCAAAGCAGTAAACAAAGATTAACCTGAAGTATGTGTTTCTACTCACTTCCACCTCTCTGTGTACAAAATTGCACCGGGCAGAGTCCTCTGCCAGTGCTGGAGAGGAAACGATGCCAAGCAATAGTTTCCAGATTATGAAAGAGCAGATTGGGGTGGTCTCTCACATGAGTGCCCTTACACTCTCGCTTTACCAGCTGATGTGTCAGCGTTGACACAGGTTATCTCAGGACTAGGAAAGGACACACTGCTGTCACTACACCCCTGTGCGGAGCCAAAGCGCTGCAGCAGCAGCAGCAGCAGCAGGAGTTTTCCTCCTGGAAGATGAGATCCCTGGCCAGAAGCACAAAAAATTCTATTCAGCAGCCCTTGTTTCTTATGGCAGTCTGCCCTCAGTGCAAAGAACATTTGCACACTTTCTGTGGGCTCTTGGAGAGTTTCCACTTCCAGCAACCAAGTAGGAGAGTGCAAATGCCAAGCCTCTGCTTCACCGTGGCTGTACCATCCCACACGTCACTTGGATGCTGTTGAAGTCTTGGATGTCTGGACAACACACTTGGAAATGATCCCCTCAGCGAAATAATGTTGTAATCAGTTCTTGTTTCAGAAAACAACCCAGAAACAGAAACAACCCAGGCCATGGGCATGTGGCACCAGTGGTCCATTCTCAGTGCTACCAGGGACAGCTTTGGAACACTTTTTGCCATAGCACAGTTGTTTCACCCTTATCAAACAGGGTTTGCTGATCAAACACGAGCACACCTGCCCACAAATGGGCAGCCAATGCTACAGACCATGAGCACAGTAGGAGCAGGGAGCCTTAGGGGGCATATCAGGAATAGAAAATCTCACACTAACTTAAAATTTGCAGTTCAAGTAAGTGTAAAATCTTGGGCAAACACTGTTTTCAGTAATGTAAGCTAATCTAATTCACTTAGGTTTCAATTTCAGAGAAGTTAGTATAATTTTATACCACTTTCTGTAAGTGTAGCTTTAAGTGTTACACTCTATTGGTGCAAGATCCTGTGTTTAGAAGATGTAATAGAAAGTGTATTTGAATTTTGTCATGAGAGGAGCCAGCCCACCCGCGTGCATTCAAGATCTACGTTTGAATTTATTACATTTCCAGGTTTATGCACTCTATAGAACACATTATAGGGTCTTCTCTATAAAACATGATACCATATTGAATGCAACTGACTTTGTGCCTTAACATCTATTTCATTGCCAGGTTTCCTAACCTCCTATGCCTTTACATGAAACCAGGTATACATGTAGCAACAACCTACAGTCACTGAGGGGCTTTATGGTTGTTCTACTGTATCTTCATCATGAAGCCAAGAGAAACACTTGTCTACAGGGAAATCTCAAGGGACAGACTCTTCTCTGCTTTTTAAAAAATTTTCATACTTAATTTCTTATCCCAAGACACAGTCAGTATTAAAGGGATGCTTGCAGGCTGTCACCATCCAAATCCGAAGGAATCAAGATGCTGGAAAAAAACACACAAAGCCCCCTGGAAAAGGAAACTTCAAGAGCCTTGCCAGGTGCTAGTGAAACCAGCAGGAGAACAAAACACCACAAAGCTGCATAAATGTTATGGTTTGTATCAAACATTCAGAAGGCTTTACTGTAAGATGGGGATGGAAAGGAGTCTCTTGATATAAACAGCTTCAACCTTAGAGGCTGCCTGTGTTTAAAGGTAAATAAATAGCCACTTGAAATAGGAAAGAAAAGTATTTTGAAGTCTTAAAATACAGTTGTGGTTTCTTTGTTGTTGTTAAATCCTTGTTGGGTTTAAGGTCTTGTTGAGCTTTGGTAGTCAGGTCCAGGAAATGGGGACAGGTTGGAAATAAAGACTTTTAACAATACAATGAAAAACAATCTGCAGTTCATTCACAGGAGTGCCTGTCTTTGTGCCAGGCAGTCCTTTAATTTCACATATTACAAAAGAAAGATTATAGTGGGCTTTTCTCAAGACCAAATGAAACAATCTTTCCCACTGCAGCCAGTTAGGGAGAAAATGCAGCTTTTTGCGAAGGGGTGCCAATATTATAGTTACTTTGAGGGAATGATTTTCAATTGCTTGTGAAAACTCTGGTTTTGAAGAAATGAGTGTGTTGTAACACATTGATTTTCTGCACAGAAGTTTGGATCATCTTTTTCCCCAGACACAACATGGTCATGATGTGAGTGACTGAACACTTTCAGGCAAGCGAGCTTGCATTAGAGTACTTCTGATTTAATGACTTTCCATTGGCTTCCAAGAAACTCATGTGTTGATTTAGAAGTTCTTTTTATTAACTGCCATTAAGAGACTTTCAGAGGACTTGATACATCAGAGGTCTCTGAGATTTTTTCTATTTATTACCTAAACCATTATTTAAAATGCAGACTATTTAAATTGACCTGAATTTATGGATCCTCACAACATTAAGGGGAAATTTGTTATAAGATGTATCTTCAGGCATATTCAGTAGTGAGAAAACATACACCTTCCTTTTATCTCATGGAACCACACCTTCCTTTACCAGGCAATGTCTCACTTTATCTGTGCAGAACCTTTGCTTCAATCATGTACAAAATGTGGATTCATTTTCTTCTAAAGATTAAAGTGTAAAAACAATTTTTGGTGGGATTCTAGTCCTGTTGTTTACTTTAACATATTAGCAACCCATAGCATTAGACAGCGACGTTACATACATAAAGCCCTTTGTAGGGAAGGAAGGCAAGTTTGGGTGTTTCAGAACATCCTTCATAAAGGAAGGTGAAACATGAATGCCCTTTGGCTTTTGGAAAGCTTCTCTGAATGTAATGTTGGGATACAGAATTCATAGTGACATACCAAAGGCAAATAGCACAGCAATTGACTGACAAGCCTTGCTTACACTCCCCAGGCAGCAGTTTTCCTTTCACCTGCTATTCCCAGGCTGCTGCTGAGGTTCCGCAGAGACATCGACCTCCAAAGGCTGGTGAAGCAGCAAAAGAGTTGGGTTTGCTTTCTTTATTTCTTCAGTTAGGAATCCTTGTACGTAATACAAATAATCAACATCTGTGGTTGCATGAACAGTTTTTTTTCCCAGAAGACATATTGAAGGGTAAGAATTTTGAGTGTGAAATTTGTGCAAACACATTGAATGCCAGTGTTATCGCACTAATAAGCTACAAGCTCCAAAGAAGTTTGTAGAGAAGATTCATTGTAAAAAACACTTGCTCAGGGGAAATCATGGGATGACCATCAGTTTCAAACTTTAAAGTAAACTTTGATGAAAGACATGACATGAAACAATCCTCAGCAAAAAGAAAAAGGTGAAAAGCCCTGCTACAGCATTGATACACACTGCACTTTCCAACCACAGCTTCACCCAACAATTCTCTTGTATCAGGGACTGTTGTTCCAAATTTCTCTTGAACCAAAATTCTACTATATCTGCACTGAGATCAGTCAGTTTTCACCTTCTTGGGTGATGAAAGACAAGGAACCCGTAAGTTATACATTTCTTCCATCCAGCTGGCTCAGGTTTGCTTAAAGCTGCTTTAAACTTCCAAGTCTGCCATCAGTGTGGCCTACCTCTTGGTCCTGTAACAACATCTGAGACAACCGCAGGGTTTCCTGGATTATGAATTTCATATTTTTATAGAGATATGCTGAATACAGGCATTTTTATCTTCATCTTCTCATTTCTTTTTTACCAGCTACCAGGATATTTAAGAGATTCAGGTACTTGGCACTACATTGACTTCCTTGGCCATAGTAAGAATTTCTCATCCTCCCATTTGCGCTTCTTGCTATTTTATCCTATGCATCCCATTTCCCTAGAGATGTTTAGTTTTCTTCCATTCTGAATACAAGACAAGAATTTATTATTCCTTCCTGGAACAGCAGCATCTCAAACTTACTCTATGCAATTGCTGTTTCTACTTTTTAATCACTATTTTTGATAACATTAGGTCCTGCAAAAAGAGTGAGTCTATGCTCTGATTTATTTCAGCTGTGTGGGTTGTGAATATATATATATATATATTCCGAGGGACAGACACTGAAACTGACTTTTAAAAAACGGTATTTGGAAAAAATATTTGGGGGCAATGGGTGTTTTAAAGACAGTTTTGATTTCAAAGTTCTTTCACTTAAAGTGCAGAGAAGAACTGTTTTATACAACTAAGTTCAGTTGCAATTTCCTTTACCAAAGAGATGCTGTTTAAACCATGTATCAAATCTAGAGCCAGAGCTGACAGATGAGAAAGTGAACAATTGATATATTGTGCAGTTTGAAGACTAAGTTATCAGTAAACTGTCTTCTTTAAGCCACTGGCTTTACTTCAAATTTAAACCCTAATTTATACTCTGAGAAGTCTTCAGTGTCATTAATTGTATCCACCAAACAAAACTGAGAGGATAGCACATGAATTTGTAATAAAACTCAGCATAGAGGGAAATTGTCTGACATTTCACTAGCTTCCAACTGTTTCATGAGGGATGACTCCTGATGACTTGTACTAAAGGCTCAGTAAGCATCAGCTACAGAAGCAGAATCTGTGAGATATGTGTAGATTTCTGCTCAGGATAACGAAGAGGGGTGGGACCTTTCCTGTTGAATTGTGTCTGAGTTGACTCCAGTAGGGCATCTTTCCTGTAGTCATAAGAAAGTGAATTTGAATTAAGAATAAATTTGACACTTCATTAAAATTACTTTGCACTTATATTAACTCTTGCCCTTGGAGAAAAAACCCCAACAAACTCAACCCTTCCACAAGTTTGGAATATATTCCCTGTTTTCAGGCTCATGACATTACCATACAGGACAGTTTTTGTACTAACCTTTTCTAGTTTTTCCCCTTAATGGTATTTTCTGGAAGCCTTTTTGAAGAACTTTGAAGGGAAAGAGCTGCAATTTCTTGTGCAGAGAGTTCAGTTTTTAATGAACAGAAAATACCCCACAACTCCAGGGTTTCATTTGCCTTGACGTCAAAAATCCACCAAATTTTGATGTCTTTTCCATTCCAAATTGTGAATCAGCCATGGTGAAGATGGACTACAACTGTATTCACATTTCAGCCAAGCTGGAGTGTTATGCATCAGAAAGGTTAATTCACCTATGGAGCACAAATTAGAAAATGCCCAAGTCTCAGCTGTTTTCAGCTGTGAGTGAATTTAAAAGACATCTCATTAGAACAAAATAGTGGCCCACACTTCTGGCTGCATCCAGGCTAAGCAATTGATGGTTTTGGGGGATTTTTTAGTGTTTAACAAATTAAGACCATACAGAAGTCATACCTTTAGGGTGTGCCAAGACCACCCAGCAAGATGGTTACCACGGCAGAATTAGAACTTGGGAGTTCCTGGTTTATTGTCTTAAGTTAAAACCACAAAACTGAGCTTATTCAAAGGGCAAAAAAAAAGGTGGCCAGAAAGTAAACTTTTACAACATGGTAATAAAGTTAGAGTTTATTAGAATATTTGAGATTAATGGCAACAGGAGGATTTTTGTCAAAATCAGGATTACTTTGGGAAAAAAAGGTCTAATATAAGTGCTTGCTATGTTAAGCTGCAGAACACCCCAACACCATCTGCCCACATTTGCAAATATTTTTGAAGAAATTCTTATTGAGTTGACCAGTGCTTATCTTCAATCTCTGTTTCTTCATATTTTAAGCAACTGTAAATCGAAGGACCCCTGGAAAATCTTTCTATAGTTATTTTAAGCCAAGCTGATTTTTTTTTTCCATAGAGGAATCTAAAAGTGGTAAGTTTGAAAAAAAAACAATCCAGGTATTAATTTCACATTTGTTTGTTTAGTACAATAAGGTAACAGCAGTCTTCCAAAACTTTAGCTTGTCAGCAGAATGTTTCTGCAAATACTATAAGCCACTTACACTTCTGTTTTAAAGGATCACTCACTACTGTGTGAATAAACACAATGCAATAAACAATGCTAATACATTTGTGATTTCCCTGAAGTTTGCCAAGTTCTGATGTCTCATATAATCTTATGCCTCAAACTGATTTAATAGTATTGCAGCAGCCACTCTGTTGCAGAATCACAGAGCAGTAATACTTTCCCCCTCCATCACTTCACAGATGAGGGAGGGATGAATAAAATTTTTGTTGACACCTAATAGAGCACACACTGCAAATGTTTACTCAGCTCTTCTGCTTTGAAGATACTGTCAAGCACTCTGCTGACAGCCATTACTGTTCCTACATGTTTAGACACAGCTCTGAAATGCAGAGATATGGAACATGAAAAGTATTAGACTTTGGTGATTTCACAGTGTGATGGCAATGTTGAATACTACAGATCCACTGCAAATCCAAGTCTAAAAGATCTACAAGTACCGCAGTTTGGGAAGCAAAAAAGAGCTTGAGACCACAAGCTCTTCCTGAACTTTGAGCATTTGGGGAGCAAAAAAAAGTACTCACCTCCACATGGTCCCCAAGCATGAAAATTCTCTTCATTCTAGTTCTAGTCCTAGTTCTATGGGAGCATGGATGCAAAGGACCTCTGCATCCAGGGGTTGAGCAGAAAGTTCCCTATGGCAATCCCACATTCTTGGTATAGAAAAAGGTCAACCAAACACCTGGACTCTGGTCAGTGATCTTCAGGTCTCCTTCCTCTAAGTGAAGCCTGGAGCGACCACACTTCCCACAGAACGGGCTCAGCGGGTGGCTGAGCTACCAACAGCTGAGCTGGTTCATTATTTGCTTGTCATATGAAGATGTGGTGTCCAGAACAGCTGTGTCACACACTTCTTGCAGAAAATTCCCAATGAATGCTTCTGGTTCTCACCCCATAAATTCAAGCTTACATAATTCTGGGGATATAGCACACCCAGTGTTATCAAATACACAGGAGATGGACAACCTACTAACCAGAGGTTCTCTGGCAGAGCAGCCTCTACTGAGGCCAGCATGCACTGCTGGAATTTTGCTCAACAGGGAAGGCTGTGCACATCCTCTCTAATTCCTCCTATGAGTTCTAGCAAACACACTATGAAGAACACCTGAAACGAGATTTTGCTGTATTGGAAGTAAAAGTCTATACTGCTTTCTATCACATCTGTTTCCTTCTAACAACCTGGAAATGAATCCTCTCTTCATATTTAAAAGTTGGTTCCTGTTGATAAACGTTGATCCAAGTCACATTTTTAATAACCTAGATAGGCTGTTGTTTAATACATGTAGTACTACTACAGATCCTACTTCATTATTTCATTTATTTTTATTATCTTCTCATACCTATAAAGACACTAATGTTTATGTGTAACAACTGAGGCACAGATGGGCAGGGAATCTGAATTATTTATTCAAAGAAAGGAGCTGATTTTATACACTTTTTCCAAGGCACAGCATTCCCTTACATGGTAATTCTCACTACATGACCTATCCCATGTTGCCACACCAGCAGCACATGTTCTCAATGTCCTTCTGTGGGGTGTTCACCTATCTGTCAGCTTCCAGCAAGCTCCTCTCCCGTAGGGCTCTGCCATGTGGCAAGTCCTCCCCACAAGGGCAGGTGGAGACCAGCCTGTCTGGGCTGCCATGTGCTCCTTTGTGCTGCCATGTGCTTCAGCAGGCACACCCACAGCTCAATTTTATCCCATCTCAACCCACATTTATGAGAGGAAAGAAAAGAGTTCCAACAACTGCACATGCTGAAACCCATGTTCAGCTGTTTAACAAACTAAAGGCATTTGTGCATTAACCCCCACACACTTTCATTGTTTGAAAAGATCTAACAAGGCCAAAATTTTAAGTAATTTATTCTACTGCTCGTACTTATCCTTCCAATAGGCTCACTACATAGCCAGGGGCAGTCCTGTTTGAAGGAACAGCAATATCAAAGCTAAGCTGAATTCCCAATAGAGCTGCATCCCGTTTACATCAAGAAAAAGGAATATAGGAATCCACAACTAATGTGTATTTGCTAATGCATCATAATTCACATAATTCACAACTAATGCATCTTAACATTTCATGTTAAAGGTTCAGGCTACATTATAAAGGCTTAAAATATCTTCTACACAGGACTCAGCATTGGGAATCACTGCTGAAGACAATCAAGCATTTTCTTGTGAGTATTTATAGCTTTCTCTGCTTCTACAAAAAACAATTTGGAGGGGTAAAGTGTCAACATTTAACTTTCCATGGTTAAATGTCTCACGACTCACTTTCTAGCAATTCCTCCTGCTAAACTTGTCTTCCTGATGAGCTGAAGTTTGATAATACCCATGGGAAGAGCAGCATGATACTCTATTAAAAAATAGGAATATTTTGTTATCTGCTTTTGAACAATCATTAGCCTCTGCACTGTGTCTCATATTAAAATTTGTGATCTCTTTCTGTCCTAGTGACAGAAATTTAAAGCAAAATAAAAAATGATGAAGTGTAAAAGAACTGAGAAATTTGCTTTCAAGTACCAGCAATGATATGAATCCTCTGCAGCTGTATCACTGACATAATATCTCTGGAAAAAGAAAAATATATAGAAAATTTAGACTAAGCCAAATATTGCATAATCACACTCACAAAGTTGAAGCTGAAGTATTCCAGAGATTATAACTTGAGTCACAAAGAACCTCAGTGAAATCAGTTTTGAAGACTTTCCCGAAAGTTCAGTCCACATACATTGCCTATGATCAGTCAAAACTATCATTTTCGCACAAAATTTTACACGTCAGCTTCAAAGTTTTCTCAGTGGTATAAAAAGAAAGTAGCAACTCATTTATGGGCACCACAGCTTGGCTGAGGCAGGAACTAAACTATACTTAGCTTTAGGACTGTCTGGGTGCATGACTGTTGGGAAACCATTTAACCTATTTCCTTTTCCCAAACTGCCCCTGATTCTGTGAAATACTTAGCACGAGTGTGACAGTTTGGTGTAGTGAAATGATACACACAGACAGCATTGTGTGGGACCATTTTGCCCCACATCATTCCTGGATGCAAAATACCATTAATTAAAATTGATATGCCTGATGTTCAAAGTCTATTTTGAAATGGCAGTATCTGAAGGAGGAATATTTCTTTTTGGTTTTCATGTCAAATAGTAAATGCAAATAATGTGAATAATGCAAGTTTGCAAATGCAAACAGTAGTTACTAAAAGACACATTCTACAGGTGATGTGGCTGGAAGATGTTAACTTCTTATTCCTCTCCTCCAACTGGACATTACCTCTGCTATGAACTTACATTTTACTTGCATTGTGTCTTTTAACACAGTGTTGTTAAATCAGGCTACACCAAACACAAGCACCACACACCACTAACAACATTTAACAGTGGAACTGAGGGAGGTTTAGGTAGTGTTCCCCAACTCACACAGCAAAGCAGAGTAAAACATTGGTATTTGAAGCCATAGGCCCTGAGTCAGTATAACCTTGCTCTTTGTGTGGCTTTTGTGGCCCCCCTTCCAGAGCTTCACTCCTGAGTTTTCATAAGTCTGATTTTCACATAGTTATGTAGACAACCACGACTGGTGATAAAAATTCACTGCATTGATCATAAAGCTCTGTCTGCCAGTAACAGAGGTCAGTGATAATGGCAAGTGTTGGTCATGATGGAGCTCTCTACCATGTGCTTATGTGCTGCTCTTCAGAGTCATCTCCATTGCATCTCACAGTTCCTGAGCCCTAATGCACAAAATACACAGATGTTTTTCAGACAGTGAGTAATTTCTAATATCTATGCCACAGTACGAGTGCTGAGAAACAAAGTGAAGATAAAAACCCTCCAGAAGACATAAACTTAACATAAACTACAGGAGCTTGATCTGTCCTGAAGTGAAATCAAACTGCAACCTAGAGACAGTGTTGGATATAGGGCTGTCATCGAGACCTCTCCTCCAAGTGCAAACACAATTATTAAGAAGAGGCATTTAAAACCTTAATCATTGTGTGCTAGAATAATGTACTTATTAAACACTTGTAACTGCAAATCACAGGCCCATAGCTGGCCATACCTTTGTGCAAAAAAGCTGGAGTTTCCAGAAATAATGACCATAAAAGTCCACAGTGTGTGTGTGGACAGTGCTTCCATATATTTGCAATAGACAGAAGACTACAAAAGGTGTAAGTTCCTTTCTGTTATACACATCTATTATCTGTTACATTGCATTTATTCCTGTTTATTATATATGATCAGTATGCCCTAACATTTAGTGGAAAAGAAGGGAAAAAATCTTGTCTCCCAGAAAGTCTTGAGTTTTCCCATTCAAGAGCTGCAATGCATCATTAACTTCTATGCAGAAAACATTGTTCATACCAACCAGCAATTAGTGGCAACATTTCTATCCTGTGCAGTGATGAGATTTTTATGCTAATCATTACACAGCAGTAAATTAATCATTTGGGCACATTTAGATGGTATGTATATTTCATGAGACAGATATAGATATCAAGATCAGTTTGATATTTACTTATGGTAAATGGAAGTGTCTCAAATTGCTATGGGGGAAGCATACTAACTAAATACACAGCCAAGGATGTTTGTAATGGAGCAGCAGAACCAGCACTGCTTCAGCTCTCTCTTTGTTTTTAATTATTTTAAGGGAGCTAAGTCTTGTGAGAACACATAGAACTGAATCATTCAAAGAGACAGTGAAATGTCAGTATTGTCTTGGCACAGTGAAGGGCAAAAGTAAACCAACCCTGCAATTCTTCTTTTATTACTGGCAAAATTACTTACATTACATTATGCAGTATTGAAAACAAATTTTTCATCAGCATTTGTACTATAGTCTAGGCAGGTAAATGAATTATGTATTGGTCTCATCCCTCTGTAACTGTGTCTGAAAGCTCCGAGTTGTAGCTGAAAGGAAGACTACCCAGGGGCCTCCTTTCTCAGCAGATGCAAGAGATTTGTAATACCTTGAGGAAAACTATTATTTGAAATTTAAATTTTTGACACATATTTAAGTACTAGTGCTGTTTTTTTCAGCTCTCACCTCACAGAGGTTTTGCTGACAAAACCCCAAATGTTTATTGGAGGGAAATGTACCCATGGTCCTTTTGACCTAGGATATTATCAAATTCCTTATGATAAACACAGATTTATGGCAGGTGACCCTCACAATAATAGTAATATACATAATGTCCTAAGCTACTACTTTCTCAATTAAAAGTTGAGAAAGAGTCTCAAAGATTAATGGCGTGTGAGTGGAAGGCTAAGTTATGTTGGCTTACCTGGATCACCTCAGAAGTGCTCTTGAACTGAAAATTGAAAATACATGTTTAATGGCCAATAATTGGAAGAGCATAATTGCTACACTGAGCAGTGGTAAAGATAAGCTGTTGCACAGATGGTACAAAATCCCACTGGGAAAGAAGAGAAATTTATTAGCATCTCCTCATTTATGGCAATTTTTGAGAGAAGTACATCTGAACAGGCAGATTATCAGGAGAATACTATGGACAGATGAACTTTTGGGTCTACTAATACACATCAGAAAAAAAAGGGTGATTCAGAGACAATGTCTTAATGTAATGAAATTTAGTTTTACAAGGAAAAACACCCCTTTGTTTTTCAATTTCAGAAATAAAATATTTTTATTTTCATTATTTCTATAAAAATAACATTTTGATTTTTGAACATTTTTTTCCAAAACCAATGTTTCTCTCTTGAGCTGTGCATCTGAAGCAAATACGAAGGTTACATTTTCTTGAGGGGCATCATGGTCTTAATTTTTACAGTCTGTCCTACGTAGTTGTGCTGCTTTTGGCCTGGGAATAGTTAATTTTCCTACTTAGGAGCTGACAAGCACATCTTGACATGTGCTGTGGTGCCATGTGCACACTTGTAGTGTTATTCTCCTCTGCAGAGAAGTATTCTTGACTCTAGAGATTTTCCGTTTGACTTGAGGCAATAGAGGAAAACACAAATAAAAACCATTTCCAAGACAGCATAGGTTAAGATTTGCAACAATATAGGTAACTTCACAGAACATCCTTTTGAATTTCTGATGTACAAAGCCTCATACCCTGAGGGAAAACAATATGGAACAACAATTCAGGAAACATGCAGTCTCATCGTGTAAAGGACAAAAGGCTGGATTTGGAGACAGCTGAAGATCTGTCAGTGGTGAGCAGCCCCAGCTATGCTCTTGTCAAGCAAAAAGAAATATAGGCATCACACCTTGAAAGCAGAGGAAATCTTTGCTGACTTTATTTCAATATTGTTTCTTTAAAAAGATAGTATCTCCAGGCAGCTTTTATGCTCTTGAAATGATTTGCAGGGAATATTGAAATAGTTAATAAATTTGATGGAAAACAGCTATTATCACAGTAAACAGATACCATGATTATGAATTCTATAAAAATGAATTGCTCATTATTCAGCTATTGCTCAACAGCAGAACTGATTAACAGCACTAGGGACTGCCTGCTATTTGGTTTAATACTCCATGTTCGTCACATTAGTTGTTTGGTGCTGATTATATTGCAGCAGTTATTCACATCACTAAGTTTGCTTGTCGTAAAATGTAAAATCACAAACAAGGATCACGTCACAAGGAAATGAGCAGAAATCATAGGCCTTAAAATATTCCCCAAGACCAGTTATACCTTCTCTACAGATATGCCTGAAACTCATCTGAATATTCATAATCTCAGTAAGCAAGGAAAAACTCCAACCCCCAAACCAACAAAGTATATAAGAATCAAATTCCCAGGTTAATCCCTCCATTAAAAGTAAATTTGTACCAGCATCCTCCAGCCCAGCTTCAGCAGGGGAGACCATCCCTGCAAGCGAGGGGCAGCTAGGAATGGCTTCAGGATTCTGAATCAAAATCTGCTCTTACACTTTGTTTGGATATCAGCTGGCAAGTACTGAAGGTCACAAATCACAGCTGTGTCTTGTTTCTGAAACATGGCATTTCACAGAAAAACTGCCACACAAAATTCTCTGCCTGTCACTATGGCGAGTCTTCCATGAGAAAGAAAAAGACATGCATGGCTTTCCAAGAGGAGGTGCCCAAAAAACCACAGGAGAGCTGGGAGTCCTCTGTTGGCTTTCTATCCTCTGTGTCCTGGTTTATCTGAGTCTTAGGTGAACCTCTCAAAAGATCTAAAAATGGATCTGAGTGAACTACTATTAGAGTGAACTATTAGACAGCTATTCAGTTTTGTATAGTTAAATAGCTCTGAGTGAACTATTAGGAAATTATTTTGCTATTTAACATTTTGACTATTATTTGACCATTCTACCACATATTACCATTAAAAAAGACAAGATTAATTTGTCCCATAACCAGAAAACTACTAGAACCTAGAGTATTACCTTGGAACAGTGAAAAGAAAGGGCTCTTTGGTTAATAGTACATAATTCCAATGAGTAGAATGAAAGACAGAAACAAAAACAGTAAATGTGTACACTAAACCAATACACTAATTATTCTGACACAAAAACTTTATTTGGTATATTTTTCCTGCTGCACAAGATCACTGTGCATACAAATGGTTATTATATCAAAGAGGTATCATATCTGAAATTTAAGAATATAAGTGAAAATCACAAATGGAAGAGATCAAAACAGCAAGAAGAAGCAGGAATGTGTAAAAGAGAGTGTGTTTTGAGGAAAACAGATATGATAATAAAGCACAAAATCAAGGGTAGCAGAATTTACTACAGCTAGAGTCCATATGTATTAGTGGACTTACAATCTTTACTGAAGAACAGAAATCTTCTTTCTTGCTGTTTTATTACCTTGGCAACATATCCTCCATGTCAGCAATTACATAGGAGACAACAGTCCAAACAGCAGCACAGAGATTCATCTGGTTTGGATCCTGAACTGTCATCGTGTCCCCTTGAGAATGATGAAACCAGAAGTATTTATTGATGTCATCATGCAAGCTGGCACCTACAGAGAAAAGTGGGCAAAATTCCATTATAGGAATACAAATATTTAAAGAGGAATATAAACTTGAATCTGTTCCTGGGCTGTTTATTATTAAAGCCACATGCAACTGCATAAAATTCATAATATATTTGAAATAAAATAACTGTACAGAGCCGTGCCATGTGCAGTTTGTAGGTTTTAGGTTAACTGACTCATATGAACATGAGGCAGCAAAAATTCACACTGGGGATAAGCCAACCTTCCCCTGGGAGACTTGTTTCCTCAGCAACAGTATGCATCCATTTTCTTCTGAAACTCACAGAGTTCAAGCAGGAAAATCCCTACAGTGACTCCACAGCAGCGGGTTCCCCTGTTCTCCACTGATGAGGTACAACTGATTTATGAATCCTTTCCATGATGTTATTTGTGTTGGGGAACACTTTGAAATTTGTTTCTGTTTTTGAGCCCCTGTAAATCCCAAGGATGTGCTGTTTCAGAAAAGTTTGCAGCTAATCTGGGGTAATCTGGGTAGCCCTGACTTGGGGTAAGGAGTTCTCACTAGCTGGGGCAGAAGCAAGTTGAGTGAAATCACAGTTCTTCCCATTCAGGAACACCTATTCCCTCTGGGAACACATGGGAAGGGAAAGAACTACTTTTCCCCAAGCCAGGTGGGCTCAGGGAGAACAAATAATGCTTGCAAGGCATCACTCAAGGCAGACCAAACCCAAGATGAGCTGGAGAAGCTGCCATCTGACTAGGAGCTGCAGCAGAAATGCTGGCAGGGGATTATTACCCTGGCTATTCCCTGCTCCAGTGCCCACGGACCCTCTTTAACCCCCTATTCCCTTGAATTTCCTTCTTTCCCAGTTCATTACCTCTGCCTCTCCTCCAGTTTTATCAGCCTCCCACAGCTTTGTTGTAATGTCAACAACCATTCCACCATTAACAGAATCCCACATCAGATTTTGAAAATGAGTAAATTTGATATTTTACCCCACCACACTCATTCACTGCTTGCAATTCCTTTGCACTGATTCCTTGGTCCTGCTCCCTGACCAGGGCTAAGAGGTGCACAGCTCCCAGGGAAGGACCCACTTAGCACAAGACCCACTCCTTTCTTGGTCTACAAACCCAGAGAACTGGATTCACAAGTAAGAGCTATGGGCTGCAGGCAGAACCACAGACTGAGGATACTCCTGCCATGCCAAGTAAGAAGGAAAAAACCCCAGGACTATTTGACTATAAAGATGAAGTACATAAATTATTCATATATTTATTTACATGCAGTGGAAATCAGTATCAGATGATGAGGGCTTTGATAAACTCATGTGTGCTCCTAAGACTTACTGTTACGATTTTTCTTGATTTTCCTGATATGCCTGAAGCCTTTGAAGAGAATGAAAGCAAAATTTCCCACAGCACAACTGTACATTCCTATAATACTTATCTTTTGATCACTCAAACAATCATTCATAACAGAGTCCAGCTCTCCCTTTGGGTAACAGGCATGTTTCCCTTGCTGTAATGGGGACTGACTTGGATGGCTCAGTTCACTGCTATTTTAGAGAGAAGGAATAGAAAGTAAATGCATTTTAATTCCATTCAAGGTGAAGGTCTCTTCATAAGAGAGATGATAAGCAGAAAGACCAAATGCTACAGCATAAGATTATAGAGTATTGTGATTGATTTTATCAATCTTCTTTTATCAATCTTCTTTTTTAAAGAAGCCCTTCTTGTTCTTAAATGACCTGTTTGCTCCTGACTTGAAGCACTGCAATCCTGCAGAAGTCACTGGGTAGGTTACAGGTGCTGAATTATGTTCTAATGATTTTAGCATTAAATTTATGTCAAGTCATAGTTACTTTTAAAGTTTTCTTCTGAATCCTTTTAACTACATGCAATCATAAAAGGATTAAACAATGATAAATTCTTTAACCAATGGATCCTATAGACTACAGACACATTACAAGTTAAGTTGTTGAAGCAACCCCATTACTGTTTTTGAACACTTCTGTAAGACTCAAGACAAAAATTGCCCAGATTTTGTTGTAGAAATTTCACTAATCAGAGCAACTATGGATTTACAGAATAGCACTTTGTTCCTGTGAGTGGAACAAAAACAAGCACTCTTTGCTTTGTCATGTTTAACTCTCTGAAACACTGGAAAAGATTTTTTTCCTCTGAATTGATTTTATAAAATCAGAAAATTATCGACTTTGACATCAAGCAATTACTGTGCAAGAAAATCAAAATGTTCTCAAACTGGCCATGCTGTCCCTGTCATGTGGGCTAGTGTTGAAACCAGTGACCTGCAAACATCTTGAGAGACTAAGGAAAAGACCCTAAGAAAGCAGTTTTATCCTCTGTAATTAGAAACAACAGTGAAAAATCCACGTTCTTGGCTTTGAGCACAAGAAGAGTTTACAGCTGAGGGCCTCACGCAAACCACTGGACATGAAGCACTCTGGGGCACAGATATGACTGCAAGCAATTTTCATTGCAAGGAAGTTTCCTGCTTCAAACTTGAGGCTCCTCCATGCTGATGTCAGCTGTCTGCAGGCATTTCTGCTGCCAGAGGTCGCCAGGCTGCAGTGAGACCCTGACAAGTGCCCTTTCACCAGTAAATGCATCAGTAAATGCAGTAAGGGCTGAGACCAATCCTTGCAGATGACCATGCAGAGGGAAGTTCTGCAGACTTCAGTCGTGTTGGGTTACCTCAACAAAGTCCATGGGGACCTACAGCATCTTTTCTAAAAATCTAACAGAAGAAGCAATGCTGTGAGCATAATTTGTTGTTGTTGTTGTATAACATTTGTCTCAGGAACAACAGTCAATAACAAATGGGGGCTTATTTTTACCAAGCTAGGAGTCAAGTAAAACAGATGAGGAGCCATGGCTCACAGACCTGTAAATTATTCACCCCAGTCCATGCTAGCCACCTAGAAAGGGAACAGCATACAGCCTTGAAAGAGTCTGTAAGCTCTAATTAAGTACTTAAAACCCCTCAGTTTGGTGGTGTTATGTAAGTGTGTACCACATATCTAATTCTGATTTCCAGGTGGGACCAATACTTGAACAGAAAACCAAGAGATGGATTGGGTGGTACACTGTCACATTTCATCCACTTTGCTCCTTTTCCTGCATTTGCAGGGCAGCCATAAGGAAAAAAAATGTTTGCCAAACAACACTCTTTAATTGTCCTTTTTCAATCTGTTCACTTTTACAGTGATGCAAGTCACATGAGGAACACTGCTGACCAAAAAGAAAACCAGTGAGAAAGTACTTCTAGCTGGATGTAATAGGTGCTGTGGCATGAAAACAGAGAATGTTAAAAACCACTGCCAAAAATGCCATACATATTACTTGAATGCATCAAAAGTACTGAAAATTAAAAACTGAAGAAAATTAATAATTTACAGCTTAAATAAAATAATATGAAGATAATTCATAGTATCATTACAAGGTGACAGAAAACCCTCTTTAGCACAGTTTAGTTACCTAATTTAATGCATGTTACTGCATCAGTAGCTATCTTGTTCCACTGGTGATTTCCCAGGGTCAAACACTAGGGCAAATTGCCCAGAGAGGCTGCAGAGCCTCCATCCTTTGAGGTATTCAAAGCCTGACAGAATATGGTCCGCAGCAACCTGGTGCAGCTGACCCTGCTTAAGCAGGAGAGTTGGACTAGGCGAGCTCAAGGGGTGCCTGCCAAACTCAGCCATTCTGGGGCACTCAAACCCCTTATGCCTTGGGTCTTGCAGACATCTCTTAGAATTAACACAATGTAAAAAATATTCTTCAGTTCAAGTTCATTCCTGTCTTGAACCCATTTGATGATTCTCTGAATAACCAGCTATGTCATACTTGGTTTGATGCACTGCATAAGGCAGGTAAAAGCAGCTGCTTTGGTAATTAATACTGATCATGTATTTTTAGTAATCAGCTATGTAAGAGTGTCTTCATGAAAATACACACACATTCCGAAGAATTCTGAAAAACAGGTCATCCCTTCTACCTTCTGATCTCAGCATGAAATGCCCAGTGCAAATACTCATTATCTGATGATAAGGATATTGACTTGCCTTACAATGTGTTTGTATCAAACACCAGTTCTTCACACATTAATAAACTGACAAAGGTCTTATTGCCAGCTTAAGAAGATGAGATGCTGCTATTGAGGTAAAAGGATGCAGAAACCACAAAACAAATGATGGGCATGTCAATGATGACCACCTCTTCTTGTCACTCTCAGGCACTACAGCCTTCATAAGCACTGCTATCATAAGTCATAACTAGAATTAAACTCTATTGCCAGATACTTAAGCACTCAAATTATTATCATTTGTGCAAACAATGACTGAAAAAGCAGATAATGATAATCAGAATGATTACAAAGACAGTTTCCATAAAACACAAATATCTTCAAGGGGAAAAGCATGCAGTCACTTCAGAGTAATTTTTCATCTTAAAACATTTTGCATTGCATTGCTCCCTGCATTTTTTTTCTCTTCTTTTTATATAACAAACAGCAGTCAATTGCCAAAGGAAGTCAAATGTGAGTTGTGGAGTCAGTACATATTTGCTACAATAGCTATCAATAGCTTCCCAGTTGTCTTTGCTTCGCTTCACAGCTAAGCCATGAATTTTTCAGATACAATGGGAAAATCTCCACTGTTTCTATAATGTCTCTTGGGTGTCCTGGGGCTTCAATATTACAGCTAGATCTCTGGGACACTGACCTCTGCATGTACGTTGCCTTATACAGTGAAGTTAATATGCTAATGATTTATAAAAAAGTGTGTAACTTCTTCAGGCTTCATTATATGGTAGTCCCTAGAGGACCTGACAGAACTGCCACTCCATTATTTTAAGCAGTACATCTACACCTCTCCAAAGAGAAAAGGTTCCAGCTCAGAAGAACATACTTGTTAAACAGACAAGAGGGGCTGAAGGATGAAAGGGGCATGCAGAGATGAAACGACACATTCATTTTCTCACAGCAGCTGAGAAAGGAATAGATGCCAGACATCTGAGATGAGGGCAGTGTCCTGGTGAGTGAGCTGTACTACTTTCTAACAGCAAAGTTGGAAATGTCTTACTTAAAAAGGCATAATTTGCTCAATGTTTCCAAAAGTTTACAAATTACACATACTTCGCTTGCATCTTCCAAGTACCTGCTTGAGCTTCACCTTTGTGTCAAGACAAACCTAGATGCTATCAAAGGTATTGCTTGTAGTAAGATGTCAAGACATTAGATGCCTGATTTGAAACCTTATTTTTATTTCTGCAGTGATTTCCCTGGATATAAAAGATACTTTTTCCCCTATGTATTAAATATTGCTTTTGTTTCCTGCTTCTTCTTTAAGAAACAGGAAAAATGCTTTTACTTAATTTTCAAGTTTATTCTAATCTCAGACCTTTTTCATGCCAATGACACTATTCAGGAATGTATTAAAAATCTATAATGCCTTTAAAATAAAGTAAATACTGATGAAATATACATGTCTTTTTCTTTTACATGAAGTACTCAAAAATAATGAAAAAAGAGGCAAAGGGACATATCACAATCTTCTATGCAGTTAAAAACTGGTGTGTACCAGGAAAGCATAAACACAGGAGTTAAAAGCATTCTATTCCTCACACACTGTAATAGAATCAATAGCCTCTCCCTTCTCATAGTTGCAGCATTTCTGCCCCACACATTTTGAAAGGTCAAAACTTCAGGGCAGAAGTAGGAAGACACATGGCTTTTCCTTCAAAGGATATGTGCCAAAGACCTACAAAAGGAAAAATGGATGCAAGAGAGGAACAGGAACACAATTTCTTAATTTATTTTTATTTTCATTTTGTGCCTTTCTAAAACCCAGCAAAGTCACAAATCTCAAGTGGTCAGGGAGTGAATCTGCTGCAATGGTAGCTGTGTTTAGGATGGGCTGGCTGGAATGTTCTATTGGTGCCTCATCTCTTTTGCTGCAAGTCCTGCAGAGTGCTTGACTGCTTGTTTTAAGTGTTGTACAGATGTTTTCTGTGCAGCCCCTGCCTAACATCAGCCTGCAGAACCACTACTGTAATGAAACCCCAATTATTGCAGGCATCTCTTGCATATATTTTGGTGCTCATATTAACCTCTTCCTTTGTGGGATAACCTGTAGCTGACAGCTGGCTCTAATGCCATTTATTTAATTATCCATTTTTCAAGTAAGCAGAGGCAATGGAGAGTGCTAATGCTGTTTAGTGGGGCACTGGCAGCATTAGTTTTCCTGTCACTTAGTCTCAAATGATGAAATTACAGGCTAAGTTGCTTGAGTTTCATGGCTACTGACACTGAAATAGTTTCCAGTACAGAGCTTATAAATAACATCAGAAGCCCTGCTGTTTCACCTCCTGAGTCACTCTCTCAAAAGTCTTTAAAATTCATGATTCAAACAACAAGACAGAGGGAAAGATTTCAGGTGGTTGTTTCAGTGACTAATTAAATGAGACCACAGTGTAAGGGAGACAATATGAAGTTTGCATTACTTCTTGTTTTGCTTAATGCATTTCAGAATTAATCCTGTGGATACACTAAACGCACTAAATTACAGCTCAGGATTATCACAGTTACTTTTGCAATGCATTAACCTTTCACTTATTGCATCAGAGGACCAGTGATAGCAGGGGATCCAACCTAAACTTGCATGAAATGCTGTGAAATGAGGTGCCAGGGAAGGAAGCAGTTTTACTTCATAGAGCACAGGTTGACTAGACTCTAAAATAATATCCTTAACAGCCCTTAACTGGGAAAAAAACCCTAAAACTCCAGATAAACCTTCAACAGTAAAAAGCATGAGAAGTTCTTCCTCCATTCATCTATCCTCTGTCTTAAATTGTCAAGGTTTTTTCTTTAGTAAAAAAGAGAAAAGTCTCCCTAGCTGATGCTGCCTAAACATGACCCACTTGCTGCTTCACTCTCTGGGACGGAGAGATCCTCCATAGGCCCACTCATCACTAATTTTTAAACCTTTTTACACTTCTGCCCACAGCTCCCTCAATGCATGGTGTGCCTGAGCATTTTGTGTGGGCTCAGTACAGTTCTCACTTCATGAGCTGTAGGAGCAGCACCCTCCATTTTTTCATTCAGCTTCATACCACTCGTGGCTTAATACAGTTTAATCACACCTATCACTAACCTAAAAAGCAGCTTTTTCCCAAGCTGAATAATCCCCCTCTTGCAGAAACTATTCAGTATCTCTGAGGATGCAGGCTTCTGGTGACTCTTCTCCCTTTTCTAATTGTGTTTCACTGTTCTTGAGATGAGGAGCCCAGTACTGCCTGCAAACACGAGCACATGAATGGACTCGTGATGTGACTGCACCACACCACACCACATCTACAGAAAAAGCTTTCTGCTTTT
>VYXD01011355.1:417335-558843 GCA_013397195.1 Hylia prasina | reverse complement strand
CCTGCCTGCCTGCCTGCCTTCCTGCCTTCCTGCCTTCCTTCCTGCCTTCCTTCCTGCCTTCCTTCCTGCCTTCCTTCCTGCCTTCCTTCCTCAGCTGCATGAAACACTGTGTTTTTTACCTTCCCAGGGTGTTCACTTGACAATTTCAGACAATTATCCACAGTGATTCCCAGATCACTCTTCTTGAAGATAACATGGATCCTGTTGCTCTGTATCCATAGCTCCTATAATTCATGACTCCACATTTATTGACACAGAAATGTCACCGGTTGTTGTATTCTTTAGATATTTTCTACTATAAGATTACTGTCACATTTTCACAGTCAGCTTTAGTTTTGATATCAAGTATTTGAAGCAAACTTTGCCAACTTGCTATTCTTGCTGCTCACTTCCTTTGCAGCTAACATGGAGTTTTGTGAACATCCAAAGTGACAAGAAAAAAAAAGTGACTGGGCAGCCTAATAAAGACTTTATTAAGAAGACTCACAATTTTTTTCTACCTTTTTAAAATCAGGTATTTACCATGAAGGAAGAAAACACCTCTCACCTCACAGTACTTTCTTCCTCTATAGTCTTTGATCCATGGGCTTTTGATGACTTCACTGTACTTTAATGACCAGATCTAGCTACAAAAATGGTTACAAACTCTTCTGAAAATGCCTTGCTAAATTGGTGAGGCACAACTTCTTTCTTCCAAAGCAACATGGACTCTTGAATTACTTCTGTGTTTTGCATTTTGGCTCTGTGACCACCCTGGCTAACTAAAACACAGATCATTATTTAGGGGATTCCCTACTTGGAGCATATAAATTTAGGATTATGTGCCTGTATTATATGCCTGTTTATGTTTGTATGTATTGTGTATATTTTAATATAATTTATTTAATTTGTGATTTCTTTAAAAGTATATGCCTACGTATACCATATGTTATGCAGAGACAACTAAAAAAGTTAATAGTTGTAAAAGTGATTGCTGGATTTATAAATCCCTTACATTTTGCATTCTCTTTTGAACTAGAGTAAATGGAATGAAAGTCATTGCAAAATCAGCAGTTTCTCTAATTTAGATATCTTTTTCATGTGTTTGTTTATGTCTCAGCTCAGTAAAGCAGTTAAATATTGAGCATGCAATTTATTTTAATGCCATTAAGCTTCAAATGTCACACCCAAGGGTCAAGTGAATACTGGGATCCATTTGAACCATTTTTACTGACCAAATGCATTTCTGTGTTTCTATACTGTCTGTATAACTGCATCATGTAGCTGACATTAAAAAGTTGCTTAGAAACCCAAACTATTGAAGTGCTTTCTTTCTTCAACATTCTCTGCTAGCTCGAGAGCCTCCTGATGACACCCAGGGCTGGGCCCTTGCTTCACCCTGTTCCAATGACTTCCAAAAGTCACCCCAGAAAAGTTGTGGAAAGAGACACCCCCTAGACTGTTTAAAAGTCACACATGGCGAGAGAGAACCATGAAAATTACCCATTTGTCAAGATTTTGAGTAGCATTTCTGTTTCCAGTAATTGTCTGCATTCATTTGCATTTTCAATCCGTTCAAGAAGCTTCCTTGTATTTTACAAGAAATTGAGCTCTTTCCTCAGCCAAACTCACAAACCACTTAAGGCAAGCCTTTAGGCCTGCTTTTTTTTCCAGAGGCTGCCGGAGACAGAGAGGAAACACACAGGTTCTCATTTGCTCTAGCCTTCCCTCCTGGATACAATTACAGCTGCATGTTTAATCACAAAGTTCCTGTAGGAGCCTTCCCAGAAAGTAGTCCACCACTAGAAATGCCAATGCTCATAGGACCGAACTAAGCAGAGCTCTCTTCTGCCCAGATGGTGAAAAGACCCAGTTAATGAACATTCTGGTGGTTAACTAGTTATGAAAAGAAATCCCAAACCACCAAACCAGTCACCTAATTTAAGTAAAACACATCCTAAGACACTACAAGTCTGTTGTATTTTATATTGCAGAAACCAATACTGCATTTATTCAACCACACCCACAGGATGACCAATGGTTTTACTGTCTCTATGTTTCCACCCCACTGAGACTATCAAACTCTTCAAGCTCATGGTGGATTTATATATAGGACCATAAGACAAAACTGGAAGAATTTGTTATGCTTACACCAATAAAATATCCTTCTAAATATCCGTGGTAACTTGAGTAATGCATACTTGACTTTTAAACCAGTAAGTTGTTTCATAACATGTTAGGTGATCCAGATATTGGTGATGAAATATGTTTTTCATTTGATCTCCAAACCAGTGTATATTTAGCTACTTCATTAGTAACAGAAATGCTGAGAAGGTCTTGAAACAAAGTTCAAAGCTTATTGCAAGGTTCAGGACCACCCAAATGAGGAAGTTTTCAGTCTTTAGGGTTGGGGTTCAGAGAGCCACAAAACCTAAAGGTCCAGGGACACTTTCTGGGGTTTGCAAAAGGCATGTGAATGGAACACAGCACTACACCAACACTGCTCCCTTCACACCTTTCTCAGGTGGCCCACCCATAATGCAGGGCACCTCACCTGCAAGCCCCCATTGGGATTAGGGTTCAGAGAACCACAAAACCTTTCTGGTCTGGTCTAAAATCACGTTATCCAAAGGGTGACGAACACAAAATAGCAGGAATGAATATTTATTCAATATTTTAAGCAACAGATTTCATATTTTTGTCAGTAAAACTACAAAAGAAGAAAAAAAGAAAGATAAAAATAATTAAGATACAGTGAAGACACTTGCTGCAACATTGTTCTTCACAACCTCAGAATCTATCTGTTCTAATGTTCCATGAAATTACATGGGGCTTCATTAGGAAAAGAAAGTGGGAAATCAAAGAATTTCTGCCCTTTAAAGTAAGGAAGTAGAGAAATTCCTCATACCTGATCTGACTCTGCAGTGTATGTGGGCTCTGGCTAATCCACAGAGCAGAACTAATCCTAGAAGACAAAGCAAATAAAGCAATGTCCCTAACTAGCACGACCCTTCCTACCTGTAAATTTGAGTTGCTGTAATAGTTATTTTGCCACAGTGTAAATGCACCTGTCAAAATGCTAATATATTAAGGGCAAAAAAAAAAAAGAAAATCAAAACACATAAGCCTAGGAAGAACACTAAGAGAAGCTGACAATTAATTTTAAATTGAAAGTTGAACCTGTTTGCTTTCACTGAAAGATCCTCAGTCACATCAGTAAGTGCAAATAGAATCTGCCTTAAACACAGGCTTACTGTATTCTATGTTTTACTACTCTGTTTTCTTATGAAGTTGAGCTTTACTTTGGTTTTGTTCAAATTAAACTTGTATAGTTGAAGGCCTCATTTAAAACATGGAAAGCAAAGACTGATTGGGTGAAAGTGTACAGGAATAAAACAAGGCACTAGTGAGTCCAGCTGCCATGAGTGTCAAGCTGTTGAGTACAGCTTTGAAAATCCTCCTCCAGAAGCAATCTATCGCCGTCACGATCATAATTTTGCAGAAATCAAGGATCAATATATATTTTTTCACCATTTGTTAATAAAAATCTGCAAGGGCCCATTTAAAATCATATACTTTTACAGAAGTTTCTAAGCAACTCCAAAATACACAACATTTTACATATGATTCAACAAATGCAGATGATTTGATAACAGTGACCAAACCCTATGCACTAAAAAGCAAATAAACCTCTATTACTTTAAATACTATCCACCATTCTTCTGGTATATTGTGTCCATGCCAAAACTTAAAGCAATGTTTACAGCTGTATAAATGGAAGTAATATCAATTTGGATTTAGTCAAAGAAATCAGACAAGCACACTCTTATAAAGCTGTTTATGGTGCCACATGCAAATAACACCTATAGACTAATGCAAGGGAGAAAAAGACCCAGTGATGATGATTGTTAGCAGCCCAGAGCAAGACTATTATCAAATTATTAGAATTATTTGAATAGAGAGAAGCTAAAATTTAATATATTCCTTAAAAAACCCCTTAATCTCTGGATTGCTATGCTTGTCTTCCGCAGGAGAAAAACATGCTCCCCAAATGCAAGTTTTCAGCACCAGAATGCCATTAGACTATTGGTTCCTTTCAAATACATAAACTGAAGACTTTTTATGGAGCAGATACATAAAAATAAATATTAACATATATATACATATTTATCTACCAACCCACACATAATTAAAAACCTTTCAGGAGCGAAATGCACAATTGCTAAACAGAATGGCATGCTATATATTCAAAGGACTGCCACAAATACTAAGTCAAACTGGGATTATAAATCTTACCTAAAAATAACCTGAATGAAAAATTTTTACATTCTGGCCAATATTTATTTTACTTTGACATCCTCACTTTACTTTTATATCCTCACTTTAAAACTACCAGGCATCTAATTTAAAAAAAAAAAAAAGAAAAGAAAAAAAAAGGTAATTTTTCTTACTTTAAGGCCCATCATTGCAAAATAATTGTGCATGGTTATTGGTTGAATAGTTTCCATTTCCCTCTCCTACAAGAACTGACACAAAAGAAGAAAAATTGGGAGGTCACATTAGTCCTGGGTAGTCTGACCTTAGCCTCAGCTATTATCAGATTTGTCAGAAAAGGCAAAGAAAAAGCACAACCTTTTTGGAAATGCAGCCACTGAAATCAGAATGCATTGAGCAAAGAAGGGAATATTTCCCCTGTCACATATTCCTTTCAGGGTCGAAAACCACCCAAGTGAGATTTTGAATATGTAACTCATTCCAGGTAAGTACAGTTCAGCTGTTTCCAGGCTGACAGACTGCCATTGCCCCCCACCACTGCCAGCAGGGTTCACTGCTGTGACTCCAAGGGTGGCTCTGGGTTTGGAAAAATAGGGTGTAGCAGAGAAGACAGCAATAACTACTTCAATAATTAGATTCTTGTGCTGTGTATCAAGAGCTCAAGGCTTATGTGGAATTAGATGAGGCACCTGCAGTGTCTTTACCACTATTTTAGCAAATGGAGTGGCCAAACACTCACTCCTTGAAACAGTAGAAGAACAGCCATACTTTTCCCTATCTCAACGAATTTAAGCTACAGTGCAAATCAAAAAGAAAAAGAGAATGATCTGAAAAAAAGCAGCAAAAGGCAAGGAATAATGCTATCCACAATGGGGACATGTATGCAACACTTACGATTATTATTTTTTTTCTCCTGCAAAAATAATGCTCTGCACCTAAAACTGGGGGACAGATGTTTTTGCCCAGGTAAATGTAATTAGGGCTGGGGCCAAGGGCCAAGTCACAACTCAAAGAGCTCAGGGAGGTGAAACCAAAAGAGGTCTGGCTAGGGAGGACTGACACAAGCCACGAGCAAAGCCGTGATCCTGCCCATTTCCACAGATGCAGGAGAGCTCACTCAGCAGGCAAAAGCTCTCATACCTGTTAAATCATTACAGTGTTTCTTAGCACTTTCTTAGCTCAGGCTCCAGGAACCACAGGCAGTCCCTTCCCTCTTGCTCTCTAATTAGAAACTTGAAGTCATTGCTTGGGTTAAGGGATAGTGAAATTGTCACTGGGCTGAGTATACTGAGTGAAAAAGTTTTTAATCCGAGATATTGCTCTCAAAAACAGAGGACTATGTCTCAAAACCATTATACCCTTAACACATCCTGGCACCTATTTGTCTGACCGAAAGAGAGAAGATGCATGGAAAAGATGCAGAAAGCAAATGACATTTTTAACTGATGATGTGTGATCATCTTTTCTTCCCCCCAAGCATCCTGAAATAAAAGACATAAACGCAGAGCGCTTGGAGGCTTCAACAGCATCCAGTGCATGTGCTTTTTAATGATGACTGTACAAGAACATCTGCCCTAAAATCTAGCCAGCAGTGTTGGTGGACAAGAAAAGTACCCATAGTAATTAGGAGCTATAGGAAGAAGCAGGCAAATTAATTAAGTTTTCTCAATGCTTGCCATTTAGCATATCTTAGGGATTTAAAATTAAAGATGTGTATAATTCAGGCTGGTTTTAAGATTAAGATGTTTAAAACTTGTTGATTAGTTCTAGCTGCACAATGAAATCTGTTTCTTAGTTGAAGTCAGAAGGGCTAAAATTGTCTAAGAAAACAAGCTGCTGCAGCAGGATGTTGAAGGGCTGACATGATCAGCCTGTGATTCTCACACTGCAACTCAGCAAGACAGTGAGAGCTGCCCTGTCCAACCTGATCTCTTTCATGTTGTTGGTGGTTCTAAGCTCAGGAGAAGTGGTGGCTGGAGCACTAATACCAATTTCAAGGCTGGCAGTGGCAGTTTTGTGCAAATATCTTAGAAACCTGCCTAGTCCTTCTGCATGCGGAAAAAACCACCCCAAGAGCTAATCAAAACTTTGCCAAAACAAGGAATTTTGGCTTTTAGTGATCATCTATCTCTGCAACCTTTGAACAGAGGCAACAAAATGAGACTCCCCTATGACTTGCTTGAAACCATCTAGACTGTGAGTGCACAGAGCAGCCCACAAGACTGTGCCTCTTTTTCCAGTGGCTGCTATGGATGCAAGGGCCTGGGTCAGGCTGCAAGATGCACCAGTAGATGCCTGGGTGCAATAAAAATCACAACTGCTCAGCCTTCAGCAGTATTTGCCTACAGACTTCCTTCAGTGATACCTGTAGCACACATAGCAGCCCTCAATTCTGCTCTGCAGTATGAATGAAAAGACAATTGGTTAACAACTTTTATTCTTTTTAAAAATATGTTTCAAACCCATATAGCTTATCTCAGAATCTCTGTAATTTGGAAATGAAGGGCTGCTGCTGCAATGTCTTATCTGCCCACAGATTCAGTTAGCACTTTTAAAGCACGGAACAGAAATAATGCGCAAAGAGTCAATAACAACAATTGGTATCATTAACACTTCCTGCTTATCTCCGGCTTAAATCTGAAAACCAGGTAAAAGATGTTTTTGTTTAAGAGCAGTTATCCTAGAAAGCTGAAAGTCCAACACCTTCCACAGCTCCACACCTGCCACTTCACTTTCCCTCCTACCCTTTTCCCTTCCCATCTGCCATACACTGCCTTTCAGCTTGAGCCAAGCAGGAAGCTGCAGGCACCTCGCTGCAGGACAAGAGCATTGGATTTACATTATACAAAGGCTCAAAGGAAAGATTTCATCAATAATTCATCATCTAATTCATCCAACACTTTAACTAACTCACAGAACATTCCTAAAAGGGTATCAAAAAGGGTACTGACTGTAACATCTATTGTCAGCCTGGTTACCCAGATTACTTAGCTTAGACTTATTAGTGCTTAGACTCTATGCAGACTAGCACTACATGGGAACAGAAAACCAGATGAACTGGGGAAAACCTCAAAGATTCAGCCTGTTTCCCTCTCTCTGGTAGAAGCCAGGAGAAAAATGGGAGAAAAGGGTCTCATCCTTTCGTACACCTTATCCAGCCATCAAAAGATTAATGACTTTCTGAGTAGGAGCTTGCCTTCATATCTCTGTGTTGGACAGCCTTTGCTGGACCTTTCTCCCATGCAGGGTTCCATCCTTGTTAAATGTACATTTGATCTTGGTCCCCCAAACATCTTGTGATGCTGATTTCTTCCATTCAATTATATCTTGTCCAGAGAAGTGCGTCTTAAAGCTTGGTTAGTGCTGATGCTCTGATCCTCTGGTTATACTACAAAAGGTAGTATATATAATAATCATATAATGGTGTTGTTTATATATATATCTCTCATACAGTTTTCATTCTTTCCCCCCCAGAGATTATAATAGTTTAGTTGGTGGATTCTACCTTAAATGAAATGGTCAGTCTGATAAAACCTGGAACTAGCCTGGTTCCTGTCTGCATCAAAGTCCAGAGAGCAGCTTGTATAGGATAAAGATGGGTTTTCTTGGATTAAACGAATAATTTGTAACCCATATTATCTTGCTGCAGTCATCCATGATGCAAAAACTGCAGCTTCCTGGAATCCATAGGAGAGGCAGACCATGAAAGGCAGAACTAGGAAACAATGGGCTTTCCATTCTGTAGCAAATGACACAATTCTGCTTTTCTCTTTTCCCAACTCAAATGACAATAAAAAGCACACAAAACTTTTCTCATAAAGTCACATAAACCAGCAAAAACAAATACTCCAGTCGTGTATTTTCTTGACTCAAGATATACATGAAATAAAATCTTAAAAAATTAATTTCTATCATCACTCTAAATTTTATCTAAATGTTTATTCTTAGTGAAATATTCATAATTCTGTTATTTTCTATTCTAATTTCATTAAAATAGATTTTGTTTATATAAATGAACACATTTCAGTATCTTTTTTCCTTAACAAAGAAGCTGATCTACTGAGAGAAACTACTTCTGCAATGCATTCTATCTGTGAAGAAGCCCCAAAACACACACCTAGGATCAATGCCTTTAATGTCAGGCACCAAAAAAGTGATCTCCAGATGTTACCAGAATATAGGATGGTCCAGAACCTTGGTGTATATAATGGCTCCCTTTGAACTAACTTTCTAATCCTATAAAATATGTATAAAAGTTCAAAGTTATGTTAATCACTAAGGACACAGGAAGAGAAAAAGGAAATTATGTATACTGCAAGGTTGATCCAAGCTGCATGAAAAATATACTCAGAGAGTAAAAAATGGAAGGATCTTTAAACTGGGGCACCCTGTGGGTCTGAGACTATCTTCTATTTTCATTATAGACCAAAGCAATGGAGTAGAGTGTTCCTACACTATGAGATGGCACTAATCAGGGATATATGGCAGGGCACTGAGAGCACGATGAGAATTTGTTAAGTGATGTTCACCAAGAAGATACTTGAAAAGACAGCTCAGGATAATGACCAATTGGTGCAAGCATAAACTATTACACCAAGGAAGGAAAAAATCAACTTTGCATAAAAACCTGCTGCAAGTGGAAAAAAGTAACCATGTCTTTGGGTTCACAATGAAAAAAAATGAGAGTTAAAGCTCTTAAATTGCAGCAGGAATAGGTTAGATAGGAGAAAAACCTTCCTAAGCACTAAGAATAGCACTGGGACAGGCCATCTGGTCTATAATGTTTCCATTACAGTGTCTTCAAGTTCAGCTTAAACAAACTTGAAAGAAATGACAGACATTGGCAAGACCATGCTGGAATCATGGATACTTAGAGGTTCTCTAGAAACCTCCTTGCTAGGTCTGTGGTGCTTTGAAATCTCATCTGTTTATGTGGCTTTCTGAAATAGCTGCTGAGCAGACTACAAATCTTTCTCTGGCGATCAGCATGACTCATGGCTCCAGCCAAGTTTGGCTTGTGAGGCAGAGGGAAATTCAGGATCACTATTCCAAGCAAACCCTGCAAAGAGCAAGCAGATTTCTGGAGTAACCTGCAGCCCTGATTCCAGGCCTGATGTTTTTGGTTTTGCTGAAATTCTTTCCCAGGAAAAACTTGGTAAACATGATGAATGTTTTTGTAACAGTACTTTATGTTATTAATTCCTTCTGACAGGAGGGACTTCTTGATGTCCCTCTGGTTTGACCAATGTGATTGAAAAGGTTTGCCTTTGTTTCACCAATCAAATTGGTCTGTGTAAAATAGTATATAAGGGAGACACCATCCCTAAATAAATAGTCATTTTTAGCCTTCTGATTCTTGGAGTCTGTGTCGTTTGTAGTCTAAAATAGCGACAGTAACCTTGTTCTACTTTATAAACAAGAGATTTACATCAGAAAAATGTCCCACTCCTAAATATTTCACATGAACTGCAATTCATATGTGTGTGGAAAACAGTGCTAAAAGTTATTCCTCTAGCAGTTACCCATTTAAGGAATGTAAGGTAAAAAAATTCTTGAAAATCACTTCTGTGACTTCACCGGTGATAGCTTTGGTTTTTGTTTCTTCATGTCTCTGATCAGAGATCGACAACTGAGTGCTGTCCTTTCTCAGCCAGCTCCCATCAACTCCCTTTTTTGCTTGGTTGTTGTTGCTGTGGGTTTGGATTTGGGGGAAAACAGGCAGGCAATCGAGACAATCCTTGTTCAGGTAAAACCATCCTGCTTTAGAATTCTTCGTAATAACCTTTGTCCTCAGATAATTTAAGGTTTTCTGTCTCCTATCTCTAGTTTACAACTCTAAGTTGTTTTCAGTATCTTTCAGGTGGTGAGCTGCTTGTGCACATCCCCAAAGGAATTTGGGATAGCTGTAAAACACCAATGCTCTAAACTCTCATGTCTTTGCTTGTAGGATAGAGTATCTACCCACTGAGAAGTCAAGCTGCTGAACTTCTTTCTCTTCCACAATGCCACATTAATGGTTTTCAACTGCTTCCAATTTTAAATCCATAAACCTTTTCTAACAAACGGATTATCCCAACTGACAACAACTGAATAATTAAGCCCACTGACAACAAACTTGTGCTCTTAGTAGGAGATGAAGTTGTACATTTTTAGGAGTAATCCACAATCCCTCAGGAGTCTGGAGAGCAGAGTCTGAAAATCCCTAGCTTTCTTCAGCTTTCTTCAAAAACAACAGCAACAACTATAAAAATTCTTCTGTCCCAGAAGGTCATTGCTCGTATTTAATATAATTAATAGAACTGAACGGCAAAAGTGGCTATTTTCTTTGGTGGATTTCCAAGGCCCCACATGGCAATTGAGACAGAGCTCTGTCATGGGCACTGAAACAGCTGAGAGCTGTGGACAGACTGGCCCTGATGTATAGTAAATCTTAACTAGGCTTTCTGGCTCTTTGCATGGGGAATTCCAATAAACTGCTTCTCTTGTTGAGATTCATGCTTTGTCCTTGCAGACAGATTTGTTTATGTGCCCCTAAAATACATATATAGGAAGCTTATGCTTCCACTTGGGCTGCTCTTTTCTTTACACTCATCTACAACATTTGCTCAGGTGAAGCTCTTGTGCTAAATACCTGCAAGCTCTGATGATTCCATCAGAAGATGGACCAGCTTAATTAGGAAGGTAATGATGACTCCTTCCTCTTTATTGCACTGTAAAGACAGAAGGTAACTCATAGGCAACCCTTGGGTAGCTGTTATCATTGGGGAAGCTGAGGAACTATAAATTGTTCAGTGATTATGGCAGATGATGTCAGAGACAGAACAGTAACCCTGTACTTTCTCTCTATGCAGCCCATGATAATTTTTTGAAGATTTGCCAATACAAAATTCAAATGTACATTCATTTTCTTTCACACTTAAGTATTTTTCTGTGGTCTGAATTGACTGAAATTGTGTTATGGGTTGACACAGTTTGGTCCTGCCAGGACCTAAATTTCCTCTGGAGAGGTTGAACACCTATCAGAGGCCAGTTCTTAGCTGTTTAACCAGTGAGGAAACAGGATGCGACTTTAGTAAATACCCTATAAAAGCTGAGAAGGCGGAGCATCGGATCTCTTTCTCTCCTGGTGAGCGACCCGGTAACACCTCGCGGCGGCTGCCGTGAGGGGCCGGGCCGGGCCCCAGGGAGCCGCTGCCCCTGCCGGGAGCGGCCCCGGCCGTGCTCGGGCCCGATAACAGCGAGCAGCAGGGGAAGGGAGGAAAAGCCCCGGCAGCTGCCCGTGTCGCCGGCCGGGGCTGGGGGAATGTTCTCCCCACCCCGCCTTTTCCTGAGGCCTCCGGGAGCCGCTGCCCCTGTGGGAGAGCGGCCCACGCCATGAGACCGAGGGGTGGAAGAGAAGGCACCCAGCAGCCTTCCCACACCGCCAGCGTGGTTTGGAGGAGTTTGCAGCTCCCGCCGGCAGAGACCACGTGGTCACCGCAGGGCTGGGCACAAGTAACTCTTTTCTTGCCAGCAGATGAACTTTCAGGCACTGAAAGTTTCTTCCCGGAGTGAAGACAAGATAAAGTAATGGAACCATGAAGAAGAGAAAGCATGAGACTGAGTCAGTGAAGAGAGATTGCAAAAACTATTTGGGGCAAAGGAAAGGAGTGGCCTAATTCGGCTGGACATTTTTCGAGTAATCACTGGAGAATGTGTTTTTTCCTGTAACATATAGATGCTGTTTAGGGGCATATAAAGTGCTAGTATAAGTAATCATGAAGTTTTCTTTGTGCTCCTAGGGGAAAAAGAGACTTTGAGTTCTAAGCTGCAGATGCTTTTGGAAATAGGGAAAAAAAGGAGATTTTGAGTTTTGAGATGAAGATAATTTTGGAAACAAGGAAAAAGGGAATCTTTGCTTTATATTAGAGGAGGCATCCTTAAACTACCCCTAATAAGCAGATTATGACCCATATGCAGTGTTGGGAAAGCTGTTAATGGGTGGGATTTCACAGTTTGCAAAGGGCTCTTTTCAGGCCGCTGCAGATGTGATGCCGCCCGAGGACTGTTCCTCGTGTGACGATGTCTCCATGGGACTCAAAAAGACTCCTTTCCTATAGAACTGATGGAAGATTAGTTTTTTCATGGTAAAACTGATTAAAGTCACAGGTTTTGTCTTTCTTCATGTTGTGTGTAGGAAAGTGAAGTATTTGGGGGAGGGGGAGAGAAGGATGGTCTGAAGGTTTCATTTGTGGTTTATTTAGTTTTAGGGGTTTTTTTTCTTATTTTCTTAATGTGTGCAAATAAATTATCTTTTGTAATTTTAAGGTAAGCCTGTTTTGCTTTTTTGAACTCTCCTAGTGATATATATAAAATTGCAAACACTAAACCCTGACAAATTGTTGCATGAAAACACACATCACTGGAAAGGGATATTTCTGGGAAAAATAAATTGGTATTCAATAAATTCTGCTCTTCAGAAATTCAGTAGCACTGTAGACCCAATCTGTAGAATGAGTTTTGAAGACAAGCACTTAGAAGGGTTCCAATTCTGTGGTTTATAAATGTTAACAATGTCCTGGAGAGGCTGCCACTGGAATAATTTTGAACATGCTCCTTTGAGGAAGGTGTCTTTATAAATTATTTCTGAGCTTTGTATTTGTTCACTTTGGACTACTGTCAAAAGCATTCTTCAAAGGCCTCAGACATTTACACCTAAAATGTCACCTGCAAATGAAAGTATGTTGTGTTTGCTGCTTCAGGAAGGAACAAGTTTTCTGATTAATATCTAAAATTCTGTCACTAAAAATTACTCAGATTCTGAATCAATATCATACTTGGTTCAAATCTCCAGTGTGCTCTGCACACTCAATTGAGATGTTTCTACAGCCTCCTTTCCATGTAAAACTTCTGGAAATTTGGGGGAAAACTGCTGTTGAAGCACTATATTATTTGCTGTATTAGCTATAATAATCAATGAAAGAATACTAAGAAAGTAATTTAAAGAGCTTAAAATAAAACTCTCAGGTCTCTGCATGGCAGCAGAATTGGAAAGACAGGCGAAGAGGTACTGCTCATGGTATAGGAAAATGAAGTTAGGGATTATTTAGCCAAATAGGGCAAATAAAAATCAATGGTGCTGGAAGGATTGCTTGGGGGGAGCTGGCCAATGCCATTGGGAAGTTGCTTCCTATCATCTAGGAAAAGTTGTGGCAATTAGGAGAAGACCCCAATGACTGAAAAAAGGCAAATGTTATGCTTGTTGTAAAATCTAAAGTAGCAGGATGCAGACGTGTCCAGAGGAAGCCACTATGTTGACTGGAAGGATGGAGCACCTCTCCTATAAGGAAAGGCTGAAAGAATTGGGATTTCAACCTGGAAAAGAGAAACCTTTGGGGTGATATAATTGTGGCCTTCCAGTACCTGAAGGTAGCCTACAAGAAAGATAGAGTGGGACTTTTTACTAGAGCATGTAGTGACAGGACAAGGGGAAACAGATTCAAACTGAAAGACAGCAGGTTTATATTAGAGGTTAGGAACAAATTCTTTATTGTGAGGGTGGTGAGGCACTGGCACAAGCTGCCCAGAAGTTGTGGATGCCCCATACCTGGAAGGTCCAAGGCCTTTGAGCAACCTCACCTAGTGAGAAGTGTCCCTGGCCACAGCATAAGGGTTGAAACTAGTTCATCTTTAAGGTCCCTTTCAACACATACCATTCTATAATCCTATGATGATTCTATGAACTATAAACTAGAAAAAGCTCAGTCCCCAGGAAAATTATAGACTGGAGGAGTGGAATGAAAATGGGTGGAAAATGGCCTGGATGACTGGGCCCAAAGGGTCACCATCAACAGTTTGAGGTGCCTGGTTATGAATGGTGTCATGCCCAGGGCTCCCTGCCAGGCCAGCACCCTTTGCATCCTTAGAAATGATCCAGATGACAGGGGTGGCCTGTGTCTTCATAAAATCTGTGGAAGGAGCAGCTGTGTATGCTGGAAGGCAGAACTGCTGTTCAGGGAGCTCAAAAAGCAGAAGTGGCCTGACAAGCACTTCTGTCACATCAAAGACAAAACCAAAGTCCTGTACTGGAAGAGGACAACCCATGGCCACAGAACTGTGGGACACCAGCACCTCTGTAGAACAGGAGCTGCTGTGCAAGAGGTACCAGCAAAACCTTGTGGCAATGAGGTATTGTAGGGGCCTCTTTGGAAATAGGGCAGCCAATGGGTCCAAGGGAGTGTTTTCTAAATATTACACTGTGACTCCAGAACAAGAAAGGTGTGAACAAACTGGCCAGAGGATACATAATCACCTTGGCTGGATGATCAGCTTGTTCTCATCATTTTTTATCATTCCAATATAGCAATTACATCAGCTGTGTTCTGCTGTAATTTCAAACTTGACTCCAAACCAACGGAAACTCTAAATAGCTGAGGATGAAGCAAGCCCTGAAGAATCCTATTAGAAACACTCATTGTATGACTTCATATAGGAAAGTACTTGGAGAACTGCAAGCCAGACCTTAAAACATTTAACCTCTGTCCCTCCCATCAAGAGCAGTATACATGTGGTCTTCCTGGAATGCTACTGAATGTTTTATTTTTATTCAGCTTTTAACACTAATGTCATTACAATTTGTTTTCCAGGAACGAAATCTATGAATCCACAGATATTTCTGCTGTTGTTCCTAACAACCATTCTAGGTCATTATACATTTGGAGAGAAATCTCAAAACATTTCCATTTCCAGGTAAAAAAATAAATAAATCATGGAGAGAATCTTCTTTTATTTCCTCACTTTTTCCATTGGCAAACATCTCCAAAATCCTTACAGAACTCTGACTAAACTCCTTTTTAATTATTATTTTTTCTTTCTGTTTACTTCATTATTTGCATAAGCTTCACTGAAGACGAGGACAGCTCTAGGAATAAGGCTTGACTAATTTGTACTTCCGAAATGCCTATTTAACATGCTAACACTGAGCTTTGTGTGTAAATGTAGAACATTTGGTTTTTTAGGATCAACAAATGGCAAATACTTCCATCTGAAAAAGAATATTCCCACCCACAGAAACAGAATTCAGCTTTCCTAAGCAGCAAACAATAGAGAATTTAGATGTCTCTCAGAGGCCCAGCCAGAATAAAAACAACCACACCCCAAATCCGAATGAGATCCTCCGCTGGATATTTTCAGTGTTTCTTTTCTGAGACAAAGTATGTTCTGCTACTAAAAAGGTGAATTGGAGAAGAAAACGTACTGATTTTTTTGAGATGTTTAGGAATTGCATATACTTCCAGGAAGAACTTATTTATTAAAAGGGTCATATATTCCAATCCATCTTATGTAAGTTTTTGAAGAGTAAGCATCTAAAAGAAAGAAGACTAACAAAATAAAAAAAGTCCACTAGCCAAAAACTAGTGGTTCTAGCAAGAACCACTAGAATTAATGATTTTATTTTAAACATGCCGATTTAATTTTTCATTACTAGATTAATGAGCTTATATAATACTAGTAGAGGGTTGAAAGCACTGGAACAGTTTTACTTCTAGGATCCTAAAAGCCATCAGAATGTAAGTATTTCAAACTAATTTATTGTAATATTAGTATAAGATTATTTTAAAACTGTCTTGACTAAGTTTATTGAAAGACAAATTTTACGAGCTATGGAATACTAGCTACTTAACCCATGTGCTGTAATTTTTTAATTGTGATCATCAAGAAAACTTTGCCAAATAAAATGCATCACAGATACTGAAGAAAAGAGAATACCTAGAAATAAAATAAGAAATTTGGCAATGTGTTCCGAAGTTCAGCAATGTATGATAGCATTTTGCAAATATTTTTGGTTTCACAGTTCAAATTTCCTCTGGGATCAGCAAGTTAATGATAGTTCTGTTTTTGTAACTGTAATTAGGATTATCAAAATGTTGTACGAATCAAACAGAAGAGTTTATGATGTTCAAAAATCTAGTCTGAAATGGATGAGGCTTAAATGAGAAAGAAGCATTTCATTATGAAAATGCTTGTAATATTTACTGGCAGATGCACAGATATTTTAAGGCCAGCAAAACCCATTACCATCACACCTTCTGAGTAACACATGGCAGAGAATTTCATCTTGTATCTAGTGCATCAACCTGATCCCTCCTGCTTGAATTACCCTGTACTTTTGAAGGACACCTAAGTCACGTTTTAACATTCAAAATGACAGAGAATTCACCAGGTTTGCAACGTTCTTCCACAGCTGGCTAACCTTATTGGAAGAAGGGGTTTGCTTTCATCCAGTTTGAGTTGTTTGTTTATACTCAAATAGCCTGAATTGCTAATGAGAAATATAATACAAAAGCCCTCTTAAAACTACCAGGAAAATTTGCATTCAGGCACTGTGCCTAATTGCCCAACTCCATCCCTCTCTCCAACAGTATTATCCCAGATGCATTTTTGCATGGTTTGTGTCTAGTCTATGTGAAACAAAAAAATCCTTGCAAATCTGATGCCTCCTGTTAATTATTAGAAGTAGACAATACTCCATTGTGCCAAAACAACACTAGCCCAAGCAGAGCCAAGGTGGAAGGAATTGTATGTAAAGTATTGTCAAATTTGTCTGGTAGTCTAACAGCACAACTTATAAGCAAACACTGTAAGTTACAGACTATTCCTTTGTTAAATTATTAGTCTCAAAGAATTTATTTACTTTATTAAAAACAGAGAAGGTCATATGAAAGGCTAATATAACTGAGATACTATGTTAGACTATGAGCCTTTTAAGGAATCCACCTTCAAAAAAAGCTGCAACACATTAAAATTATTTAATTACTCCAGAGTAATTTCTAATTTCAAAAGCCCATTTTATTGGAACAATGATAAATTAGAGAATAGATGAAATATTTTACAGATTAATACACACAGTTCTTTCTGCAATCAAGATTTTAAATGGGTCTAATAGCCTTAGCACTTACAGTAGGTTCCTAAAGTGCCAAGCAATTATAATTGCTCTCTTAGCATACTGGTTTAATTTAATACCACCCAAGTTGCAAAAGATTTGGCTTTTGCAGTGGAACACAGTCATGCACCGTATTTCCTTTATGAATTATAAAATAAGGTATTTAAAAGGAAAGGAATGCCCTGGAAAAAGCAATACCATATTGCTAATTATCAGACAACAGTTCTGGAATATTGAGATCGAGACTGAGGCAAGACATGCATGTACACCATAAGCTCTTTACTTCTCATTTCCACATAAAAATGGTGGCTGGTGTTGGCACTGCGCTTAACAGATGTCCAAAGCAGTGGGAACTCAGCAAATATAAAAATGTAGCACCTATGGAGTACCTAAAATTACCATAGTACTTACAATGCTATCCATAAAGTTCAGTTCTGTGAGTGGTGCTCAGGAGTTTTGTCCAGCTTTTTCCTTCATGAGGAGACATTTGCCTTGAGTTTGACATGTTGTCAAATACCTGGAGGCCTACATGTGATTCCTGGTGCTAAACATCTCAAATCACAAGTGACACAAATGCTACATGGTAAAGTGAAGAAGTTTAATGCCTGCGGTTCAGAGATTGTTTTTTCCCTTCCCTCATCTTGTAGGAAGGTTTTTGTCAAGTGCAACACCCCTTACCCCTGCAGCATCATGTTGAAGGCTTTTCCGTATTGGCTTATGAAGCCATAGACTGTACACCTGATATTTCTTCTGGTTTTATTGTTTTGGAAATAAAAAGAAGCTTAGAAACTGGATCCAAAGAGCCTGCCCCCGACTGCGGGCAGTACAAAACAGGTAATCTGACGGGCAGTGTTTCAAGCACCACAGAGGAGTATCACTTCCAAACAGTGACACAGCCAAGAACGAACAGAGGTCATTCACCCATAATTTGGGAAAGAGAGTTTGCTCATTTCTTCATGTCCAGCTGGCAACCTCAAGTCAAGGAGTTTTCCTGTTACACTACTTTCTCAGACATGTCCCTGGCTGACACTGAGCAGAGGAGTAGGCTTGGCACCAGTGTGCCAGCAGGCTTGCACTTAAGTCTGGTGCTACAGGATGATGGGGACGGGGGTAAGAGAGGGCAGCATACTCCAGAAAAGGGGTAGATTTAACCTCTTATATAATATGAAAGGAAATAATCCGAGTCAAAATCCGGTGTCTCAGGCCAAAATACAGCATATTTTAGATGAAGGTAATAAAAAAGCACTATGAAAATGTAAAAATGAGAGAAATGATATATTACAGTATTTGTTTGCCACATCTGAATGACGAATAGATTGGGTTAGCAATGAATTTTTGATTTCTGAAGAAACATTAAAATTAGATGAACTACTGGTTTATTAATTTCTGGAAGAACAATTCTTCCTTTTATACAGTGTTACAAAAAATCAAGTCATTGTGGAGACAGAAACACAAACAACCATCAAGGTTCAAAGTGACACAGTAAAAGGAGTTACACCTTTAAGCCACTGGTTGATTTTTAAAAGAGGAATTGAAACACACCTTTGGGGAGTTGTTTGAGATATCCTGGGTCAGCTTGATCTCAAATACAGCTTAGTTCCTAACAGACTAGTGTTCCCATCATAAGCACTGCAGCAACAGATAACCACCCTGACAAGGAGAAAGGAGCACCCTTGAACCAGTTTTCCTGGAAATAATGTGTCACAACAGACATTCCTTTGCAAAAATACAAAAACACCTGTTTTCATCTCCCCAAACACCTAAAGCTGAACTAATGTTTACTGGATTCCATAATACAAATACAAACACTTCATCCCCCCTTTCTCAGATTCTGAAGGCTTGCAGGGAAGGCTGATCCAGACCCAGGGCTGTTACCTTAGGAGTGGCTCTAAATCACATTTGAAGCATTTTGTTCATCATCAAGTATCTCTGACCCTCAGACACTTCATTTTTTTCAACAAGAATATCCTATATCCTAGCACTGGTTTAGCAGGGCTTGCTTAATCGTTTTTTAACCCTTTCAGACACTAAAGAAACCTGTTGTAAAAAAAGTATGTTAACAAACCAAATAAATAAAGCAAAGCAACTTATTTTCCCAGCTGTATTTGCAAATTCTAGCCAAACTTTAGTTTTGCAAAAGGAAAGGGATCTAGTGTTGCAAAGGAACAGCTTTATGTGTCACTATCTGGATACATCCCTAATGAAAAAAAAAAAAAGGAATTTAACTCTTTAAAAGAAAGATTAGGAAGATAATTGCATAATTATTAAATGAGCAGTCTTAGAATCAATGGTCACCTCAAACTGTAAAACCACATCATAAAATACAACACTAAAAACCTCCCCTTTCCTCTGATTTATGCTTCATGAGAAGGCAAAACAAATGTTATACAAATATTTTCAGTATCTGAAAAATGGCTATCAGTACAAAACCACAGCTACAGACATTCCTCACTGTTAGGCTGAACAGTTCTCAAAACAATCCCGTGTAAAGGCCACTGACAAATATTTCTAATATTCTGCAGTCACAAAGAACCAGAGTGCCGTGTTTCGTGCATATCACCTTGCTTGTGCTTTAGAGGCATTATTTAGGCTTCAGTCTATGGTTTGCTAACGACTCTGAACTCATGGCCTCTCTCATCCTAAAATCTCAGAGTAATCACTGCTGTTTAGTAGCATTTCATTGGATGATAATTAAAAATAAACATGCTCAAAATAGCAGAGATTAAGAAGCTACAGTCTCTTTGCCTACAGCTCTGAAAAACATATGTAGTGTTTCCCTCTGTGGATGTTTCAGACCAAAAGAAGTAGGAGAAGAATATTAATAGCATCTAATAAGGTGATTCCTGGAATCTATTTCACACTGAAAAGGGGAAAATTCAAGAGAAATTATGTCAGAAATCATTCTTATTGTTCAAGTACACCATATTTTCTCTCACTGTTGCTGAAACAAAGCCAAGTATATTTTCAAGAAAATATTTAAGTAAAATTGATGAAGTGTCAACACTTGACTGCTTGTTTAAATTGAACAAAATCACAAAAGCTGTTACAGAGTGTTCAATTTGTTTCGATGTTATTATATACCATAAAGGCTCATTCAAGCAGGGAGAATACTGCAGACAAGGCACAAAGATTAGACGATGTCTTAGACTTCTCCCTGGAACAGCATGAAATACAATCTAAAGCAGCCAAAATTTTTTTAGAGGAGCTAATTTTTTCTCACTAGGACTTGATGAAGAAAAAAAATCAGTGTTCCTTTATGCTGCAAGAACACGCTGCTATTTGCTTAACAGGAAGTTAAATGAACCAAAGCTACAGACAGAAAAAAAACCTCCACCATCAATTAATGTGACAAATTCTTAATAGGAAAACAAATCAGATTTATTTAAAAACTGAGGTCTTGGTTCTGACATATTCATGTTTTCCCAAAGTTGAGTTTATATTCCCGAGGTTTATATTTTTCATAGTTTATGCTTTCTGAGGAGTACAGATGTCCATGGGAGAGGGCTTTTTCCTGCATTGCTCCTGCTGAATAGCCCAAAGACTAATCAAGAGGACCATGGCGAGCTGTAGCTGCTTATGCTCCAGGTGCACCACAGCTGATGAGAAGTGGTGTGCAAGAGCTCCATACCCACTGCCATCACAAGCACCACGCACATTACCAACTGAAAATAAGGCACTTGAATGTTAAATTTTTCTCTCTCCTTCCATAATCTCTCACATTCAGATGGGAAGCGCAATGCAAGTCCCTGAGGACCCCCTGGAATGCTCCCAGCACCTTACCTAGGAAATAATTCTGATACCCTTGCATTTTCTAAACATAGGCTGAGTGGCGAGTTCTTACATACCACCTACAACACAGATATGCTGGTGTGAAATTCTGGACCAGACATCTTTTCACAGGCACTTCCAGGCTGTGGAGGATGATCCATGGCCACAGCCTCCCAGTAGTGCTTACAGTCTCTCAAATAAACTCAGCACACCATTGTCACAGCTGCATGACATTGTACTGAACTGATTCCACTTCACCCAGAGAGCAGGGCAGAAGCTGAAGATGAATCCCTAACTGTTTAATAATATCCATTCATCCATACTTCTTGCCCAGTATAGATATTTTGATTGCAAAATTAGACATCCACACCTTTACCAAAGCAGTCAACTTTATGGTATCTCTGTACACACTAAGTGAATGAGGAGCAAGGGGTTCTGACCATAAATAAGAATAATATATTCCATGATTCACTCTCTTCCACAAGGTGAAAAACAGCAGTTAATAAAATATTAAAAGACTCTAACCATATAGTAGCAAGTAGTAAAACTAGCATGAAAAATGTGCCAGCCTACTTCAGCCATAAAACACAGGAGAAAAAGAACCTTAAAATTTAAAACTGATCATAACTTTTTTAATATCACTGTTATGAAACTTTTCTTTCTACTATTATTCAAATGGAAATTCACTAAGGCTTCACCCAGGCTGCAGTTGGGATTCTTGTGCTCTGAAAGCCTCTGGGCTAGTGTGGGGCTCTCCTGCATGGGGGTGCTGCCAGTGGTGGATCTCTCGCACGGCTCACAAGTTTCTTTGCCAACAAGCTGCTCCTCACTTGGAGCCAGATACAATCCTCAAAACAAACCCCTAAACTACTTCAAACTTTTCAGAATTTTATCCCTTTATCACATCACCTTAATGACTCATAGCTTTTTAAATGTCACATCTCAAAAACATTGTTTCTCTGGCACATAAAACAGAGAGAAAAAGCCCTGAATTTCAAAGTAAAAATAATAATAATTTTAAAAATAATTTCTTCAGTACTGGAGAATTCCCCTCTGCCTTGGTTTACTATTTATAAACCACCAGTCTGGGATTAATTATTATAAATCCTTAAAGCCGAAAAGAAGATTTTAGGCATTTTATTCTACATATAATCTATACCATTATTAAACTGCAGCTCAAATGCACTTTATGTCCTATTTCTGCTGGTCACTTTTTGACATTTACGCATTTTACCTGTGGTAAATTTTACTCCCTGGGAGAAAGAATTTCTTAGTACTTTTAAAACATCAGACCACCCCATCTGATGTGGCAGAACTCAGTGGGAGCAATGTCCCCTGCCAAGCTCCAGGGACACTCACCAGGCACCCCGTCTCTCATCCAGTAAGCAATGTCTGTTCCATCTGCAGTGTCGTAAACATCCGTAACATTGATGGGCTGCAGCAGAGTCATGATCTCTTTCACCATGTCCCGGGCTTCAGCACTGCCAGCAAAACCCAGTCCAGATGGCTTGAAGGTGCCCTCATCAGACTCCATAACGATATCAAAGTTGGAGATATTTTCCTAAACATGTAAGAAAAGAAGACATTGTGCTGTGGTTGTTATTTTAGCCGGCATCATATGCTGGATTCTAGGTGTCATTGTGAGCATACCACAACAAATTTGTTTTCAGAAGCGGAGAAATGCCTCCTGTGAAAATGTGCACATAAGCATAAATGAAGGGGCCAATCTTTCTATATGGAAATGGCTGAAACAGTTCAGGTTATGTTCTGAGGCACCAATATTTTGTAGGACCCTCAACATGACTGGTCTGCTGCCCCCAAATACTTGCTTTCAGACTTCTGAAGTGCCAGCTAGAGAGGAAAGCCATCACCCCCATATTGAAGTTTTCATTTGCAGCTCTCCCTTTCTTCTCCGACCTGAGACTCTGAAATTCTGTTGCAGTGCAGAGGGTATGCTGTGCTGTGGCTTTAAAATTTGAGGCATTCAAAGTCTTCATAGACTGTGAGGAACAGTCTGTTTAAAAGCCAGCTGCTGCCTGTTCAGAAACACATTATTGTCAATATGCCATACAGTCAATTCTGATATCGACTGGAGGATTGAAATGCCAAGGTTTTCCCCAGGACCCGAAGGAATAATATCTATTTTAAGGAAAATTTGTGCTTCCAAGGTAAATCCTCACAGGAAACATGACAGGTAAGATTTTGTGTACAAGTAGCATAATAACATTTGCTTTTAGTGTGTACTTGGAAGAATCTTTTAAGCTAAAAGAACAAAATTCAGCAGCTGATTTACTTGCCATATTTGCTTAGATTGCTCAGTTACAAAGGTCTAATTTGAATTAAATACATAGGGATTTTACATGAATGAAGATCTAATTTTTTTGGAGAACCACATAATTTTTTTAAACAGATAATGGTCATGTCAGGCAGAAAAAAGCTATATTTCAGACCATCTTGAATGTGACTAAGAGAACATACTGCAGGTTTTACTCCTATGCCCAGATCTCACGCCTCAATTTTATGGTTACCATTGGTTATTTATTACAAGAAAATCATTACAAGGGATATGTGATAGCAGCAACTAACAGATCCATGTCGTTAACAGCACATATAAGCCTACAATTCAATAAATAATTATTTTACATTTTTCTGTATATAAACCCAAATATGTTCTACAGGTGGCTGTGAATAATTCAAATAAGTTTTCAGATGTGCTTTAGAGAATTTGCCAAGAACTGTTTAATACTTTCCCAAAACTTTTTTCTTTTGTGTGAAACAATTCTAACAGAGCAGAGCTATATACTTTTAACTTAGAAATATATCCAGGAGTTAAAAAAACTCAATATAAAATCTTTGCATGATAAAGAAACTAAAAATGTTATAATACTTTAAGATAACCAACTTATTCACCCATTTAACTACTGGAAATCCAAGTGCAAATAACCAATCTTGCCACCTCTACTAGCAATCACCATTTTTAGACAGTGAAAAACATCTTCAGTTTGAAAAAAATTAAATGTAAATAATTAGGCTACATATGGTGTCTAGGCCTATCATCAAAAGCTGTCCTGAGGTCATGAACCTCAAAATGAATCACGATCCACAGACCGTCTGAATATAGTGGGAGAGAAGCAGGCCAAGAAAAGCACACTGCAGGCTAAAAGGGACCAGTGAGTGATGCTCCAATGTCACAGATACAATAGAAAGAATGCCTCAAAATGTAAATCTTCTTTATCATATGGCCAAGGAGGAAGCCTTAGTAAAGACAGTACACATTTCAGTCTGCTGCTGAATTGCCAGTGAAAGCTAACTTAGGTATAGTGAGCCCTACATAAATATGATGCTATGGTACTCAGCTTCTTTGGTTGAGCTTCCAAAGCAGGACTTCTGTCCATTTTTAGAGCAGCTGAAATGAGGAGAAGCAGTAATGCCAGGGGAAGGGACTATTCAGGGCAGTGAAGTGAGGAGAAGAGTGAGCATGGGAACAACATGGACAGCTAAAAGAAATCTCACTTATCACTCAAAACAACAGAATCCCTAAGTTCAAGAACTTCATAAACCGCTACTATTGCAGAATTTCTGTGCTCTTCAGTTGTGTTTTCTCACATAAATGTTTGCATGTGTTTTTAATATGAAACTGAGTAAACAAACCACCCACAATACATTACACCATATCGTTGCTCTGTAACAAAACTATTCAGTTCTGAGAACGCGCTGGAGAGGCATGAAAACAGAACACCCTAGGGAGAGAAACTGACTTCACTGGGGAACAAAAAAGCAACAGGTCACAGCTACTTGAAGTACCATATGTCCTTGAGAAAGGTTTTTCCCTATTTGGTCCACTAGAAGGTAGGATTACTTATAAAACTACTCACCATCAAATTTGAAAGTTGCTCTCTTAAAAAAAGTTAGATTGGTCTCCCTGTTCCTATTTTTGTACATCTACATTGACATTTCTACTTCCACAGAGAGAAACACATGCAGGAAAACATGCTTAAAATATACTTCTTAAAAATAGTGAAGATGCTTTGTCATCATTGGCCATCTACGGTGCAGGAATAACTGCCACTATCAAAGTGAGGTGAGACCATACATTTGCCTTGACTACTCTCTTAAAACAAACCAGAAAGATTTTTAAAACTAACTGCAGGCTCAGATGTTTCCTTCGGTCATTGTCCTAGTGAATGTACCTTTTAAATAAGCATTTTAAACTCAGTAAGTAATTTTTTTCAGAAAGTAATCGCATCTGCTGCATCTTGATATTGTGCCACTTCTCTTGGTATGTACCAGAAAATTAAAACTTCTTTGTGTAACTTGCTGCCTAATTCTCTGAACATCTATTCTCTGAATAGACTTTTATCCTTTGCCTTCTTATGACTTGGTCACAGAGGAGGTCACTTCTCTTTATTATGTCATCTTCAGCTCTTCAATTGAGTTTCTAAATGAACCATTTCAATAAATACTGCATGGGAAAATTGGCATTCTATAGCTCGCTATTTTCATTGAATACACAATTAGGCACAATCCTTACCAATAGTTCTCCTATTTTCAATTTTTAAATTTTAATTCCTTTTATCTCTGTTTCTCTATAAACAATCTATTTTTTGTCTCTGCTAAGCAAAACTAAAAATATAAGTACTTGTCATCTCTAATGCAAAAACCTGATAACATGAAATCACAGAATCTCTGAATGGATATGGTTGGAAGGGACCACAGTGGATCATCTGGTCCAGCCTCCCTGCCCAAGCAGGGTCATCCCAGGGCACATGCCACAGGATTGTGTCCAGATGTTTCTTGAATATCTCCCGTGAGGGAGACTCCACAGCCTCTCTAGGCAATCTGTTCCACAGTTCCTTCACAAGTAAAGAAGCTCTTCCTCATGTTCAGGTGGAGTTTTCTGTGCATCAGTTTTTGCCCTTTGCCTCTTGTCCTATAGCTTGGCACCATTGGGAAGATCCTGGCTCTATCCTCTTGACATTTTCCCTTCAGATACTTAGAGACATTGATGAGATCCTCAGTTGTCTTCTCACCTTATCATCTTTTTCACCCTCTGCTGGACCTGCTCCAGGAGCTCCACATCTCCCTTGTCCTAAGGAGCCCAGAACTGGATGCTGTGCTCCAGTTGTGCCTCACTAGGTCTGCATAGAGGGGCAGGATCACCCGCTGCCAGTGCTCATCCTCGCGCACCCCAGGATACCTTTGGCCTTCTTGGCCCCAAGGGCGCACTGCTGGCTCATGGACAGCTTGTTGTCTGTCAGGTCCCTCAGGTCCTTCTCCACAGAGCTCCTTTTCCAGCAGCTGGTTACCAGCCTGTACTGGTGCCTGGGGTTGTACATCCCCAGGTGCAGGGCCCTGCATTCACCTTTGTTGTATTTCAGATGGTTTTTCTCTGCCCATCTCTCCAGCCTCTCAGGGTCCTTCTGAAGGGCTGCACAGCACTCTGAGGTATCAGCCACTCCTCCCAGTTTGTGTTGTCAGGGAACTTGCTGAGGAGGCCTCTGCCCCTTCACCCAAGTTATTGGGGAAAAGTTAAACAATACTGGGCCCAGTATTGAACCCTGGGGGACACTACCAGTAACAGGCCTCCAACCAGACCCTGTGCCACTGTCCCACCCTCTGGGGTCTGTCGTTTAGCCTGTAATTACAGTAAACTCTTTCCATTGAGAAAACAAAACCTTGTAATACATATGACTGGTACTTCTGCTGGTAAGAAACATCTTCCTTCTAGGATAGACACTGGCAATCCCAAGCAGGTATACCTCACAGTAGCTATTTATTCAGTCAAAATCCTGATTGTTGATTCTTACCAGATGTTAAACTAGACTGCAACATCTCCTGACTAATCCATTGAGTCACTGATGGCAATTCCTCTTACCCAGCTAAAGAAGGGACATACCTGAAAGTTTAATGCAGGGAACAACTATCCTAAAAGCCTTCAATGCTTTTGGGCTGTTTAAAACAGAGTATTACTTGTTCAACAGCTCACTTACTGGCTTTCCTTTTTTTGTTCCACTGAGAAGAATCACCACTTTACAGGAAAAATACTTAAGTCTGTAATGACAAAGCACTGTCCTTGACTAATGGTTCATTTGTTCCAGTGATAAAGGACATCTGTTAATCTGACATTGTGTTTTCAGCTTTCTGTTATTGATTTACACTTAACTTTAAGAAACAACAACACTTGTATCCCAGTATTTGTCCCAGAGCAGTCTGGAAAGAAGTATAGCATGGCAACAATGTTGTAGAACTCACAGGGAAGTTGTACTAAAAAAGGTTTAAATCAGCACCCAGCTTTGTTAGGCTGGCAACTAAGACTACAGGAAAGACAAGAAAAAACACTGGAAACACCTAAGTGCATATGACAGCAAGAAAAGAAAAAAAATTAAAATAAATAGCATTCTTGAAGTATTCAATAATATGTAAACATGATGTAATGTAATTTTGAGTTGCTGTTTAGTATGAAGGTAATTTAATGAAGCAAAACAGCATAAATTGAAACTAGAGAAAAAACACCACAACAGCTGTTAGGAAGCAGAGATGCACCAGCATCAAGGCATAATAACCACCAGCCACAAGCGTGGTGGTTTACACCCTTTTTGAATGAAGACGGGGGAAATCAGGAACATTGTGAGTTATTCACTTTTGCAAATTATCCCATCATTATATGGGGGAAAGCTGATGTAAAGCTGAAGATTAGCACAATTTTTGCTAGATGACAAGGTATGAAAAAGGCTGATCCTTTTGCTACAAGATAAAATATTCTTCTGCCACATTTTATGGGAAAGCACAATGTAAAAAAGTCTATAGGTATAGGGGTTTGTTCTGTAGGACAGTTACAAGTTCTTACCTCTGAGAAACCAGTGACAGAAGTCCCAGTAACTTCAACAGCCCTAGAGCAATTTGGTCATGCACTTATTATCCTCCACTCAGTAAAAACACACTACTGCCATGTCTTGCTTTGCACAATATCACAACTGTTTCCTCTACAATGATTTGCCAGCACTCACAGAGATGACCATTCAGTATTGTAAGTTCCTTGGGATGAGAGACAAGAAAAAGCAGACAGCTCTGAATACGGCAGCAGGCTAAGTAAGGTATTCCGGAAGTCTTCTCGTTGGAGGCTTTTTCTTTGACAAAGGGACATATCAAAGAACAGTACTCTTCCTGGAAAACATTCCATAACTTTAGACCTCTTACTGCTCAATACAAAGGTACCAAAACAATGTCTATGGCTCTGAATGACCATCCCACCACTGTCCTTCTTTGACAGGATTTAGGTTTTCATTAGAAAATAGGCAGCAAGCCAAAATTAAAAACGGTGGTTTCCATCTTTCAAACAAAGATGATGTTTACTCTTTCAGGACACTAATGAGTATTTCTGCAGCTTTCAACAAACAAATTTACAGCACCTTAGAAATTATCACAGCACATACATAATTTTCTATACAGCTGCAGGGAATTTGATAGAAGGAACACTACAATACAATTGAAGCAAGGACCTGTGGGTGGGTGAATCTGCCTGAAGCATGCACTGGAAGCAGTGATCCTCAGGAGATGTCTCTATCAGATTCAACTGGCAGCTCTGCTGCTGGCTTGAGAGAAAGAGAGGAAAGATGCACAGAGAAAAGTTTTTCTAACACTAGACATGTATGAATTTTATCTACACGGAATGAAGACTAGATATCCAAGAGATGCTGTCATGACTGATTTGGGGTCTTCCATCCTTCAGGCAGTGTAAGGAATAAAAAGGTTTGTGTTTTAGCAAAATCTGTATTTCTCTGCAGCTTTCACAAGGAAGCTGACTCCTAAATACTAAGAATTAGAAATTCCTACGAACCTAGAACTGGTGTAAAAGATAATTCTGTAACCATGCTATCTTTACTGGGCTTAATACAATCAGTGGTGCTACTGCCTGTTGTGGTACTGGATAACACAGTGTGATTACTTTCTATAGTTCTGCAAATGGGTAATTTTTGATTACAGAGAGTATTGCCTGAGGAAAGTCAAAAGGCTAACAGTCAACGCATCTTGCTGGGATAAAAGAATCCCCATTAAGGTCCTTTATACATTTGATTCAAATCAGACACAAATTCATGTCTTACATTTCACCAGAGTACTTGGTACCTAAGGATATAGTCTTCTGAAAATTATTGTTTTGAGGAGACAATATTTTCTGGAGAAGAATCATGCCACCTATAAGTGACAAGATTTTTTTTGATATTTGCTTCTTTGAGAAAGCAACTCATTAGCAAATCACAGTAGGAATCTTATGTGAGCATCATCAAAGAGTACTTAAACTAGCATGAAGGAAATGCCAGCACTTCAGAAAGTCCTGTTTTCACGCAGACACAGTTCAAGCAAAATATCAGATCTTGGTAATAAATACAAAAAAGAAACCATAGTAAACATTGGTGTTTGATTTTTTTTTAATGTAGTTAAACCTTTACTAAAAAGTTAAAATATTGTATGGTATTTGCACCAGAAATTGAGGTAAGTACTGGAAATATCATTAAGATAAGAATACCAACATGCAGAAATACTGAGAATGCCTTCTGTAATGGGGTTTGAATTGAATTCATAACATATTAATGTCTCCAGTGATAACAACCAAGTTACTAAAGTAAATATGAATGTGGCCTAGGATCTCTTAGTCTTCTCATTACAAAATGTATTTGCTTTCCCAAGATATTGTAGGCAACACTTCTATTCCAAAATAAATATTATCAGTCATTCATAGTCCCTTAATTCAGCTGGGTAAATAACTGCAACCTTGTTTCATGGTACACAGACCTTTCACAGAATCTAGTCCAAAGCAATGAAAAGGACAGACACTTCATTACATGTATTTCTTTCTCTCTTCATGAAGGCAGCATAAGAGTAAACACACAAAATGGCTGAGGGCAGTCAGGTATCATTGGTAAAGGTTGTAGCAGAATCTGTACTGAAGAGTTGCATCATGAGACCTTCTAGATTTATGTTCCTCTAGTTCTTCAATTTGACTTGTATAAGAAAGTAGTGTTGCAATGTTTCATGATTCTGAAGTTATTTACTGTATTGTCTGTACATAACAGCCCTACTCAGCAACCGAGTAGCACAACACTAAGCACTGGAAGAAGACTTCAGGCAAAGTGTCAGACTCCAAGCTCTGCAGTCTGATTTGCACTTAAATCCTTTAATTTCACTGCTCTTTATCAAGATAAGACTCTTTAATGTTAAGGAAAATCAACTCTTTTTCTAGTCTGGGATTAAATCTAATTATTGGCTAAAAGCAGTGAGCACTTCAACAGATATCTCTTTTGGAAGCAAAGGTGCTGGTCATTCCCCTGATATTTGACCTCATGGCCAAAACCAAGCAGGCGCTCTGTGATGTACCCTTGCATTAATGGAGGTACTGAAACTGCTGGAATATACAGGGCTTTCAACTCTTGGAAATGGCTTAGAAAAATCATGCAAAGAAAACAATGGACAAGGACCATGTGATGCTCTCCAGAAAAATATTTGATAAACTGAAAGCATGGTTCTGAGAGTAATGTGTGTGTCTGAGCTTCACCTGACTGCTGTTGGGCAAATATGCTTTTCCTGAGCACATATTTACTGGATGCTATCAGAAACAGGAGATAGCATTAGACTGTCTAGAGCACTAGAACTTTTGATCAACAAATATGGCAGCTCTTACATTGTCATAAAGCTCTGAACAGCTAACATACCCTATCACTAGCTTTAATAATCAGAAATGATAATACTGGGATCTAGAGAAAAACTTGAGTGTTATAAATAACGTTATCACACAGGGATACATGTTAATTATTGGCACCATAGTAAAACCACTATGCTGCTATCTCAGTTATTTCTGCAGTAACTTACCCACTTTCTAGCAATGACAACCTACAATGATGGATGAGGAAGAAGGGCCTGAACTTAAATTGAAAGAAATAATAAATATGTGACAAAAATAAGAGCATCTGTACTTGTCCAGTACTATATTGTCTTCATTTCTTCTCCCTTGCCATATTTCCACTGACATGAGGAGATAATTTACAATGTCAAGGAAATCCATGTCTGCCTGTGCTGAATTACTGCATTCATATTTCTACTTGTTTGTAGCGAACTAAACTCATAAGTCCAGCTCTGTAGATGAGTCATACAGGCTGTCTTTCATTTTGCCAGGCATCTTTAAATACCACTCTTACTTAACTTGTACTCATTACCATCAGCAAGCAATGTGTGTGCCATACTATCCTAATTGGCAGAAATTTGAGCAAGTAAATCATTAAAAGGTTAAGTTATTTTTCATGCTAAATTTAATGTACAGTATTAATCAACTTTATTTCATTATTATGAGTAATGCAATGTCCTATAGTCAAATCGATTTATAATTATGCCAGATCACATGGCAGGGGGGAAACCAGAACAACAAACAACAGACGGATGTCATTTCTGCTTAAATTCTCCATGTAAATTACAGACTGTTAAGTCAGACAGGGCTTTCTTTGCAGAGCACAACATCCAGATGGAATCTCACCAGCAGAGCAAGAACTGAGACACATTTGTCTCAACTTTTTTAAAAGCAAAGTAACCAAATATCGTGCAAACAACACCCAGCCCACTTTAGATTTCCTCATTTGATCCTTAGGTCTGCTTTTTGGTATTATTTCTGAATAGAAATCTTTGAGACAACAGTGAAATGAAGCCATTTTGGCAAAAGATAAGACATACATGAGACAATTTCATGTGTTGCTGACATCACCACGATAGGATGGATTTTGTTGTCCAGCACGGACATCTACAGAGATAAATCTTCAGATGCATTTCTGATGAGTGGTGTGTATTAGGCACAGAGCATCCTTCCAGCTCCTCCAAAATGTGGTTCTGTACATAAGAAGCATCTCTTTCATGTGCTACTTACTCCAGAATATTTTATTCTAGTTTAATCCTGCTGAATATCAGAGTACCAGTGGTAAATCCAGAGTCCTTAACATATACTGAGCTGCAACCTGTTGCCTCCCTGAAGCTGAGAAAGCAAGCTCTTGGGTACCTCTTCCAAATAAATGACTTATCCCTATAATTTGGAGATACAAGGAGGTACAACGTTATACATGGGTAGTTACATATGCTTCTTGGCAATATGAAACCAGTTAGTGGGAAATATTTGATTGTTCATCAATTAGTCAGAAAACTCTAACTGCTCTAAACCTATCACAGTCACAATGAATTTGATTCAAGGTGAGGTTTCCATTTATTTGTTCTGATAGGTTGCTTAGCATTAGAAAATGCTCTTAAGAATTGCTTGTAAGACTGCTTTCATGCTGTAGAGCAGAAAACTTCCTAGGCACATTTGCAGTCATCTTGTCTCTGCCTTGGATGTATTAACCATTGTTGAGAGTTATACTACTTAATTAGGGGAAAAAATAAAAGATTACTTTAAAATAGTTATACAGGTACAGCATAATTTTTCTGTGGAAAAAAAACCCCAAACACACACATATTCCAAAAATAGTTTTGGCAACTGCCCTTTATCTCATGATGCATTTTGAAGTGGCAGTTGTTGGCAGGAGAGATAGATGTTATATTTTTATCCTCATAACCTTAAGTCATAGAGTTTGTGTGTTCTTTGCATCGCCAGAAATCAACCTTTTAGGATGTTCCAGATCCCACAAAACTAACAATTGGCAAAGTACATTATAGACTACACACTATCAAGATAAGATAGCAATTTTTTTTCTTTCTATTATTTTATGTTTTAAATTGTAAAACATTATGGGAAAATGCAATGAAGTGGAAATATTTAAGGAAAACAAAATTTATTTATATTGCAAACATATGTGGACCATTCATCATTCATTCTCAGAAGGCTAGCTATGTTTGAAAGCTATGGCAGATATCATCATGAAATACCTGTTTCAGAACACTTTGGTAACAGAGTATCTTAGGTCAAGTGGAACACGCACATGTGTGGTTGTATCGCTTACCATCAAATGTAAAATTAGGTTTACATTTATGATTAAACCCAGAAAATATACTTTCAGGCAGAACTGGAATCACTGGTTTTGGTTAGATATTAAGCTGAACATCTTGACAAAAATAGTAGCCAAGTCATAAGACTGGGGAGAAATGTGCTGTCAAGAAAATGGTGAAAAGACATACTTACCTTGTGCAACTGGTAGTATTGCTTGGCACCTACTCCTCCTTGCTCTTCTCCTGTCCACAGCACCAAGCGCAGGGTCCTTTTTGGACGAAGTCCTAAAACACAGTTTTTAACATGGTTTTTAAAATTAAATATGGATATATTTAAGCATTAATATGGATATATTTAAGCATTTTTTGCATTGGTCTCCAGCCTCCAATGGATGAAAAGTCTGTATTTCCACAAACCAAACCTATATCAAGTGTGGGATTGTCTGTCTAGAATATTTTTTTCTTGTTTAGGGAGAAAGACTGGGGTGTGGGGAGAGAGCCCACATGAGGAAGAAGTGGACACTTGAGGTGCTGCTACCAGTTCCAGTAGCATAAGAGAAGCACATTTCAGGGACATACTGAAAGTGTCTGAAAACCACACCAGAAAGTGACTACCTTGACAGATTCCTGAAACATGTGCTTCTGTCATAGTCGTGGTCTGCCATAAGTAATACACATCCGCTCATAGCAGACCCAAATCAAATTTTCATGAAAACTACCATTGCTTTGTCATGGTTAATTTATTACAATTAATTGAAAATTAGCTGCCAGTTTTTATGAGAAATGTTTATCCATTTCATGAACTGAGGGGCTATGTAATATTATTTTGCTTTTTATCAGAGAAATGAAAAGCAGCAATCTGTACTTTGGAATCTGAAAGAGTCAGCTGCTAAATGTGTGCATGACTTTCTGAAACAAGGCAAATATGAAGCCATTTTCTATTTTGCTATGGTAGCTCAATCAGAAAGATAAGTTCTCAGATAAATTTTGAAACCATTTTTGCCATGGCAGAACTGATCAGATAGAAGTTGCTTCCTTCTATTTATTTGGTTGTTTCTATTCATAAATTAATACATTGAGAGAAACTTGAGAGCATGGAAGAGCAAACAGATAAAGAAAATCTGGTTTCTGTGCAGTGGAATACTAATTACATTAGAGAAAAAAAAATAAAGAAAAAACATGAGGAGATTATCACAAGTGATAAACCATAAAGTACTACACACACTTTTGTGCTGAGGAGAAATAATATCAGTATCACTGTCAAAACTTATTTCATTTCCTAACTGAAATGGATGAAGACTGCCAATAGACTTGACCTTCATTAATTTTTTTCTTTTGACATAATGAATACGATCTGAAGATTTCTTTCTCGAAACTACATGCTAGCAATCCTCAGAACTGAAGGGAGAATATAGAAGGAATACCCCAAATCTGAATTTAAGGGCTTGGATTTTCTAATATTTCATAAAGAAGTGCAAAAACGTTTAAAGGTGTATTTTCTGAATGTTGATCTGTTGACTGTAAACAGAAAGGATGTCAAACTTCATTACTTTAAAGACCTGCAGTGGAATCCCTGCTCTCCGAAATCACAGCAGTAAAGGATTAGCCTCCTTTGCTTTTCAAATTAGTCAGATTACTTATGAGGTAAAACTGAGATAATAAAATAGCTATTGGTTTGAAGTCAGAAAGATTTAAGTCCAAAATAACCACAAATGTGTCAGCAGCTTGGTTAGAAGAGGTGGCTGTAAAAAAGAAAAAGTGCTGGTATAAAACATAGAGGCCAGCGCTGTAGTATGGTTTCAGCAGCAGTTTAAGTGGAAAAAGGAGGTTTAATTGTCATATCACAAAAATGCAAAGTGAAGTCCAATCTCAAGCCCACCACACCAAGCCTGTGAGAGTAGCTTTGGTAGGAAATGCTTAAGACAGGGAAGCAGCACCTTCTGGCTCCTCCCAGGCAAAAATCAAGCTGCTTTAGTCTGCCACTGCTGCCCTAAGGGGGACTTGGGCCAGTGATCAGGGGCTGGCTCAGATGGGCTGTAACCTCAGCTCCTGCTCTCCAGGAGCTTGAGATGATCTCAGCTCACTTGTGGAAAAGACACTTGAGATTCTTATGGCCCCTCCCTGCCCATCATTGAATCTGTCCATTGAAGCTGAGGAAATAAAAAAGCCCTGCTGAGCTTTGGTCTTTCCAGTCTGGACGTGGTGTATCAGCTCTTCCCATCTCATGGATTCCTGTCAGCAAATTCATTTGTGTGTTCTACTGAAATTAAATGGGCAACTTTAAAAAATAAAAATATATAAGCTATGGAGGCAGTTATTTTATATACAAACAAATTCTATGGAGGAAAATTTAATTTCCTCATTATCTTAATCTGAAAGCGATAAGTATTTATCTACTTGTTATTAAAAACAGAGCTAATCTGACCAAAGAACAGCAAACAAATCCAGTATTCAGAAGTAAAATTGCTAAGAATATTCTCAATGCATGTTTTTATTAGAAAAAAATGAAGTACTGTATTCAAGTTATGAAAGTTTTTAATAGTAAGTTTAACTATATTGGTTTGCTTCTTAAAAACTACTGGTTCCTAAGCAAGGTATCATCTTCACAAAATCAGAAGTCTTTCAGATCACATCCCAAATATGTATTGAAAAGACACAGTAAAATGTTTGATGAGCTAGAAGACTATGTTTTATGATGGGTGCAACATATAGAGGGGGTGGGTAGGCAATTTTAAAATGAAGGAGAACTGTTACACAAATCAAATTGCTCCTTTCCTTGCTATCTAAATAAATGACTAATTATGTAGTATTAAAAATAAAGAGACTATCAGGAGAAAAAAACCTACAGATGACTTTCCAAATCTCCAGTGTTTTCTAAAAAATGTATTATCTTTTTTTTTCTCCCTTCTATCTTGCCCTTAGCTGAAATAAAATCATAGTTTACCACAAAGGTGCATACTGGGGATCAGCCTCTATATTCCTATGGTTTATCTCAAGCATAAAAGATACTATGGGCATGTGGAGTCACAAGTTAAAAATGAAATAAAAACATCGATATGGTCAATCTAAGACTATGGATGCATCTGTAGCAAGCACAGCAGGACACCTGCTCTATTACACTCCCTCTGTGCTGGAGTGGCTGCTATCCTTTCCTTCTCCTTGGGGACCACAAACACTTCAGTCACACCGATGTGCAGGTCTTACTGATTCTATTTTCTATTTCTTTTAAATCATTATAGATTGCTCACATTCATAGATAACAGCAGCAAGACTCGAATTTTATGTCCTACATGTCTTGCTCATGCTTGATAGAATTGAGAGAATCCCACACAGCAAAACTGAAATATATTGTTTTGTACGTGCAGAGACAAATCATAATGGCCTGTCACATGTAAAGCAAAAAAATAAACCCACTTCACTCTCAATATAGCTTACAAGTCAGGAAGGAGAACTTGAATCATCTTTTTTAAATCAAAATAAAGATCAGTACTATAAACACAAAATTTCCTTCAGTAACTATTTTCCTACTTCATAAACACAAATCCTTACTGATGGGGAGGATCACAGAGATAAAGTACTTTCTAAGAAGACAGTGTGTAGATGGCTAACAGGCTTCTTCAGTGTCATTTTAAGACTGACCAACTTACAAAAACATAAAAAGCATTCCACCTTTGTAAAAACAGGTATTTTCCCTGCAAGTCAAGGCACTGGGATCACACACAAGCAAATCACATAGCTGTTCAGCTTGTATGAGGCATACAAGCAAACAGCAAATGGAGGTGAGTAGATCAACAAGTGCCAAGGTTCAACCTCAGCTGGCAGCCAAGCCCCTCACAGCTGCTTGCTCACTCCCCCACCAATGGGAAAAGGGAGAAAATCAGGAGGATAAAAGCTTAAAAACCCCATGTGTTGAGATAAAGACAGTTTAATCGGGGAAGCAAAAGCTGTACACACAAGCAAAGCAAAACAAGGGAGTAATGCATTCCTAAGACCCTGCATAACTGGCCTAGAAAAGCCTTGATCTGAGCATAAAGTAGAATAAATTGCACTGCCAATCAAGGGAGGTAATTCTACCCCTCTACTTTCCCTGGTGAGATCCCACCTGGAGTACTGCATCCAACTCTCAATTCCTCAGCACAGAACATGGGCATGTTTAGGGGGGCCCAGGGGAGGGTCACACAGATGATCAGATGGATGGAACCTCTCTCCTATGAGGAAAGGCTGAGACAACAGAAGGCTCCAGGGAGACCTTAGAGGAGCCTTCCAGTAACTGAAAGGAATCAATAATAAATGGGAATAGACTTTTTAGCAGGGCCTGTGGCAATAAGGACATAGAGCAATGGTTTTAAACTAAAGGAGGGTAGATTCAGACTAGGTCTAAGGAAGATGCTTCTTACAGTGAGGAAGGTGAAAAACTGTCACAGGTTGCCCAGAGAGGTTGTGGATGCCCCATCCCTGGAGAAATTCAAGATCAGATGTGACAGGGCTCTGAGCAACCTGATCAAGTTGAAGCAGTTCCTGCTCATTACAGGGGATTGGACTAAGTGACCCTTAATGATGTTTTTCAACCCAAACTACTCTCTAAGTTCTCTTACTTCTCCCTAAGTCATTAATGTATTTGTTTTAGGAGCTACTAGGGAGAGGTATATATTCTCCTCAAGTATTGTCCTCTGCTTCACTGAACATACGTAAGCTATGACCTTTTCTGCATTGTTACCCTGTGGCTTGGAATTTCTTTAAAGGTATTTGTATAAAAATACTTATAAATATTTATACAAAAAAGTATCAAGATACATAATTATGTTGCTGACATTCTTTAAATTCTTATTATACTCCCTACCTTTTTCGAGTTTGGAGTTGATTAGGCATAGGGGATTTAGTGTGTGCCATTAGCTGGGATATTTCTATCATGCATGTACTTCTCACAAAATACATGGAATTTCCAAAATTTCTGTCACAGCATAAAATACAAATAAAACCAGTACTCCACATTTTGCTAAAGAAGATAAGATCTCATCATCAAAAACAATGATACAATCTACTAATACCTGATTTATGTATCCTGTGGTATGGGCAATGAAGAGAAAAAGCTCTTACTGGTAGCAACTTGTTTCCCTGCCTAATTTCAAAGAATATACATACCGAAATAAATTGTAATCAATAGGATGATAGTAACAACACAGTTAATTGAAGATGTCCAGACTTCTCCTCTGAAGACCTAGAAGAATCTCCATTCTAAACCAGAAAGACTTTGGCTTTTACTCGTTAGAAACAGCCGTCTACAGTTTAGACAATTGATCTCACTACTTGTGCAGAAAAGTGCCTGTGTACTCATTTATTTAAGAAGAAATTGATTTTTTTAAATTCAGTGACAAATAATGATTTCACAGAGAAAATCGTAGAATCATAGAATGGTTTGGGTTGGAAGGGACCTTAGAGATCATCTAGTTCCACTGTCCCTGCCGTGGGCAGGGATATTTCACTAGGTCAGGTTGCTCAGAGCTCCATCCAGCCTGTCCTTAAACACTTGCAGAGATGGGGCATCTGCAGTTTCTCTGTGCAACTTGTGCCAGTGCTTGACCACACTCACCACCTCATCCAAGGAATTTGGATTCCTTCCAAATATCTAATCTAAATCTTTAAGTTTAAGTTAAAACACTTTAAGTTTGAAGCCATCACCCCTTGCCCTGTCACTACATGCTCTTCTAAATCGACTCTCCTCATCTTTCTTGTAGGCTTCCCTCAGGTACTGGAAGGCCACAATCAGGTCATCCCTAAGCCTTCTCTTTTCCAGGCTGAACAATTGCAGTTCCCTCAGCCTTTCCTCACAGGAGAGGTGTTGTATCCTTGTAATCATCTTCATGGCCCTCCTCTGCACTCATCCCAGCAGGTCCACAGCCTTCCTACCAGGTCCTCAGAGCTGGAGGCAGCACAGGTGGAGTCTCACAAAGGGAGACTAGAGAGGCAGAATCCCCTCTCTCACCCTGCTGGCCACGTTGTTTTGGAATCAGCTCAGGACATATTTGACTTTCTAGGCTACAAGTGCACATTGCCAGGTCATGTCCACCCTTTCATCCTCAAGTCCTTCTTCGTAGAGCTTCAAAGTTAAAAGCTTCAAAGTTAAAAGCTTCCAAAAATAAGGCAAAGAACAGCTGAAAAAAATCCTTTTAGTACTACTTAAACCTTGATTATAACATATCTCTAATTCTCTAGTGAAGCTCAAATTAGACATGGGAAACAGCTTTTGGCTTCGGAAACTGTCTTTCTTTTCTTCTTAAATCAGTCTAATGCAGTGCAATCTCCTTGATTTTTGTCTGTTGATAGCTTCTTTTTGTGGCACTGAGGACAAAGCACTGCAAAAAATAGCACTGGGAAGCAAGTAAACCTCTGAGTGTCCAAAGTCTGGAGTAAAGAGAGATGACGTCTGGAGCAAAAGAGATGAAGCATTGCAGGAAGAAGACAGAAAATGGTCAGGGCTGGGGCTGGGGAGGGGGAAATCCAAGTGGAGTGATGAGCCAAGCCGGGCACTGCAGCTCAGTCTTGCCTGGGGCTGTCAGCTTGCTCAGAAACATGTTTTGGGGGTTGAGAGGACACGACTCTGCCACAGGCACACAGGGTGAGCAGCTGTTTGGACAGGCCCTTCAAAGAGGGCACAGGGGCACAGCAGTGCCCAAGGTAAGCCAGTCTAGGGAAGGACTGGATTTGCAGAGCACTGGCAGCCTTGACAGCAGTGCAGCAAGACACTGAGATTACACAAGCAATTTTCTTTTCCTGGTTTTAAGGGGGCTGATGATCTTATGACAGAAGGGCAGATTTACAGAAGAGTGGAGAAGGGAAATGTGAGAGGTTTTAGATAGATTTATTTTTAAAAGGCAATGCAATATCCAAGAGGAAATGTCAAGGAAAGAGCTGGGTATACAAGACTGGAGGGGAAATCTGTGAATGATTTGCAAGTCTAGTAACTAAAAATAACATGGATTAAGCCTTTTGACTGGGGAGGTGAGGGAGAGAAGAGGGAAGCCAAGCCCAGAGCCTAGTGCTTATGGGCTGCAAAAGTCAGGCAGAAACAGTGCCAGAGGGAGGGTTTCTCTGTGGACACCTTCCTGCCACCTGGCAGCACAGCTCAGGGGCACTTCAGATGAGAAGTACTGCCAAATGTGGTTGTCTGCACATGGGGTTTTAAATGAAGAACTGGTTCTTGTAGTGTCATGAAGCCATTACAAGCCATGTGTACCAAACAAAAGAAGAAAAAAAAAGGAGACACAAACTTGCCTGTGTAAAAAAGCAAAGCTCAGAGTCAGCAGAGAACTCCTCCACCTCATGTCTTGCTCTGTTCTTGAAGTCCCACAAAAGGAATAAGACACTGTCTACCTTCAAAACACACCTTATTCCTCTTCAGGAACACATTCTTCCTTAAGGGTATTTGTGATCTCATCAAATTGTGGAGCAGAAAAGGCAATGTGGGACCCACTCCCACACTCTAGGATTACAAATATCAGACACGGTTTGATCTTAATGAGACGTGGGTCTGTATTCTGCCTCTGCTGCCCCACTCTTTGGATTAGAAAAACAAATCTGTTAGGCTATTCTGAAAGCTGATGAGTCAGAAAATGAAGCAGGCACATTTCTGTCTCATATTGAAAATTTATACCTTAAAAAAATGACAGTAAGGACAAGATGCCCCTTACTTCATTTGGGAAGGATTTCAGCACTTCACCATGTCAACCATATTAGAGATTTGAAGAAAACCCAATAACTAACAACAGCTAGCATTGCCAGGTTTTTAAGATTTTTATAGATAATCAAAGCTCAGATTTTTTTCTTGAATTTTCTGGGTAAATTGAAGCTTGCATAGAAGCAGCAGTCCACAAGACAGAGGGCAAAATTGCTATGGAGGGCTGTATATCTAAATTTACCACCAGATTAGCTGCCTTTTATGTTTGTAGTCACCCCTCTGCTAAGTCAACACAGTATGAAAATTGAAAACTTAAGTACTTGCTAAATATGCATTCAACCAAACGTTAAAATGAAGGAATAAATGCATTTGTAGTGTAACACCATATGCAGATATTTCATACCAAGTAGATTTAATAAGAGTTGAAAACGTGAAGGTCAGAAAAAAATGCTCAGCTTTGGGAAAGTGAAAAGAATGTAAGAACAAGGAGTTAAAATCGGGCATATTTGATTAAAGAAGAAAACCATAAACTGCAAGAGTAGTAATTTAATTATGTTTCACCATATCTCCTAGACAGCAAAAAACTACAACACCACAAGCAATTCAGAAAAATGTTTAACAAAATATTTTGCAAGCACGTTAAAACTGCATTTATATTACTTCAATTAAACTAGCAGAAAAGGAATTTGTCTGGTGATCATGTTTTTAATAAAACATATCTTTAGTCCTCGTATACTAGCCAGTGAGTTTGGACTGAAGAAATGTAACTTCATACAAAAACTACAGTGAACTGTATAAAAATCTGTCTAATGGTTTTCCAGTTGCATTAGTCATGGGTATAATTCAGATGAGAGTTAAAATTTCAATTTTAAATAAGTTTTAAGGGGGAAAAACTGTCTAATCAACTCCTTATGAGTAATTATATCTCAGTACCTTAAATTTTTTATATGCATTGTTTTAAAAACATTTCTGTAGCTTTCTGTGCCTTTTTCCTATGAAACAGTAATTTGTTTGTGCCAAATCCGTGTCTACATCTATAGGAAAGCTGATTTACGACACCCCAGTTCAGCTTAATGCTGGCAAACAGACAAAGAGGGGAAACAGCACATATCATCTATCACCATACATTTCTCCCTTTTTCATGTTTCATCATCGTCTAGGAATGCAGGAAGGCTGTGTGTAAGGTGTGATGAGTGGGATTAGATTTTGTCAACAATCACTCTTCCTTCATCAAGCTACTCTAGCAGCAATGGCATCACCATCCTACCCTGGGTGTGAAAGGAAAATGTTCCCTGTTCATCCACTTGACTGCTGCTATTCCCTGTCTCTGGCAGCTCCCCACAGCAAATGTTTTCTTACATGGAAGAATAGGACTCTCAGAAGCACTTTGAGGCACAGTCCAAGCAGGAGACTTCCTAGTCTAAGGCAGCATGCAAACATGACTGAACATGGGCTCAGTGCACAACACAACAGCACAAGCAGGGAACTGTTCACTCTGCACCACAACCCACCACTGCAGGTCTTTGCAGTGTAGCCTTTCCTGGAGTCTGCCCCCACTACTTCAGTAGAAGCAGGGGTTCAGATAGCATTCACTGGCAACACCTTACACTGGCTGCAGTTCAAGCAATTGAAGAGAAAGAGGAAAAGTTTGTCATTTGACAAATTCACAGCTCAGCCATTGACTTCTGAAGATGTCTCCAGACTGAGCAGGAGCTCATGGATAGGTATGCACCTCTGGGCTTGGCAGGGCACCAAGAGTTGGCCAGCAATGAAGCAAAAGAGACCCAAACACAGCCAGGAAAAGTTAGAAAACACATTTATTGAACAAGAAAAGAGAGCTTGCGGGTAAATGTTGCTGAAAGAAACGTAGGATGTGAACAAAGAAACTGTTGACTGTTTGATTCCTCCTGTGCTAGCAGAGATGGGACTCTGAAAATAAACTAGACTGTAGTGTCAAGTCACACACCCCATCAGTTTCCATTCTCAACAGGAAAAAAATTGATTCCACATGTTTTAATTAAAAAGAGACATAACAGTTATCATCTTTGAAGTTTTTCATAAGAAAGCACTGAAATTCATCCATCAAAACCAACTGGATTTCTAACTAGTAGGCTCCTTACTGCTGTTAGGAGACTTAAAATACTATGTTTGGAAAACTGACACTGCCATACAACCACTCTTGTAGCTCTAAAGGTCTAAAGACCTTTCTCTATTATTGTCATTATTCAGTTCCTCCAAGCTCCCTTTAGGGATGAAAGGCCCACATTTACAGCACTAGAGCGTGAGGTGGCTTTGGCAGGACTGGAGGAGGGCAGAACACCTGGGCTCAGCTGGAAAATGCCCCTCAGACAAGCAATGTGGGAGCACAGCTGGATTAGGAGCAAAGAGGCAGCACTGGCTAAAGCTCTGAAACCACTGGAACATACTAGCTATACATAATCCCCCATACACAAGTTTGACTCCCAAGCAAGAAGAGCCACAGGCTTGAAACATTGGGAAAGGAGCACAAACATCTCCTTCACTGAAACTGACAACCAGCATCCACAGCAGGATCAAGTCCTGCAGACTGTCCAACCAAAGACAAAATATAGCAGCAAAATAAATTTTGTGGGATTTTATGGTGATGCAATACTATGTGTAGCTGCTTAGATAGTCTTTCATCTCACCTGGAAAAAAAAAAGCAGCTTCTTTTGTAAACCTTGTGTGAGAGAGGGGACATGAGAAGCTGTGTTTCAAATGACACCAGAGCATTAACTGGACCAACATGAAAATGCTGAGGCGAATGACATTGGCCAGCTCCAGAGATGCTCTTTTTTGTACATAAACTAACAAAATAACAACGTTTTAGAATTATACATGCAACCTGAAAACAAACTGGTTTTGAGATTTCTAGGCTGTAATTAGCAACACAGCTGCTGTTCTGTAAAACTAGAAAACCACAATTTGCTTGAGTGCTGTCTCCTACGGTTTCCAAAGGCCCTCATCACACCACATTACAGGTCATGCAACACCCCATGGATTCCCTCAGCTTAAAGATGTGAACTTGTTAGTTTTTTTCTCTCTAAAACACCTCCAGTGTCTTCCCATCATCTCTTAATTACCCCAAATAAAACTCTCAATACTGCCATGGAGATATTTGCAATCTATCACACAGAGTTTGCAGACAGATTAAAAGGAAAGAGACTAATGATTACCCAATGTTTCACATGTTCTGGTAACCAGGTGTTTGCCAGAATCTTAAAGGAAAGAATAAAAGTGTCTTCTTCCTGCCTCTCCTCAGGTGGGACTCAAATGTACTTGCCCATCTCTCCCCAGTAACCCATCTGAAGAGTATATCAGAACTTCCTATTCTAAATATTTTTATGCCTCCATCAAAATTAGCTAAAACAGATCAAAAGATTAAAACCTGCAGAGAGCTGGGCAGAGCAGCAGCTGCCAGACATCACAGAAGACAAGCTGCACATTGCCCAAGTTTACTGCCATGGACACTCTGCCTGCAAGTGTAGTAGGGTAATTTCTTAAGCATCAGAAATCCTCATCTAATCACAATAGCCTTGGTTTCCCTGAAGGAAAGGGAGTTTACCAGTTCAGACCAGTTCACAAACTGCCTCAGCAACTCTGAAAACGTCTTTATTACCAGTAAGAGGAATAAGGAGTAATAACCAGTTGAAATGTCCATGTTTCTTCACATAAACAACTTCTGTGGAAGCATTTCCAGTGCTTCCTTTTTTAAGCACATCAGCCATGAAGCAGCTTGCCATAGATCTTGGCTATCAGTGATATATGCAAGCTTCAAGAATTTAATTCATGTTTTTCTGTCCTTTGTGTTTCATTAAACTTCATTATTAATGGTGCAAAAAGACCCCTTTGAACACCAATAGTCAGTGTTAGTGAATAGCCATTAGTTAGTGGATTTTTCTGAGATTAGCTACCAGCAAAGCAAGCAGCAGCAGCCATGAGAGTTTAGTTGAAACAGAGAACTTGATATGGATGCACTAAGGAAAATGTTTCTTTTTACTCTGGTCAGGAGATGCCTACAGCCAGCATCTACAGCTGCTACAGTCAACAGGTGCACAAGCTGGTACTGACATTTAACTACATGTTGCTGAAGGGGAAGTTTTGAGAGTGAAATTGCAGCTGCACAGAAAACATAGAAAGATTCCCCTTGTTGAAATGTAACCATCTAGAAGTCAACATTTTCTCTGAATTTTCTGCCTGTACTTCCTCCCTGAAGAAGGATGGGAGGGAATGGCACCACGAGCAGGTACTACCCCTTCCCCTCATCCCACTGTGGAAGACAAGCAGAGAGATATTACATCTATTAGAAGCAAAGTATTCAGACAGACTGAAACTTTCCACTTGTTAGCCCTTCTACTTTCCAGAGCTAACTGAATGGTTATAGCTTTAAACAGTGTTCAGCAGATCACAAATAGCCCTATGCTTTTAAGGTACTACTCTTCTGAAATGTATACATGGCCTTTTACATCAATAAAATACTTTTATTCCACTCTCTGCTAATATAATTCCAAACAGTTTCAGTTCAGTCTGACTTTCATGTAGTTGCTTTGCCCTCAAAAAGAAACAACGTTCATGTGAAGTTAAAATGGAAATGGAAATGAAAAAAAAAAAAGCTACCAAATGTTTGAAGTTTTGAAGACTATGTAAACCTGCTTCAGATTGTGCTGGACTGGTACACGTCCTTGTAGGGAGCATGTAACTACTATGGTGTCTGAAAAGCTAAAAGATCCAAAAGCAAAACAAAACAAAAAGAAAAAAAAATACCAATATGGCACAGAAATTGCCACCTCAATTAAAAAAAAAACCCTAAAAGCTAACACTGAATATTCAGGAAATATGAGGAAGTATAGAGGCCAATACTTTAAGTAACTGATTTACTCAGAAATAAAAACAAGAACTATTAAAAACTTTACTTGAGGCAAGAAAACAAACTCTATTGCTTAAAATAAAATCTTACAATCTTAAACAATAACTTTAATGATTTTTCAATTAATTTCATGTATTTGGTCCTAAGCCAATAGCTATTAAATTGTTTTGGGAAGAGGCTATGTTCCTCAATTAGAATTGCATTTAAATGATAATATTTTTCAAGCATTACATGAAATTTTCAGAATCCAAATTAACAGGCATGATTTGTGTCTTGTCCATAAGCCATTTTCAAGGGCCATGGTGATATCATGATGAAATGCTATTAGACCATCACTGAAAAACCTGCTTTAATGGTGTAATAGTATTTTGCTTTCATTAACCCAAAGGACCATGGCAGAAGTAGTGGTGTTTTCTTACGACACAATATAAATTCATATTCTAGAAATCATATTTCAGAATGCTCATTTCAGCTTGAGGATCATATCACCACAGCTGTAAGATCAGTTATACTCTGGTACATGCAGACACTGTTTTTATGGCTATACAATGCACCATGGCTTTAAGACTCCCTGGACACAGTAAAAAATTTCTACACATGCATAGAGCCAATTGAGTTGGCTTATCTTCATTTCAGATGTATTTGGTGGATTAGTGTGAGACTAAATTTAACAGGGTCCAAAAGGATATCAAAGTCTCCACAGTTCAAACCCCAATGCTCATTCAAAACATAACCTATGGAATTGATTTTAAATAAAAGTCATTAATTTGTTTTTCACACAGTCTTCACATTTTTTTTATTTTGCTGTCTGGTTTTTTGTTGTTTTTTTTTTTTTGTCAGATTTTAAATGCATAAGATATAAAATCTGCATTAACCAATCTACTATGGAGGCCAGTTTGTGAAAGGTGTGTGCTCCTTGGTTATCTACAGCTATGAAGACCCAGAAGTCCTCTCCCAGCCTTGTGTTCCTGCAGAACACTTTTACAAGGGCAAAACATAACAGCTGCCCAGAACAGAGGGCATCAGCAAAGGCTCCAGCATTTCCCAGCTGAGAGAGCAGCATTTCACCACAGGTTGCACAGCAAACACACAGGGTTTCTCTACCAGAGAAAATCAAATATTTAAACAAGAAAGTGATGTATTTCAGTCATGTGTGAAGGAAAGCCCAGTGAATAAAAATTATACAATGCCACCATGAACCTGCCCTTAAGAAACACAAAACAGTTTATTTTGAAGGGAATGGAGTACCAAACACAGCTGAATAACTTTCTTTTCCTTATAGGTGGAGAAAACACAGGCCATTTTCCAAGCATCATAAAAAAAAAAAAATCAAAAAACACTAAAAGAAGGAATAGACTCTTTGTAGAAGAGTCCTATTTAGTTTGCTTTTAAAAGGCCAAAAATTTTAACAGACGCATTTTGTTGTAGTTACAGATTGATAATCAAATCATTCCAAGGCTGGGAAATTGAGAGATTAGAGGTTCAAACAATGCAAAATAAAGGAATAGGAACTCACAGGGATGTCTGATGTTCACAACTGCAGTATGCAAGCAGCTAATCACATAACAAAGCTTGTCTACAAAGAGCTCTTCAAGAAAGACTGAGATTGTTGAAGTGCACAAATCTTTCCACTGGGAAGCAGGGGAAGCTAGTTTATAGTTTAAAGGCTGCCAAGGCTAAGAGCTGGAGCAGCAGCTGGTTTTAGTTTCTAATGAATACACTGGGCATTCCTCTTGACCACAGGTTACATTTGTGGAAAAAAGGAAAAAGGAGGAAAAATAGATTCCATCTCATGAAGGGGGAAAAGCATCCTTGCATATCAACTCAACAATCAAAAAAGTCTGTTTTGAACTAGTCTGTTTTGAGGGGTATAGTGATAAAATTAATATCTGGGCTCAGAGACATGGATAAAGTAGAAAATCCAGTTTAGACATCACACAAAACAACCTGGAAATAAAATGCGTTAAAAATATTTTAAAATTAAAGATTTACCCAGATCCTTAATGAGTGATAATGCTTCCCACGATATAAATGCTCCACCACCATCATCCATAGCTCCCTGCCCAACGTCCCAGCTGTCCAGATGTCCACTGACCAATACAACCTAGAAAAGCAATTATGAGAAAACATATCTACATGAAAACACTGAATCAGAAAATTCTGTTTAGCATTTAAGCATTTTAATGATTTATCACAAAGTTGGCATTTTAATTTTGAATGGGAGGAAGGAAAAAAAGTTAAACATTGTTCTCTAGTTCTGAAATATTAATCTGGGATTCTACTGCCTAAGTGAAACTAGATAAGCTGTGAGAAATGTTTAAATGAAACGTTTTATCTCATACATTACTAAAGTGCATACTTCCAGAGATGCAGGACTACTACACTGCTGACTGGTGAAATTTCCTCTCATATTCCATCTGTTTAAGCCCTTAGGCATGAAATTTGATTAATCCTATTTTTGGGTGCATAAGAAAAAAATGTGAACTTAGACTGAAGCATTCCCAGAGGTTTTTGTTTTATTATATATCTATGGTACTTGTCACAGAGGACCTCTAATTTATTACCAGATCCCCTATGTGCTACAACAATGACAAGATATTTTATAGTTCCATTAGTCACAAGGATATTTTAAAACGTGGTAGCAAGTCCCAGATGGGTTTTCTGCAAAGAAGGCTTTGTGACTAGAGTAGAGAATAGTAGTATGGGCATCTCCAGAAACATCCACTTTCAGATCTGAGCCCTTCAAATGCTGACAAGCAGCACCAACAAATACCACAGGTGTGACAGTTCCCTGACTGGGCCTTGAGCTGAAGGGCTGATGGATCTATGATTACAATGGAAACGTCAAGGAGGGACAAAAACTCTGAGCCAAGCAGGCAGTGGGGTAAAATGGTGCAACAGCATAAAACCAAAAGGAAAAACTGAAGGAGACCCTGGAGCATCCACCTGTGTTCTGCTCAGAACTGGCAATAAACAAAGGGTTGCTTCCCACTCTCTGTTAGCAGATGTCAAACAAGTCTCAGAGTTGTGGGATCCAGAAAAATGTAAAAAATATTCATTCTTTCCAGCACCTTCTCCTCCCTAAGGGATGAGGATCTCCTGGCATATTATCTCATCTACCATTCATCACCAGACAACTAGTCTAGCACTGAAAATAAGAATATAGTGCATTTTTCCTGTTATAACTCCTAGAAGGCATAAAGCATATAAAGCATGCAGTGAACATTGCAAGGAAATAACTTGGAGCCCAAATATGAAGATCTCTATTTTCTTCTTCATGTCAGATAAATCTAATCATGTTTTCACTAGTTATTAAAATTAATGGACTACCATGACAAGATAAAAAGTATCAAGTACTCATCATATAACAGTGTTTTTTCATCTAACCAAACACAAACTCAGGTAATATAACTGAAATACCTGTAGTATTAAACAAAGGCCAAGAGAAAGTATTAATCTGCCATTGGGTCCAACCAGTACGCACCAAACCCCTTTAAATTTAGAAAATCTTTCTAAATATGTATGTTACAAAAAACAGAACTGTCATGCCTTAGAAGCAGAAAAAGCTTGTGATCAAAATCTGAAGAGCAGCTTACTCTTTCCTTCTCACATCTCAACTCTCTTTTCTGGTTATTCAGCCTTAACATGTGTTTGCTCTCCAGCACAGATGCATATTCTTGGTAGAAAATAGACATGGTGCAATCTTTATTCCAAAAGCTCCCTTCCTTCAAAAGTGTAGCTCTGGTTCCAGGCTTGATGGTTTTGGTTCTTTGAAATTCTTTCTCAGGAAAAACTTGGTAAACATGATCAATGTTTTTGTAATAATACTTTATGTTACTCATTTTTTTTTGACAGGAGGGACTTCTTGATGTTCCTCTGGTTTGACCAATGTGATTGAACAGGTTTGCCTTTGTTTCACCAATCAAATTGGTCTGTGTAAAATAGTTTATAATGGAGACACCATCCCTAAATAAAAAGTCATTTTTTCAGCCTTCTGATTCTTGGGAGTCTGTGTTGTTTGTAGTCCAAAACAGTGACACAAAAGTGCTGAAACTTGGATGGACGGCCCCCCTGTAAAAGCCTCAGTATTTCTCAGGGGTATTCCTGTGATTTTGTGATTTAATGTCATGATCCTCGAAGGGCCTACACAAAAGATTGCAAACAGCACGTTCTCCAGGGACACTGCCCTGCAGTAGAAGAACTTAATAGCAACACGGCTTGAAACCAGATCATTTGGGAAAAGCAATGCCAGCGTTAGAGGTAGAAATGTTTCTGAAATGAGAGCAGAGAAGAGAAATGCTCACTGTGGTTGCTCTTTTTGCTTTCTTCTAAGGAAGGACTATGCACATGTTCACACTTGCTGGTGGTGAGGACAATGCATGAATGAATTCTGCTCTGTGTTCTTTCCTGAAGAAAGAACCCCACTGCAACCTGCCTATACAAGAGAGAACTGAAACACCACCACACCTGGCAGCCAACTGATGCAGACTCAATATAGTCCACTCAATAAGGAACCCACAAATAACAATAATTTTTCAAAAAGAACAGAAAAGGCTCTGAGTGAAAACCCAGTTGTCTCTGGTATAAAGGATGTCAATTCCACAACTTCAAAATCACCATGTGGTTTCTTTGTTCTTAGAGCAAAAATTGATTTTAAGAAAATACCTATTTTGTCTCCTGGGAAACAGAGCTTCAAGATGAAGTGAATTATTCAGAACAAGTCTGTAAACTCATTGAGAGACAACCAAGTTTACAATAGGATGTCCTGTCTTTAGCAGTGAAAGAATACGCCATTAATGGTGTTCCCTGGGAGCAATCTCAACAGTGTCTGAGAGGGAATTACTCCTCATTTCTGTGGAGTAACACATATTGCAACAGAAGGAAATTCTGAATCAGAAGAAGGTGGTGTAATCTCATGTGAGGTTGCAGATTCCAATTGTAAAGCTTCTTCACCAACTCCAGAACATTACACCAAAACAGATCAAGGTTCAAGTGGATTGAGAAAGTCAGTTAATTTTATGGATGAACTTCAACTTAAATCTACTGAAGCTGTTGCCAAGAGCAATTAGATAAATACCACCATTGTACCTCTATGTGAAAGTTTCTTCAAAACAGTTGTTTTTTCAAACTATCATGTTTTTGTAGCAGCTGCTGAAATGAAAGTTTCGCTGATCATGCTGATAAGCCATAGACATTCTTAAAATAAGACAGAGTTATAAAATAACAAAACCACTGTGTTTATCTTGGTCTTCAAGTAGATGGAATGTGTCTCAGCAATGAATGGAAATATTTCTGAAATTCTGTCTAAACCACTATATTATTTAAAGCAGTATTATAAAGCAATAGCATTATAATATTCTGTATAGGTGGGCTAATAACAAAGGCAGTTAAAGCTACCAAGGAGGTATGATTATTACATTTTCCACATTGCTTTCAAAGCTGTTATGTGATTCTCAGCTCCAAATCTACACAGACACTAATAGCTCATATTTGCACAAAACAACCCTACAGAAATGCCACAGGAACACAAGCATTGATTGTATCTGTAAGTATAAGTATTTGATTTAAATATGCAGAGAAACCACAAGTAACTGTACAGAACAGTACAAATACAGCAATATATATTTGCCAAATTGACTAAAAAAAATTTAGGATAAGACAGCTTGCATGCAACACGATAACTTAAGATCATCATTCTTATTCTATTTCCTTCTGCATCAGCATGATGATCTCTATTGGATGCCCCTAGGTCATGCACAGCATTTCAATCATGCATATTGAAATATTCTGAAAGAAAAAAATTTAGTATTATAAACCCCAAAAAATTAGGAAGAGGAACCACATGTTCCCATACATGTGCATATATAATCTTTTTCTAAGCAGGATGGCTTATGTCACTAAAAAATAATCGCCCATCCCATATTTAGTCACATGGGCCAATTGCATGTCATGCACAAACTTCATAAAATGCAGGTGAACTATCTTCTGCTTAATTAAAAGGAATTTTAAGAAATCCCTATCCCATTTTTAGTTGAACTCAAAGCAAAGGCTTCTTTCTATCAACCTTAGAGATCATAAATATTAAACATTAGGAAAGAACTATAAGGAACATTTTCAATCACTTCATTTAATCTAGAATAACATTTCTATTAAGTTTTGAGAACCACCATGCAGAGGTATTCCATTTCCCTGAGACCGATGTATTTCAGGTAATGCAGGAGTAATGGAAGAGTAATGAAGCCATCATTCATCTTTGCCCTTCATGGATGAAGAAGGCTTCAGGGATGAAGGTTTGGATTCACAGAATAGGATCTTTATTGATAGAATCTGCCTATCGACACATTTTTCTTAGAAAAGCATACTAATAACTTTCATTATGCAAAAGACTCCAGCAGACAGTGAAGATAAGGATATCTCGCAAGAGGATAGGAAACTTAAACAAGCATCACATACACAAAGAATTCCAGAATCCCAGAATCATGGAATCACAGAACCAATTAGTTTGGAAAAGACCTTTGAGATCATCAAATCCAACCTGTGACCAAATTCTACCTTGCAACTAGACCATGGCACTAAATGCCACATCGAGTCTTTTTTAGGCACCTCCAGGGACAGTGACTCCACCACCTCCCTGAAGAAGCCCATCCCAATGCCCTATCACCCCTTCTGTGAAGAACTTCTTCCTAATGTCCAACCTAAATATCCCCTGGCGCACCCTAAGACAGTGTTCTCTTGTTCTGTTGCTGGTTGCCTGGGAGAAGAGACAGAGCCTTACCTGGCTGCACCCTCCTTTCAGGCAGTTGTAGAGAATAAAGTCTCCCTTTTAGCCTGGAGAAAGGGAGGCCCCTTCCTCCAGGTTAAACAGCCCCAGGTCCCTCAGCCACTTGTCATGGAACTTGTGCTCCAGACCCTCCATTGGCCTTGTTGCTCTTCTCTGGACACGATCCAGCATCTCGACATCCTTCCTAAATTGAGGGGCCCAGAACTGGACACAGCACTCGAGGTGTGGTCTCACCAGTGCCAAATACAGGGGAAGGTCTGGTCCTGCTGGCCACACTGTTCCTGACACAGGCTAGGATGTCACTGGCCTTCTTGGCCACCTGGGCACAGCCTGGCTCATGTTCAGCCTGGTGTCAGTCAACACCCCCAGGTCCCTTCCTGCCTGGCCACTGTCCAGCCACTCTGTCCCCAGCCATGGGGTATGACCAAGAACTAAACAGGGTATTAGGACCAGATCGAGCATCTTTAGTCACAAAACATTCAAACTCCAAGCATCTGTATGCCAAAACATCAAGCTTAAACAGTGAAGTCCTCTAGACTGTAACTGGAATTCTTTTCAACTTTTCATGCACATTTTCAGTTAAATAATTCTAGAAGTTAGTTGTTTCCTCAGGCAACACAGGTTTACAGTGTTCCCACCCAGTTCACAATTATCTGGAAACTCATGAAAAGCATTTTTATTCAAATTTTTGTGGTTCACTTTCTCCAGTGTGCTTCTAAATAAGTCCATCTGAAATTCTAAGTACCACAACAAGGTCTTATATTATTTAAATGGATATTTTCCTTGCATGAACCTCCTGCCAGTGCAGGGGTATTTGTGCAATACTTACCTTACATATATAAACAGCATATAATTTGTGTTCGGACCAAAATCAGAGGAAAACAGAAGTCAGATAAGGATTAGGATCCCCTATTTAATCCAATTTAGTGATTGCCTATAATTTCTCTCCTTCCCCAGATACTCATTACTCTTTTTATTCTCACAAACACTCTCTCACTTCACAATTTCCTATTCTCTCCAGTCCCAACAAAATTTATGGCACTAAATTAACCATGACTAAAAAACTCTTAATCTCAGCTTCTCAGACAGAGCAACTCAGTACCAAACTCAGGCCTGTGCTCCTAAGCATAAGGGAAGTACATTTTTAGTAATTTACATATTGGGATAGCATTACAGCTATGAACAGCCAGATGGCTTCAGTTTGTAAGAACTTAAAAATCTTCTCCATTTCACTGTGTTAACAGCATGAGAATAAAGGAAAAAAAGAAAGGCAGCATATCATGTACCTAACTAGTAGGCAAATAAAACAGCTGGCAGGACTAAATTTAAGCCCATCATGCTTAACTGGCTTTCAAACCTATGATTAAATAAAGTCTTCATACACACAGATTTGCAAATATAGAGTAGCAAGTATGGCATGGTAATTTTAGGATGTATTAGCATCATCCAGAGTAGTAGCTTGCAAATGCATTTGGGAAAATGGCAACACGAAGCAACATGCATTTCTGCTCCTGACCCACATAGCAAAGCTGGCACCAGTATTCACAGCATCCTTCCTTAATGCATTTCTTAATCTGCAGACTGCAGTTCCTGTGCCCCTTCTTTCGAGAAACTTGTGTCATCTTGATGGAATAAAGTTTTGATGTGCAATTGGCTTTTTTTGCCCTGACTCATTCTCTTCCTACTCCACCTCAAACCTTTCTCTCTTCAAGTCACACAACAAAACAAATGCAAATGACGTTACCAACTCTTCCTACTTGATACTTCATGTCCAGACAGAACCTCATTCCTGTATGTAAACCAACATCCCTCAAGTTTTAAAATATTTATAATAGTTATTTAATTTGTATCATGCAGCAAGATTCTGTAAATCAGTCCCTTGGCTTTTCCACCAAAGGCTTTCTGAAACCTAAACAATCTGAACTTGTAATCCTGTGTGCTGTAGCACCACACTGACTGCAGCAAACACATCACACATCATCTTCCATTCTGGAATCCAACCCAGCTCTTCGAACAGCAGGATAAACACTTGATGAAAACTTCTCAAGCACTGCATTACAAAGATAACCATTTAAACAGCTCTTGCTGGGACACTGTGGTTTGTATATACTACCATTATTCAAGCTCAGCATTTCAACATTGGAGGAAGACAAGATGACAAAGTTGAGTGCCCATCAGCAACACAGAGTACTGAGTACTGTAACATAGTACTGTATGGCATGGGATTAGAGTTAGCCCAACATGCAAGGTAAGATACACATATAATGTATATATTTGGATATAAATGATCCTGTACTTTAAGATGTGTGGGGCATTGCTACCAGAAGAAAAATACTTTGTCCAGTAATGTTTAAGCACAAGCCTTCTCTATTGTGTGTAATTTTATCAACTTCCAACAGCTAAATTCAAGCATGGAGCTGTATCAGAGATATTCAGTTGTAAAAAAACTTACTTGATTAAAACTCCTTATGACAGTCTACTCTGGCCATTCCCCAAATATTTGGTTTTGGCTACAATTATGTTAAAAAAGATTTGTGTGTTTTTGTACCTGCCTTTAAGAAAACACTAACTGCCCCCAGTTAAATTGCAATTAGATTAAATCATGCCCTATATGTAAATCAGGAACATTACCACATTTAGTGGATTTTATTTTGTATATATAAAGATATTTCTTCAAATTAGTTTTTAGCTTGGGTGTTCAAATAATATGACTTCACTGTACAGCTCCTTTTATTAGATTTTACGCACGTTAGGAATGGTTTTTAAATAATCAGTCTAGCTGTCTCAACTAATTTACAGTCCTAAAGATATAATGAAGTTCAGAAAGAAAAAAAAATGATCAAAACAACAACTGTCTTTTCTACTTAATATGCAGTGTAGTAAGTCTTCCAGGCTTCTGATTAAATGATAGATCTGCACATGAAACAGAAGTGACTCACTTAGTCACACAAGAATCCAACCCTATTATTGCTAAAAATCTGATTAACCTTCAAAGAGCCCCTGTGTCACAACATACAGTAAATTCTATAAAGTTGAATCTCTACTTTGTAGAAGTGATTGAAACTAAAGTGTTCTTGGAAAGAACTGCAATCAAACCTCCCTGTTTGAAGTGAATCTCAAAACCATTAGTTAATAACTGGTAGTAGTAAATGAGCTGCTATCATTTATAGTATGTATGACAGTGAAGGAGAAAATTAGTCTGCAAATAAATTACTACTGATAAGGGAATTGTAGTAAAGGTAACAAGACATAGAAACTATATGAGCATTTCAAAAGATAACCAAGTATTGAAATGACTACCATTTTCATATTAAATGTTGGATTTTAAGACTTAGAATTTCCATATTTAAGTTCTCCAGCATCCTTTATTTCCTATTTCCAGAGCTGTAACATTTCAGAAATAATACCACTCTTCATAATACTCTATTTTGAAAATAAGGATTTTAAGTTATATATTTCAACCCTCTTCTAGAGGTTTTAAGAGGAAAAATCGTAACAGTAACTACCTCTAAACAAAACTAGGTATCACTGAAATATCACTTACCTTTGCATAAAGATGTTGTAGCTGCTTTTTTCTAATTCAAAGATCAGCAAAGAATCTATGCAATACCCCTGTAAAAAAGCTAAAATGACATGTGACTTGATGTGAAGAGAGAAGCTCTCTTCTTTCTACACTTACCAAAGGAAGACTTCCCTTACACATGTAGTAGATATTTTTTATAATCTAGAGTATATATATTTATATAATTTTCTCTTTAGGGATATATAGGATTCCACATTATTACAGATCTAGCAATATCCCTGAATGTTCTATCTTTAAATACTCTTTTTTCAGATACCAAAACTAATCTCAGCTAAAATAAACACTAATATCCAACGCTACTTCTTTTGCTGAGGCATTTACAAAGCCTACTTGTACACAGTAATACTAGGCATTACTAGAAAGCCTCCCTTTTTAAAACTGTAAAACTAGTAGATTTTTCTCAAAAAAAAAAAAATTACAAATATTCTTTCCTCTCAAGAACACTAGAGGACCCCTTATAAGTTAGAACCTTGCCTTGCTAGCACTGCTTTAGAGCATTGTGATAACCTAAAATGTCCTGAAAGCCATCCTGAGTAGCTACCTCTCAACTGTGCTCAAGAAAATAAACTTGGCTTGACAAATCCCCCAAGATTTTGACTTGCTGATGGAAGCAAGTCAAAACAACCCTTACATGGCTGTAGTAACAGCAGAGCACTATAAGAGAGAAGGCTTAAAAACTAACACTTATGCCCCGTGTCAGGCAGCAGGCATTGGACAATATTTGAGGTTGGAAGGGACCTCTGACTATGCATTGACTTCCACATCCTGCTCACAGCAGGATCAAGTTATATCTGATCAGTTAGAGTTTTGTCCAGTCAAGTTCTGAAATTTCTTACAATAGAAATGCTATAAATTCTCTGGACAAACTGTTTCAATGTTTACCCTTAAGAAAATTTTTTTTCTAATACCCATTATAACACAAGCCTTTTTAAAAAATGTGCCCTGCTGGGCCATCACTGCAGCATTCAAGTCAAACTGGATTTTGAATGCTGTCAGCTGACAAGACTGCTCTGTGAGCCACACCTCTAGATGCTTCTGTTATTTATTATCACCAACTGAACACAATGGAAATGAAATTTTTGCATCTTACCACACTGTGGTCCCTCACTATTACACATACTAAAAGGAGTACTGATGACATAATCTACAGTCACAACCACCCATCAGAACCACCAATGCCTCTTGTCCTTGTTACTTTACAGGGGATGGTGGCTCCAGGCCTTTCTGTTGTGATAGAAAAAACTTCCTTTCACAGTTCCCAGGCTCATGTTCTCAGCCTGGGACAGAGGCTTTTCTGATGCTTCCCTCTTATTCCACAAATCTTCACTTAGGTCAGGTTCTTGCAACTTCGTCTACTGATGCCCAAAGGATTTCATTGTCTAGTAACCTAAAGCACTCAATAAGTCTTTCATTTGATTACTATAACCCTTGTTTTTATTTTTATGGCTTATCCTACATTCCTGGCACCTACACAAGTTTTCCCAGAATTTTGCTGAGATTATCCTCTTATTTGTTACAGGGTTTTTTGTCTTAGATTCTTATTATTCATTACTGATTTTTTTTTTTTAATCTGCGTGTAAGATTCTATCTTTCCTATACATGTTGCCTCCCTCTTAAGCATACAATAAATGTCTCACTGCAGCACTAACTTCAGGCATTCCCAGAACTGTATGAACCTATTGTGGAATGAATCCATGAGGGAGATGCTCTGTTAGACCTCATAATTACAAACAAGGAAGAACTGACTGGGAATTCAGTGAAGGTCTGCAGTAAACATAAGATGGTGGGGCTCAGGATCCTGAGAAGCAGGAGTAAGGCAAATGGTAATATGTGAGCTCTGGTCTTGAGAAAAGCAGCGTTTAACCTATTCAAGGACCTGTTTGTAAGAATCCTATGGGAGACAGCGTTGGAGAGAAAAAAGAGTCCAGGAGAGCTGGCTGGTTTTCAAGGATCATGCTGGAAAGCAGCTTGGCAGAGAAAGGAGCTCAGGGTCCTGGTGGAGAGCTAGCTGACCATGAGCCAGCAGTGTGCCTGTGCCATAAACAAGGTCAGTGGCACCCAAGCTGCATCAGGCAGCATGCTGCCTGCAGGTCAAGGAAGGTGATCCTTCCTCACCACTCAGCACGGGAGAGACAAACCTTACACATTTTTGAGACACATCTGTGACCTGTGTCCAGCTCAGAGCTCCCCAGAACAAGAAAGACATGACTACACTGGACCACAGACATGATGGAGGTATCACCAAAACTATGTGAAAAACAAAACCTCTTCAACAACATCTTTTCAGTGTTAGGGAATTAAGACACTACTTTATTCTGGCCAGGATGTTCTGGCCAGGATGCACAACAGAAATCATTTCATCCACACATTGCCTGGGTTAGTGAAAATCATTCCATCACACATGGTTCTTTACTAGATTTTTCACATATTTATACATACAAACCCAAAAAAATTCTTTGGTTCAATGTTCATTGCTCCCAAATTACACAATTCCTAATATTTGGTTTCCTATTGGTTATTGATCCCTTCACCTTTGATTATAATTTGGTCCTCATTCTTTGGTTCTTTTATTGATTTTTTTCCCAGACCAAGTGTCTCCAACACACCAGGGGAGGAAGTTTGAGAGTAATCTTTGTTAATGGTCACTTATTTCTTGTGCATCCTCTGGCAACTCCCAGTCCATTGAGATGTTAGGTTCATCAGGCCTCAGTCAGGGAAGAGAGACTTTTGAAAGGAAATTTCAATACCTTACGCTCCTGGGCAAAGAGGAACAAACCCCTGACTAAAGAGAGTTAAAAAAAATAAAATTAAAATTGTATAATTTCCAACAAAGGGGACAGAGACCTGGGACTGGAGAAGGCTTTAGGATCTCATCAAAGTGTACAAATGCCTGATGGCAGATGTAAAGAAGAGGGAGACAGACTCTTGTCAGTAGCATCCACTTACAGAACAGGAGGTACCACGCAGAAACTGAAATACAAGAAATTCCACTTAAAAATAAGAAAAAAATTTTTTGCTACAAGGGTTGTGGAACATTGAAACTTCTGTCCAGAGAGTCTGTGGGGTCTCTGTGCTTGAAGATATTCAAGACCCACACCCTACACAGTCTGCTCTAGTTGACATGGCTTTGAGCACAGGGTCAGGCTATGTGATCTCCAGAGGTTGCTTTTTCTAATTATGACACTGATTCCAGAAAGACAAATTCACGTTTTCTTCTGGATTTGTACATAATCCACATTTCTTTTGGCTCAGAAAATTTCATTGGAGATACAAAAAGCAGAACACCACTCGGAAATCAATTCTACCAAAGCCCAGTATGTCCTTCAAGATCCAGACAGACAAATAAAACTGTAATCTTCAATATAGTATTTCACTAACACAAGACAAAAGACCTCTTTTCTACTTAGGGTAGTCAAAATCATGGTAAAAATTAGAGTTGGTATGAAATCTACTTTATTAAATAATTTGCAATTAATTTCTAATAGTTTTATGAATTGATGCAAGAATCCAGATAAACAGGACATTCCTTGGCTTGCAACATGAAAGAAAATTGATTTTTTCTTACACCAACCATAAAATAATTACTTTATGTATTGGACAAATCATGTCTTCAAAGTATCAACATAATTTTCAAATTACAAGTTTTCTTTCACCAATGGTAGTTCCTTCAGTTTCTTTTTGTATCTGACCATTAAAACAGCACTTCTACTGAGGTTTAAATGTTGACTTAAAAATAATTATTTCTCATTTCTACATTCAGATTAGTTCATTATATTGTATTGATCTATTTGTCAGTAAAATGGGACTAAGCAACTGTTTATTATGTAGGAATAGAGTGAAGACTAACATTTATTCTTATATTTACGACAGCTTCCATGGAAAATACTAGTAAACAGAGGCTTGAAACCCCTGATGTAGAAATTATTGGAACTGTAGGTCTTCACACAAGCAAGAATTCAGTCCACAATTTCTAGTACCTACCAAAGTCACATTCACAAAGACACGGCTAATTACTTGCAAGTAACATTTCCCTACTCAATTCCCATTAGTATATCTCAAAAACCCCAGAGTTTTGATACAAAGCAATAGCACACCCTACATGTTTATCTGTCCTTAATTTCTTTGTTTATATACTCTTGTGAAACTCAAAGTATATTTGACACAAGTTTTCACCAAGGTAGAGAGGAGGCTGATTTTCAAACTCAGTGACCAGATGAGACAACTGTTGTCAGGATGATTTCCAGGATGGAAATCTCTGCTCTAAGTTAAAAGAGATTTGCTTTATTGGAGTAATCCAAAGGCTCTGGAATGCATTTGGAGTGCAGGGGAATTTGGTAAACCTGGTGCACGGTACCAATGTGGCAAAGAAGGAAAAAAAAAAAAGAGTGACAATATGCACTCCAAGATGTTTGGCCTACTCCAAGGCTGAAAGACAGTTCAAGTGTATGGGTTGCCTGGGCTCTGTCTGCTACCTGTTACCATTTTTTAATGCATGCACAGATGTGTCCAGAGAAGGGCAACAAGTCTTATGAGGAGCAGCTGTGGGAACTAGGGTAGTTTACCCTCAAGAAAAAGAGGCTCAGGGGGAATATTATTGCTCTATACAGCTACCTGAAAGGAGGTTGTAACAAGGTGGAGGTTGGCCTCTTCTCCCATTTACTAGTAATAGGACAAGAAAAACAGCCTCACCTTGTGCCAGGGGAGATTTAGACTGGCCAGTAAGAAAATTTTATTCACTAAAAGGGTTGAACATTGAAACAGGCTGCCCAGGGAACTGGTGGAATCAGCATCCTTGGAGGTATTTAAAAGGAAAGTAGATGTGGTGCATGGGGACATAGTTCAGTGGTGGACTTGGCAATACCAGGTTAACAGTTGGACTCAAGAATCTTAAAAGTTTTTCCAACCTAAATGATTCTATGATTTGATAATTCTATGCCAGACACAAACCATTGCTTTCCTTACACAGAACGGAAAGCAGATGGGTAACTCAGAGCTCTGGACAAACCCTGCAGAAATATGAAAAACAAGTCAACTCCACTAAGAGAAAGAGAGGAGATACAGGTTCCTTGTCCTGCTCTTTTGCAAAATCACAGTGTGATTACCACAGATGGGGACAATAAAATGGAAGTTATCTCACTTGGAATTGGTTCAGCTTATGTGAAACATTTGAGTATTCATTAGAAGGGATATATAGAATGATTACAGCATTTCCCCAAAAAGTGGGAAACCAGTCCTCATGGTCACATTCTGGAATCAAACTGAGCTGTGCTTTGTATATGGTCTCCACCTCCCTCCTCTCTATCAGGTGCCTAAAGAATGGCTGCAGGCTGGTATCTCTGACATTTTCAGAGGCACAAATATCTTCATGTCTTCCATAGCATAAGAAACCTTTTGAGCTTGTGATTTTTTTTCCACATATCCAGCTACAGAGAGGAAATCAGAAAGAAGAACACCTGAAACACGAGCTAGATCCAGGTTATACAGATAGGTTTGTATGATGTGAGTTTCTGTCTACTTGGACTTAACATCAAATTTCTGTCCCTAGGCCACTTAAAATCTGTCAGTATTAACTAATACTCCTGTCACTTCACCTTAGACTTAAATCCCTGACCTTCATCTGAAAGGTTGTTTCATTGCCAATGTCACCTCTCTCTAGTTTCTCTGCCTATGGCTGCAAGCTGAAATAACTTATTTACTTAACTATCCCTTCACTCCCCAATTTCAAACATGACAGAGAAATGTGTGTTTACAAAAATTCTGACATCTACATAGCACTGGCTAACCAGATGGCAAGCACCACAAACTGCTATTAGACATTAGTCTATCCTCTAAGCATCAAAAAGACCCTACATTCAGTCAGTCTCCACAATCCTGACACTGAATGCAGTAAGATTTGTTGGATTTTTAATGAAACTTTGTGTCATACTAAAATTATTACTGCTGTTCTATTTGTACTTCATTTCATATCTCCTTGTGTTTAAATGAATTTAATTTTTCCCTTCAGGCACTGTTCTCAGAGGCTCCTATTCTAATTTTATTAGGTTTTGTGTCTCTAACTTTCAAAATTAAACACAATGGTTATCACAGTAGTACACAAAACTGATTATATGTCCTGAATTAATAAGCTTGAAAGGCAAGTTTAGTTAAGATTTTTTCAGGGCTGTACCTGCTTAAATATTTTCATAGGTGAATGTTAAAGAAACATTCTATCCTTTAAATAAACTTCTGGAAAGATTGCAGAGAGAGAAATAGAGAAGTGAAGAACAAGAGTCTCCTAATGCATCCACTCCAGTTCTTGTTATCAGACATAACTGCATAAAAAAATTTACTTTGTATTTTTTATTCTTTGAGTTCATTCAGCAATATTTATTCCCACATATTAGTGTTAGTAACACAACAATTTCATAATAACTGATAGGAATCTGTAGTTATCTCTGAACTTTTCTTCTCCCACTGATGTCTTACACATTTTACTACTCACTTTCCAAGCCATTCTTGGATGTTTCATACCTGTTGAAAGAAAAAAATATGCTTGAATGCTGGCATTTCTTGTCCATCATGTTCTTCTCAAGAGACTGAAGTCTTCAGGCAGACAGTTCAGTTCTTAACCACGTAAGACAGGGACAGACCAAAGGGAATGTCAGTCACCAATTTGTTCAAAGGTGAAGACATTTTAATTATGGTTTTTAAAAAATGTCGATTCCAAGGTAAGGTCAGAACAGCAATGAAACTTGAAGATTTATTTAATTGATCTTCAAGAGTAAGTAAAAGTGTTCACCTGGATTTTGCATTCTACAAATGAAACAAAATGCAAGTTAACTTGTTCTACTACTAAGAATGAAAAAGGACAAAACAACTCTGTTAGTGGGCTGCTACTCCTGCCATAGTGAGATATATATCAAACGTCCTCCTGGAAAAAGCTACTCCAAGAAACAGGCCCCCTGCAATGTCTATATCCCAAAAGACATGTTGCATGCTCATTTTCTGTAACTACCTACATTCACAAAATTCAAACTGTAGTTGCAGATCTCACTCTAGTAATTAACTTTTACTCTTCCTGGCCACAGGACATTCAATACTAATCAATCCTAATTACACCATTATAATTGTAGCAGAGCCACACATACTGAAATATTTCTAGGACTTTGCCTACAAAGTTTGCAATTTAACAAACAACCTTGCACTTCCCATTCCACAACTGATTCAGTTATTCCACATGTTCCAATAAACATGCTTTTCAAAAAAAAAGCTAACTAATATTTAATTTCTCTATAAATACACAAGGAAAGAAATTAGTAGAGACAGTAAAGAAGTCAAATGAGAAAGCTGCAGATAAAAAGTTTTCATGATTCTGTAGAAAGGGTTGACTCCAATTCAAGTATGTCAAGAGAACATGACTTGTTGCCAGTATCATCAAAACAGCATAGGTTTGAGGTGAAGAAATTGATAAAAATTGCTCCCTGGGAACAGATATTAGCTGGTGTTGTTGCAACATGTTCTTTGTTCTGTGCATGTCACCAGTGAAACTACAAAGCTCTCCTGCCTCTCCAATATTCAGCTCAAATTTCCTCTGAGTTTATTCAACCAAAGACCCTATTTATTGACAAGTTGACCACCTTGGAGGACACAGAGAAGAAAACCAGAAACACTCCATAAAGCACTGTTCATATTTAGAACTTCATAACAGGCCATACATCTTCAGGTATGACGTGTGTGCATTCTAACCAGAAAATTCAAAATTTCAATTATCCTTAAATGTCCCACAATTTATTGAATTTTTTAGTTTTCAGAATCTTATCTCAGATCATGAAAGACTTAAATCAACAACTTTTATATAAAATGAGACTCACATGTTTTTCAATATGAGAAAGCACATGCAGATACAAAATACAAGGGAGTGTTACAAGATAAAAGCTCATTTCATACACTTGTAACAAATTTCTTTTCTGAAGTAACATTTTGGAACCCAGAATTATACCAAAACCAGAGAACTACATTTTCCTACATTGAGGAGAAGTATTGATGATGGTATTATCTAGGCTAGTAATAGCAAATGTGGCAAATTAAAATGAAGAATTCAGCCTCAATGACTGCATTTTGTTTTTGTAATATTTTCCTTCCCCCAAAATCCAGGACACTATACACAACTTTTCATAAACACATGGTTTAAATATGTTAAATCACATTTCTTGACTTCAGACCACCATTATAAATTTTAAAGGTATTTTCTTCATGCCGATCAGCCATAGCAAGAAAACTGCTTTTCCAAAGGTCTCAATAGAAGGGAAATTACTAAGTGTGTTACTATCACATCAGGAGTATTTAACAGTGAACATATCACCAGTGGTTTAAATTCCAGTGAGCATATACCTGTATTTTCTAGAGATAGGAGTAAAAGACCTTTTGAACACAAATGTTTTTAATCCAGACAACACATGACAGAAGAGACATTTAAAGAAATCAATATGTGAGTCAATTCTCCCTTCCATGTAATCTGCAGGGTCTGGACTACATTCTGAAGGGTGGAGGGACTTGTCTAAACACCTACAGCTAATGCACTTTAACTACACTTTATATGTAGTTTTGTTGAGGGTTTTTTGTTAGGTGGGGAGGGTGTTGTTTGTTTTGTTTGCTTTGGTTTAGTTCTAGTTGTCTTTTTTTTTAAACCTACAGCCAAGGAGTATTTAATTTCACTTAGTTTTTCAGAATTCATCCCAAAACCTCAACTCCCATGGTGTTTCCTGACATGTCCAGCACCCCTACATTTTCCCCTATTCATCCTACAACAGTGTAAAATTGCTTGCTGACTAAACAGCACTGTTTGCATGTTACACTAGTTTGGTGCAGTATGGAGTTTGACCATTTCCCAAAAACCTCTCCCCTCTCAAAATGCAGATGCTTACCACAATAGACTGCAAGTTTTGCCAGAGAAACATGAGTCTCTACAGAGAATAATTTCAACATTCTGTGGGTAGGAAGTCAATAAACAAAGAACATGGTCTGATGTTTGGGTTTTTTTCTGCAAGGGTCACATTCTATTAATTGGGTTGCAATTTTTTTTTTTATTATTGTTCATATATACTTAGAAAAAAATTACTATTTTCAACGTCAGGGGCTTTGGCAGTGCCAAAGCTTTCATTATAAATGGAAGTACTAGTTAGCTTTATTAGTTGGAACATGTTGAACACAGGCACAAAGAAACCATTGTGTATGCCTGGTGGTTTGATTGGGAGTTCCTCCTCTCCCACTGCTTGCTGGAAGTATACATCTCACATGTGTAGCATGTGTAGCAACTGAGCCACACACCTAAATTGTGTGACAGATGTCATGTTAAATAACATCTCCTGTAGAAAAAAAAAAAAAAAGACATCTTTTTGAAAATAAACAAATAAAAGCACAAAGGCAGCAGAGGACAGTGGTAACAGATTGAAAAAATAAAATTTGAGCAAAATATGTACAGTAATCTCAAGCATTTTTCTTTTAACTAGAGTGGCTGAGGGCGGGAGCCTCTTAAATTTTATGAAAGGAAATGTGTAACACAACTAATGTACAATGCATCCAGGAATCAGTGCAAGTAATAACATTCATATCAACAGACTGGGAAAGTAGAGAAGGAGACAGTTTTTTACTCATGGCTTTTACAGAAGGGAGATACAAGGAAATTCTGACCCTGAGTGAAAGCCTTTGAAGTTGTATATAAGCCTTCTCTACAGCAGCCAAGAAACAATTTGTTGGGTCTTGTCTAAACACTTACAGCTAATGCACTTTAAATATAGTTTTGATTAGTCTGGCTGCATCCTTCTGAAACAAGCAATATTTACAGTATATATTATTTCTTTTGGTTTATATAACATGTTCCATGCATTAACTTCCCATGTAAATAGCCAGGAATTAGGACCAACGTCTAGCAAATGTCCTCAAATTTTCAGTACCCTCATGAAGTAACACTTAAACAGCAGAAAGTCAGTTAATCTCTCTTTTCCTTGAGAGGTTTAGATGTCAGCATAACTAGATCCCCCTTTATCCCCAAGTTGGACAAAGTATCTTTAAAAGAATTTTGTTGTAGCTTCCACATAATTCAGCAAAATGTACCATTTTGGATAAGTCTCTGCTAACATTGCCCTAAAAGGCAGAATACCTTATCTTGTTAGATTTTACTACATCATTAAGCATCTGAATGAGCTCTAAAAGCAGGTCCCTAAAATACGTATTGGCAAAAGATGGATTATTTCAGAAGGTGGAAGTCATCATCTCCAGAGCACTGCTGTAAACAGTCCAGGCTAGTTTCAATTTCACTGAAACAGAAGTGATCAAAGGATTGGATGAGCAAGAGAAAAACATACTAAACGACACATTTTGAATACCAAAGCAGTATCAAAGATGTGCAAGGCTGCAAATGCAAGGCCAGCAGAAGTTCAGCCACTTCCAGAAGTATCTTGTAAAGACAATTGCAATGAGTCTGCTCCCAACAGCTGTGCAACTTCTGCCATTGCTACCTTTGGCTCATTCACTATCTGATGCATAAATGGGAAATTATCAAATGAAAATCATCACTCCTTTGCATGCTGCATATGCAGATATTTTAGAAACTAATTTGTTTCTCTTTTATGCTTTTCTCCTGAACTTTCCAGGCCATGGAAACAATCTCTTATGAGCTCTGACATGCTTCTGTCATGGTCACTAACTGGAGATAAACCAAAACCCCTGGCTGTAAGAACAAAGAAAAATCAGCTTTGGGAACAAGCAGTAGTTCCCAACAGTAAGAGTGATTTAATAATGACAGCCCATAACTCTGAACTGGGCATGTCTCAAGGCCTCTCCAGTAACAAGACAGCTGAGCAAAGGTAGTTTTTTCATACACTGAAATTTGCTCTGCCTTTTAAAGTAGAATTTAATTTAATAAGCTATTGGAATAAACAAAAACAGACTAAAAACTAGAGGTAGAAGATATGGAATATGACAGCAAACTTTTCTCTTTGTCAGTATTTTGCAGCATTTGAACCATTTAAACATAAACCAAGCAAACTCAGGGAGTTATGCGCTCAGCCATTCTGTAGACAGCAAAATGTCATGGTCAGGAATCTTTTCATGATATCCCATCTAATAGTCCCTGCTTAGATTATTTCTAGCAATTATTCAGGTAATGTGCAGTCATTTTTCTTCCTCTCACACCAACCCACTTACACAAAGAATTATTCTACAATCCTTCTTCCTTGTCATTCCCCATCCTGTGCCTACATTTTGTGTTCTTTCCACTGAATTCCTTTAAAGTTATAAGTACTATTCCTTTGCAGGACTGAAAATTGGAAGCTAAAGATGGACTTCCAGATGGAATCCCATCTAAGACACATAAAACTGCAACAAATCCTTGCAATTTCATTATATGGTGGTGTGGCAGCTCAAGGCAATTCAATTTCAGAAAACCTCTGTATTAGCCTAGGAAATGAAGTGATACAAAAGAACCACCTGTTCTTGAAAATATTAGTCACAGAAATGGCTGAAAAAATACTGCATTTGGAGAATTTAAATCTATATGCAACCATCAACAGCAAAATATCTGAAGAGGAGTGTTTGTGAGCACATGAGAAAGCCAGCCGGCAGACACCTCTAGGACCCAGAGCAGCCTGCAAGGAATGCTGGCTTTGAGAATAGATTTCCATTTTACAAGAGCTGAATAGTTAGAGATTGTCAAATATATTATCTGGCATTTCCCATTTCTCTCTCTCTGCCAGGATTTAAAAAACTTGGGTCTTCTGTCTCTTGCTATCCTGTGAAGTCATTCTTGTTTTAATTCCCCGTGCACATACCGTGATTCACACCTCCCTCCATCCTTTTCATTACCTCCCCTTTGTAACCTCCTTTTTTCTGACAATCCTAATTCCACAGTTAAACATGGCAGAGTAAAGGATTTCTCTTTCTACTGCCCAACCATGTCACTCCCCATGCCTCAAAATCCTCTTAGTGATTTTAATCCCTCAGCTTCCCCCACTTTGTCAAACAGCTTTCTGTACTTGCTCTGAACTTCGGGAACTTTTATTTTAAAATCTGTACTTCTAAACTTTTTACAAAGCAGTATTTTAATTGCTCCCTATGTGTCATCCATTTCTTGCATCCCTAGTTTCAGTGGTAAAATCTTTGGTAAGTACCCTATTATACTGTTTAAGTGTCCTGAAAATTTGGAATACTATGGACACAACTACAGCTATCTGCATATAGCAAAATTACAAGGGCAATCATATTCTTTGTTCTAGATGAAAACAAAGCTCAGTCTCCTTTTCTTATAATTGGACTTAAATTTGACAAGTATCAAATATTCCCAGAGGGGGTAACTTCATAACTGTATCTGGATTTCAAGATTAAGAAAACGCACCCAAGACTTTTCAGTGCCTGTGAAATTCTACCCTACTACCAGCACAAATGGTACCTTTTAGCAACATGGACTAAAGCCAAAGCAATAAACCCATTTCATGCATTTCTCCAGAACATCTAATCGGCTTCAGACCACCAGTCCTTATTGCAAGGTGCTCAGTGACCTGAACCTAAAAACTGACAAGGATGACAAAATGCCACAGGCAGCGCTGTGTCACAGCTGCAGCTACTGTGGCAGAGGAAAGAACAGAACAGTTAAGGTCACAGGTGGTGGCACCACCAACATTCAGTGTGATGAAACACAGTGTACTGGTTAAAAGGCAACTAACTTCTGACTCCTTTAATAAGATTAAATTTGCCCAGGTTAACAGGACCACTTTCAGAAAAAATACTTCCCCCCAAAAAATGAGTCCAAGTGCCTGATCCAGCAAATTCAAAGAGGTTTTGGTCCTCACATCTGATTTTGAAGTTGCAATGAGTATAAAGCTTTTTTATTATTTGCTGCTGTAACTAACACACTATAAACATTTATCATAATGAACAGGCAAATGAAGTGGCAGTGTCACCTATGAGCTCTGTTCAAAGCATTTTCTGCTCCGATAAAAATTTGCATAAGTTAAAAAATATTCACTGCCAAGTGAATTTCCAAAAGACACAGTTTTGAACGAGAGAACATGGTAATTTCACACAGATACATTTATATCTTGTGAGTAGAGGCAGAGTTGGCATCCATCACATCTTTAACTTGCTGATTCTTCCCATCCTCTCCTTCAGGCTTGCTGTTGGATAAATATCAAATTTTCAAATATTCTCTCAAGCACGTTTTATCCCATCTAATAAAGCTATGGTGTTTAAGCCTACTTTGAATCCAGCAGGACTCATGGAATTAATGTTTTCCAGCTATAAAAACTATAATTTAGCTGAATGCTATTCCTTAATATTGCTTAGCTATGTTTCCTGTCCATCACATGTACAACTGATCTGATATTAATGATAAAATTATAAAGACATCTACCTGCTTTACCTCCTGAAATCTCTTTAGCAAAGATTACACAGTGGCAGTTCCTCATAAATTTCACTTGCCATTATATAGCCTATTTGTCTAGTTCAATTGAATGTTTCTTAAGTTCATAATCAAAGAATTAATGACTTAGAGCTCAACAGTGAGAATTCTGAGCTAGTAGCATTTACTGTATCAGCCCAATTTTTAACAACTTCAACAATGTTGAAGTTCATTCCTGTTCTCTTTCCTTAGGCCTCCTTAAGTAGCTTTACAAACACAACTTGCTAAAAAACGGTTGGAGATGAGGTGTAGTTTCCTCAGTGGTTATTTGTAAGGATATTTGCTAATAATTCTGAAGTTATATTCCATCACAGTTGCTTTCAAATGGTGAGAAAACTGAAAAACAAGGTAAGGAGTTTTTCCCCCTAAAATGATTGTGCTTTGCCCACTGTATATCATGGGATCTACATTTCTGTCACTTTGGTTTTAATTCTTTATAAACAATTTATAGAAGCAGAGCAGTTCCCATGATCAGATTTTTAGATATAAGAATGATCTTTTGCCTCCTGCTTATGTCCCTGATTATACAAACTGTAATGTTCTCACCCAATTTTTAAAGCATGATTATTTTTCATTATAGGACTTAACAGAAAGAAGCCAGTATGGTTCAGATGATAAAGTTTCTGCATGGAGGGCACAGTGAAAGCAAAACCAGATTCTTCTGCCTGTTTTTTTGCTTATAAAAATATCACACTTAATTAAGGGGCTTTTAAAAATTTTCTGACTGAGCAGATTATTGGCAAAAACAAATCAGGCACCAGTCAAAACAAATAATCCCTTTGATTTACTCCTCTGATGACTCTAACTGGTTTAGTGTAACTCATTCTTGAAAGAATTTTGCTCCCCAGATCCCACACTGTGAGTGGCTTTCAGCCCTGTTAACAAAGTGGAGTGTTCTCTGGTTTTCACGGGGAGGCTCAGTGATGTGGAGAACTTTGGCAGGGCTACAAAGGCTCAGCAGAGTGGAGGCAGTCTAAACAGATACGGCTGTTTGGTTTCTGTGCCGGAACTGCTGAACACACAAGTAAACTGTGTGAACTATGAACCCTGTTTGCTCGCTCCAAGTATCACCAAAAGCACAGTTCATGATAAAGTCTGCTTTCTCCTGACAAAAACATGCTCAAAACCCCCTTTATATAGCAAGCCTGTATAAATGTTAAGTATTTTGTACATACAAAAGAGCTTAGCTGAGATGGCTGAAAGCCTAGAGGGAACCTGATGAGCACAAAGGACACAAACCAAGTTAGGAAAATAAAACACAGAATGCCTTGTGTTCTGCCTGGAAAATATGGCAGAAATGCTATTCTAGCCTAGGCATACCTAGTAAGAAGCTTGAAACACTCGACCTACACCCTGATCAGAGAAACTTGACACTTTAATTCAGGGAGGAAAAATAAATAAGGATCCAAATATGCATTAAAACCAGTGTGATGTTCCAGGTGCAAGAGTGCCATGTTGCTTCCTCCGCATCTACCTCAGTTCTCCCAATTTTATGGAAATCCTGTCAGTACCATGGACTTCTAGGAAATAAAACTGGAGCAGAGTGGGTATAACTAGAGTGGTGCAGCTGGGTCTTGAGCATCTCCACTTGGCTTCATTCTCCCCACTGCTCAGCTTCACAGGGTACAGGTTCCACTTCACTGAGCTGATCCTACAGACTTACTGTCACAGCACAACAGGGTGAAAAAGAAAGAAGGGGATGTATTTCTCCAGCACAATCATTTGCGGCATCTTAATAAATATAGTGCTCCACAATGCTGGAATTCTATATGCTATCCCAAGAGTCCCCCTTCTAAACCACTGTAAAATGATATATTGCATTAAAAAGGGTGCATTAGCTAGTCAAATACTGAAATCACTGTTCAAAATATTTAATTTCTCTGTAAAAACTTTTTTGTTGTTGCATGATTTTTTTACTTATTCAGATACAGCTAAACTGATTCACTCCAAGTTACTAAACCAGTAATTTACTAATCATTCCATCTAGACTAGGAACTGCTGCACAAAATGCACTAAATAAAAGTCACAAACTCTTTTATCCTTGAGCAATTTTCCTTGGATACACAGCAATCCATTTACAGTATGTAGAAATTAGCTAGTGAAAGGATTATTACAATTTCTTTTATCTTCAGAAGAGTTATGGTTTCTGAGTGCAGCATCACTGGGAAGCTCTTTCACACACCCTTTCAAACAAGACAGTAAATCAAAAGTACCAAATCTACTTTCAGTTACAGGATTTTCATTCTTGTAAGACAAAGCAAAAAGCTGAAAACAGTTTCACAGGTTTCAAAAGACATGTCTACACAGTTAAATATTGAAAATATGTTCAATTAATACAGAATTATGCTGAAAAGTACACTGCATTGGTTACCTCTGTGACAGCAAATGGAGCAAAAATATGCCCTAAGAAAGAGCAAGTGAAGCTTCTGGATTTAGTCACTGCACTTTATCCTTCACACAGCTTCTTGAATAAACAGCTGTATAAGTTTTAATCAAAATGGAGTTCCTAGATATAATTTCAGATATTATATACAGTTTAAAAAAATAATCTCTACTAAGAAACTCAGATGGGTTATAATTTCAAGGAAAAGTGAGTTGCTCTTATGTTATTGTTTTATAAGTATGTGCTCTGGTCCATTCCCAGCTCTGACAACATTCACTAAATATCTTCCTGATTAGATTGCCAAGAACAATGTAACTCCATACCCAAGTATGTCAGATATATATTATTTGTGCACCGTCACACCCAGAAACAAAGCATCTTACACAGCATAAATTTCTTCCAAAGTTTTCCAAGTCTTCTTGGCATAAGCAGGTTTTAGTGGACAAAAATATTCACATTGCAGTGCAGCACATTTATTTCCAGCCAAAGATTTTTCTCAAAGTATGCAAGTCAGGCTGTACAACAAAACTTTCAGCAACAAAAAGGAGGATTCAGCATATGCTCCTTTAAAAAAAAATACAAATAAATTTAGAAGACATTTTCCTTGGTATCTAAGATCCCCCTCATGATTGTACCAACATATTCCCATGAATGTAAAAATAGAAATCTTTGAGTCCTACTTTCCCTTCTCCTGAGACTAAGTAAAGAAATAACTTCATTCACTCATATGACTGATTGGTTGGGACAAGGATGATGACAGCAGAAGGGAAAGTTAAAATTCTAATAAATGTATATGAAGTCTGATTTTTACTTCCTTGGGAAAATCCATTTCCTCAACTATAATAATTTCTTCTGGCAATTGTCTCTTACATGTCCACTGGCAGACAATCTAACTGCAGGGATTTTGAACAGTAAATTTAAAAATGGACAGTGGTGTCATGTAGAGCATTAAAGTTAAAGTAGTAACATCAGATCCTGACTCTGTTCAGCAGAAAACTACTGCAGTCAGCAGTCCACTGAGATGGGAGCTTAGCACACAGGCTGCTGCTATTTGGTATTTGCTGAATCTTAGAAAAGCCGCTTAATTTCCAGCAAAAGAGAGAGAGAAAGAAAAAAAAAATATACAGATCAGCATTAGTCATGGATCTGGCCTACTGTATCTTTCAGTGAACTAAGCTTAAGCCAGTGTTTACTAGCATCCTGAACATTTGGGCATCTGCAAGGAATATGAAATCCAAGAGAATCCCCAGGCAAAGGAGTTATTTCATCCAAGAGCCGAACTTGCATTCTTGGACTGGAGACTTGGGCTTCTCTTTCTCGACAGGTCCTGTGTGTGAACCCTTGCAGGGAGGGCTGCTCTGGGCTGTTCCCCACTATGGACATACACTTCTCTACACGAGGAAATGCAAATGCCAGACTACACCCAGGGCAGTTGCGGTGGGTTGACACAGTAGTCATATACTGTTTGCCCTAAAATCTATTTCAAGCAGACAAAACCACATATCGGAATGTCTTCTGAAAAGTTTTGTTTATTTTTTTTTCTGGAGAAACAGTATTTACAGACGGACATGGTGCTGTATCCCTATGACAGAGAAAGTGAGGTCAAAGAAGGTTGCCTTTATTTGGAGCAAAAGGTCAGTGAATGCCTTATTTCCCAAGCAATTTATTTCTACAGGCTTGGACTAACTTTTAGAAGTAACATCTCTTACAACAGTGCCTTGGGTTATGGAACCAAAAATGTGTATTCTATTTTCATCTGCTGAAAGCAGTTGGGGAAATGGTTTTTTTTTCTTTATCTCTTGTTACTCTGGGGGGAGGGGGGCGGATGCTTTCTGATAATGGCTCAGCTGTTAAAACCGGGTGGGGTATTGTTTCTTATCTCTTTCACCACCCATGCTCCCTCCAGGGGGATATTTTCTGCTAGTGGGCCATTAAGGCTCACCAATGACATGACACATTTACATCATCCCATTGTGAGATGCTCCACCCAGTGGTTGGGGCTCCAGGGTCCCTACCTAGGTAAAAACTGAAACTCAGAACACCAGGCATCCTGTTTTCCACTGGATTCCAGAGGAAGATCTCACCATCACTGGACCCTTTCTTCAATGGAATCATCTCTGCTCCAACAGAACCCAACAGGATCATCTCTACTCCAACAGAACCATATCTGTTTTCTCCAGGAGGACTGCTTCCAAACCCCCTGACCAACAGGGTGTCAGGTTGTGTCCCTGACTCTGTCAGGGTTTTCTGGGCTTTTTGTTTGTTTGTTGTTTACTTGTCTTTTTGTACTATTATTTGTATTTTTAATATTCCTAGAAAAAGAACTGTTATTCCTATTCCCAAATCTTAGTCTGAAAGCCCTTAATTGCAAAATTATAATAATTCAGAGGGAAGGGGGTTTACATTCTCCATTCCAAGGAAACTCCAGCTTTCCCTAGCAGACACCTGTCTTCTAAACCAAGACAAACAGCTTTATCAGAAAGTGGCCCATCATGCAAGAAAACAATATCAACTGATTGTAAAGTTTTCATTCTGTGTTTTTAGATAGCATAGGCCCATAAAATTCAAGAGCAGTAAAGGATCAATACCCTTAAATACAACTAAATAAAATTTACCAGTATAGGGTATGTACATTCAGTAGAAGACAGAAGTGCCAGGTTTGTGGGTTTCTTGGCATGTCTCTTTGTCCCACTAGAAATCTCCTCTGTCAAGTTCACCTTCATCTATCTGTTCTTCATTTGTGAACTGATTTCATCTAAGCATCAGACCAATGCAATCTTGGTCCTATTACAGCTGAAATCCTTGGTGAGGAAGAAAGAAAATGTAGACATGTCTCACTGACAAGTTATTGGTGCCTGAGTCTGTCTTTTCTTAACAGCTCACCCCACAATTGTCTGAGGCTGCTGAAAAGTATGAAGAGAGAATTGAACAACAGGCATTTCATCACCACTCACGGGGACTGCTTGAGGAAGGACTAAAAGCATTTTGACAAATAACTCAGGAAGCCATAAATATTGTCTCTTTTTTAACCATTAACTTTGAAATACAGGCATCTTCTGACCTGGACACTGGCCATGCCAATTCTAGAAGGCTAAATTCCATCAGACAAGCTTAGAGCAGCCTTTGAGTAGTACCTCCATGGTTCAGCTTGTGAATGAGAGGTTCAGACAGAACAGCAGTTGGCACATTCAGTTGCTTTGGAGTTACTTTAATGCATAAACACTCACCTTTTTCTTAATACTTCTTTCCCCCATTTCCTTTCAAGGCATAAATTGGAAATGGGTAGGAGAAGCAACCCTTTGTAAGTCACCTTGTACTTGAAGAACAATTACTTAAAATTTGTAACCAAAATAAATGTGCCTCACCCATAATGCTAGCACTGCACAGATTACATCAAGTGGTCAACTGAAGATGAAAAATCTCTTTAGCAACACACAGTGAAAACTCCCAACCTCCAACTGCCTTTCCCCAGGACCTGGCCTTGCAAAGTCAGCACTCCCCAGCCCAAACCAGCTGGGGGAGTTGGAGAAGACACGTTCACCACATGTGCAGGCACTTAGCAGTGGAACAGCAGAGCAGGCACAGAGTTTAAGCATTACAAAAATAAATAAGGATGACAGCAAGAAACACAATGGGTATTTCAGTTCAGCTCTTCATTCAAAAATGTGCTCCTGGCCCACAAAATGACCCCATTCACGGCTGAGCCAAAGAGCCACAAGGGTCACAGTCTTGTGACCTGCACAACACTTCCTTCCTCTTCCCAAAACTGCAGCCTGCCCACCAGCTGACTCATTTTGTCAACCACTAAAAAGATTTCCATCATTTGGTACTCTGCAGGCCACAGTGTGAGAATCTGGCTGTAGCACACAGCTAAACAATTCTTGCATTTAATTTCAAACAAATGGGAGAAGGACGACAGACAATCCACACCACTTCAAAAAGGGACTGCAGTAAGCCAGATGGTGTGGATTACATCTTGGGGAAGGCTGCTGGTTTACAATGATAGGATGTGAGAGGAAAAGAGGTAGAAATCTGGCATCCCACCAATGCAATGCAGTGCAATATCTGCTATGTGGGCAGTGTTTCAGTGGTAAAGGTTGTAACTCCACGTCCACAACCGAAGCAGGAGATCACACCATGATATCTTGAATTCACATGTGCTTTGAATTTGCAAATTTGTGATAGTTAAATTACTTACAAAGTTTTATTATTCACAATTAAATATTTTGTGTCATTTATTATGTGTGTGAAAAAAGTGATGTAGAATTATTTCATTCCCCTGCTCACAATTTGAGCCAATTTTGCTATTTATGCTAGCATTTTTCCTTTTTATTCTTTTCAAAAAGCGTTAAAACAAAGAGTGAAAAGATCCTTTTTCCAAAGTTCAAAGAAGATTGTGACAAATATTATATATTTATCACTTTTTAAAATATTGATCTTATGTATGGATACAGACATTCAATCAATTCCAATTTTAACTGCAGAACAAAATCATTAAGCATGCATCTTTGTTAAACCTGTGCCAGAAATAATTTTATTTTCTTCTAGAGGCAGAAGTTTAATTAAACCTGAGACACTGGAGAGAAAATGAGGAGACCTCTGAGAAAATGGCAGTTCTTCACTGGACTGTCTAGAGAACCTTAGATAAATGGAGGTTTCTTAATTACTAATTCAGTAGGTCAGTTGTAGAGCAATTGCACAACATTATGCTAATTGTTTCAGAAAAATACCTTCTGTGAATTATCATCTGACAGAGTTTCTACCTGCAGTTGGTTCATCAATGAAAAAGGAGACAAAGATGTCTTTTATTCCACAAGAGATGGATGGTTTGAGTTACATGATAGAAAAGACACAACATTATCTGAGTCACTACAGTCACCCAAGTTAGTGTTGCATCCATTAAGCAACATGCTGTATTTATTGAACACAGTGCAGATAATCCTTTGATCTCTGGTTCTGCTTGTTACAACAGCCCAGTTTCAAAATGGTATTAGCAATTATGATTCATATTACAATTAAATATGTGGTTTCAGATAAGGGAAAAGAAAAAAAAATCAGTTCTCTGCTTCAAAGATTCAACAATAGATCATAAAGTGCTCAAAGAAGCAAAATGAAGTTATTGAAACCATGCTAGTATCTTTTTGTACCACCCTGAGAGAAGAAATCCTTATCTATTCCTAAAAGATATACATTTAAATGCAAATGCAATTATAGACAAAGAAGATCTCTCCAAACCACTAAAACCGTAGTTATAGCAATTTATACTGTTTCTATGCTCTAGATTTTAACAGCTAAAATTAGTGCAAGCTAGCTGCTCATTCTTCAACATTTTAGTGGCTTTCAGAGATCATCTTAATTAAATGCCTTAAGTGATCCTCAGTCAAGCAAGGTAAGGTTTGGTTGGCATTTTCTTTTTGTTTTACCTTTAAACATACACAGCCTTTCTCAATTAGGGAAAAGTTTCTTATTAGAAACCAAAGACGAGAGGTCTCTGTGCTTTTCAACACACACTTGGATTCCTTTACCAACGCTGAATTTAATAGCAAATTATTTCATTTGACAGACATGAAAATTATGTATTTTCCCAACTATGTATTACTGTCTGGATCTTAAGTAACTAAGATTTGTGCTTTGTGATGTTGCAGAATCCTATGCTGAAAGGTCACTAAAAGATTTTTAAATGGGCTACATAGATAATTAGAAAACAAAGCCATCTCTTTCATGCAGAGGCTTTTGAAACAAACAGCAGCAATTACAGCATGCCTGACCAGACACTCTCTTAGGAACTTATGCTCTCATGAAAGATTGTCTAGTTGCCTCCACTTGCCTCTGTACAAATGTGCTCTTGACTCTTCAATTCCCCAAGTTGTGAATGTGTCTAAAATATGCTTTCTTACAGGCAAGGCAGACCTTCCAAAGAAAAGCTGGATATAATCTTGTCATACAGGTTGTACTATGCCTGCTAAGTTATAAGTACTTTAGAACTGCTTTTAGTGAATAGGGGCAAGGACCTTGTATGAGGCAACCTGCCAGGGGCACATTGTACATCACATTTCTGCTTCCTAAAGAAAAACAGATCCCATTTCATCCTGATGAGAATGAGTGATTCCTATGAACTTGCCAGGACTATTCTGAATTGCTATTCTCTTCTTCAGAGTACTTAGTACTTTCATGTTTCTGACCCTGGCAACACCTGTAATCACATTCCCTCACCATGGTCCAGTCACCACCAGATTCAGAAGGTCACAGTGAATTGTGACTGTGAACTAAACTCAAGTTGTTCTTAATTCACTGAAAACTCTGTTAGAGACTAAAGAAAATTGAAGTAATTTGAGTCCCAACCATTGCTGAGTTGGAGCATTCTGAAAGCATTCTCAAGCATTCTGAAAGGCTTGCTGGGCATTTTGAAGGAGCAACAAGAGTTGTTATGTTGACCCCTGGCAGGATATTGTTAGCATAACAAAATACACAGACAAAAGAATATAAAGTTTACGTATTTTCATATAATCTAGAATATTATCTTTACTAATTTTGTTGAAATTTAACCAATCTATCAAAGACATCTTATTTATATTTCTTTATACTTAGTTGTATCTCTTTCCTGAAACTAAAAATTTAAATTAGTCCAGGCAATTTTAACTTAAACTGCCAAATTAATCAATGAAAAAGTAAATGTACCGTACTTAGTGGATAAGTGTGCAATCCAATTATTTTTTTAACTTATTTGAAGCCTGGAAAGTCTAATGAGCAAGAAAAGAACATCAGACTTGGGCTTGCTATAAATAGGATTATTAACTATAGCCTATTTATATGCACAGCTGCAGTCTTCCAGAAGGACCCGCAGAACAACTTGCAGAACGTGTCAAGAGACGGTCAAACAAAGTATCATCTGAACATTAATTCCAGCTAAGTGAACACATCCCTGGAGCACTTTAACATATAAACTAAGGTCACTGGACTTCAGGCAGAAGTGGAGAATATAAATCCAAGACTTCAGGTTCACAATGCCAAGAAACAAAGTCATACAAGCAGAGCAGACCATGAGCTGTATTATTGTCTTGGGTTATGGAAGCAAAAAAATGTATTCTATTTTCATCTGCTGAAAGCAGTTGGGGAAATGTTTTTTCTTTTATCTCTTGTTACTCTGGGGGTAGGGGGGCAGATGCCTTTCTGATAATGGTTCAGCTATTAAAACCGGGTGAGGTACTGTATCTTACCTCTGTCACCNTTGTTTGTTGTTTACTTGTCTTTTTTGTACTATTACCTTTGCATTTCCAACATTCCTAGTAAAAGAACTGTTATTCCTATATCTTTGCCTGAAAGCCCTTAACTGTAAAATTATAATAATTCAAACGGAGGGGGGTTTACATTCTCCATTCTAAAGAAACTCCAGCTTTCCTTAGCGGATACATGTCTTCTAAACCAAGACAATTATCTGCTTGTAAGATAAGACAGAGAGGAACATACTTGACGACAGTTAAAGATACGGTTTTTCCTTTCTTTCACAAAGAATAACGTGACCTCAGGTCCTCTTCCTGATTATTTGAAAGGTGAAAGAAGAGGATGGAGGACATCACATTTCAGACCTGAGTAATTTTCTCTTGGCAAGAAGCTGGATGATTGAGATTTCCCATTCAGAATGGTAGAATATGCTCTACTCTGCCGAGCAGCATGCCATAGAAGGCAGCGTCCTAAAACTATCTTATGCATGTATATACAAACACCTTACAGCAAGAAATTCTTTTACAGTGAAAGATTATTATTTCACCAAGTACCTTCTCACCAGTATATTAAACTTGGCACACAAAGAGGATGAGAAAAATCTTTGTCCAGCTGACATCACTAAAAGTAAAAACGAAGCACAGTGATCATAAGGCCAGGTACACAATTAAGAAAATAAAGCCCAGAATTACAGAAGTGGTGAGACAGTATTAATATCATTCCTCACATTAAAATATTTAAAATACACAGAGAATTCTACCTCTATTTCGTTATATGCACTCTAGGGGAAAAAAGCCCGTTGATGCGGTGCAATTTCTAACACAATATAGTTTTCACACTATTTCATCTTACATCATGATATTATTCCATTCACTCTCTACATGATAATGTCTGATTAAATGAATTGGAACACAAGGATTTTTTTCTGAATAATTTATACCAGAACATTGTAAACTGTTTTTGAGACTAATATTTCACAATGATGGTTGTAAATTCAAACACTGGGAAAGCATTCAGATGTCAAGGAATTATGTAACTACCAGAAGAATACACATTATAGTATATTTTTGTTCAAACCTATAAACTAGTCTATGGAATAAATGACAGAATAAAAACTAATGTGAAAAGCCAATGCAGACTGCGAGGAACATGCTTTTCAGCACGTTAGAAGCTGTGGGGGACCAGGAAGAGCAAGGTGAGGAGCCTGCTCTCCCATGGATGGAAAGCGTCCTGTGATAGGACAGCAAACTTTGAAAACTCTGCCTGATAGGGCAGAAGTTTGAATTCTCCCTCCATTGGACAGTTTTTCTCTTCCTGGTTTTCTCCCCACCGGATTGGTCTATTTTGGATCTGCTGCCTCATTGGTTGTTTCATGCCGGTTGCTGATTGGGCCAAATGTCAAAGCCCCATTGGCTGCTTTGTAAACCCCTCCCCTTAAGCCCAGGCATATAAGCAGGGTTTTTGAGGCGCCCTGGGTCTTTCGGATCCAGTCGTCGGTTCCAGAGGAATAAAGGCTGCTCGGATGATCTTGCACTCCTGCTTCTTTCTTCCCTGCGTCGCCTGTCACCAGCTAGCTGGGACAAGCTGCTTCAGCAGCTCGCTGATATCACTGTAGGGCTTTTGCTGATATCACTGCTAGAGCAACAGAGCTACATTGCTTAGCTGATATCACTGCTGATATAAGAGCTATCACTAAAGGAGCCTGTGCCGCCCAGGATCCAAGCTGCCCTTTTAAGGGCAGCTCCTGGAAGAGGTCGCGGCTCCCAACTAACCAAGCCCATGAGAAGGCTGGAAGAACCTCTACAGCCCACCTGCGGGTATTAAGAAGCAAATCTACAAAACCTGTAGTACAAAATACATTTTCTGTTAAAGACCCTGTAGCATCCTTTTTTTCCTTTGTGACATTAGTAAAGAAAAAATGCGATCTCAGTTCTAAACACATAAATCAGTTTACATTTGTGACAAATACTACTGAAAAGAGTCAACCAGGATTCTTATCCAAAATTCCATTTACCTGTTACAATGAATTAGAAATGTATTTGTGCTGAATGAAATTCTAGATAACTTACATATTACATCATGACATATTGGCATAAGTAATGACAATAATTGAGAAACTCTATGAACAAAACTCATTCTGTGATTTAATTAAGATCTATGCCTGCAAGACTCCCAAGATCTTTAACATTTTATTAAAAAGCCTTTCAGAGAGATTTTACTTGTATTATGTGTTTTACGGGGTATTTTGCTTTACCAAACCAAAGTAAATACGTTTGCATAATTGCAACTACATTTACAATAAAGCTAGAGTGGCAAAGAAGGTCTCAGAAGCCTGGGGACCTTCCTCTAGACCAAAGTATAAACGACACGACAATGGTATTTTAAAAAGAAAAATAAAAAAGACGATATTAACATTTTAAGCATGTACTTTGTTAGTAAACCAAGGCCTGGAGAACAATTCCATTAAAGACCGCACCAACTGTGTTAGCTTATTGGTTACACCACCCCTACCCACTCCCAGATCTCACAAAGTAGCAACGTGATGGCTAAAAACCCTACAAGTCTACCCACAATTCAGGAGCTGGTTCCAGGTTTCACCAGCTCTCTCTGCCCAATAAACCATGAATTCTGCTACATACTCCACTACATCCTTGAGTAACCATCTCAGCTGCTGTAATAATGCAGTTCGTAGAGTAACAACTCTGCTGTCAATATCTCAGTGTGATTAGCAGACCAAGTTCTTTCCCCCTTTCACCTCAGTCCCATTTTACATTTCACTTCTAGCATTTCTCCTTTCATTTCATCAACAATGTTAGCTCTGCCCATTAGGTAAAAATCTCACAGTCAGATCTTCCACCTTGGTCCTGTTTGTGGGAATCTCTAAATCTGTGTTGAACAGCCCTCTATATCCAACCCACATGCTTTGACACAAGCAGTTTTTACAAGTCATTACACTTGCATGAAAAATATGCACTTTTTTAGCATGGCATTCATGAAAAGACAAGGTCTTGGTAGTCCTCCTCCTGTTGTGCAAGGTTACACATATATAGTCTGCAGCTAGCAAATACAAACATACATGTACAGGTATTTGACAACCCCTGAAGAGAACAATTGTTCAATCCTTGACACTTGACAGAAGTCTTTCTGGCACCTACTTATTCACAATGAAAAGAAAAATATTGTTTCTGTCCTCTTTCCTCCTCAATATTGTGGTGTTTCTTACTTCATGCCTCAGGCAAGCATTATATCTGCCAAACCCAGGACTACTGTTTAGATATTCTTGCATATCAGAACGCAAGAAAGATGCAGCGTAATTTTAGAAGATAAGTTTTACAGTGTGGAGGGAAAGAGCTTTCACAACCATTTGTAAATCCTATGTGTATTTGTAAATTATTACTGAAATAAAATCCCACAGTAATTCTTTAAACTGCTGTGTGGGAGTAGGGACAAAAGAATGGATGGAAAGAAAAAATATTACAGCATATCTGTTTATACTCACACCATCAAAAGGACTACAAAACTGCATGCTCTGGTGAATTTGCTGGCCAACAGAACAAGCACTGAATGTTACTCTTTAATTTCTAGTCTCAGAATTTAGTTGGTTACAGTTTAGGATGTAAAGGATTTAAAACACAACCAAACACTCTGAAGAGCAGTGCCCAGAGCAAGTAGCTTCGGGCAGAAACCAGTCTAGATTCAAATAAAGGAAGGGTCTGGGGTGGGCAGCCAGCTCTCATGTATAGGTGATATCTATGACCACGCTCAGGTGGAAGGCAGGAAGTTCACTGGCTAGACTTACATCAGGAGAATAAAATAGAACATATATAGCAGGGTAACAGCATAATTCAATTCTTCCAAACTCCACTTGACTCCAGTGAGGAAGGCCACCTAGACGTCCTCATCCCTTGTCACCATCACCCTGGTGCTGCAGTGACCTAGGACATTGCCAGTTCTATGCCAGTGAGCTGAGACTCTAAGAAGGTGCTGCTCCTTGTGGACCAGGCATTGGTGGTCTAAACTAAAGCTAAGATATTTTTCCTTCATATTGCAATGCTTTATATGAAGTGACAGCAACTGTGCCTCAGCTGGCAAGAGGAGAACCCTTTCAAAGAGTTGCTGGTTTGCCCAGACATAGTGGAGCACATCCATTAGTCCTCCTCTGGTATCACCAATATATATCTCCTTGGTATCACCAAGCTGGCACACAGAGCAGCTTCAGGTGTCTTCAAGATCAGCAGAGACTGCTACCCACCCTGACCATCTCCCCCACTCTCACCTGCTTACTACAGACATGGTCTGGTCATTTGGAAAATACATGAAATTCATAAAGGTCACACTACCCTGGTGAACCTGAACTGACTCCTTCAAGAAAAATTGTATCAGGAAAATAATTCTTGAAAATACCCAAGTTGTTTTCAATCTTTCTTTCACATACAAACATTCACTTGTTCCACCAATATTTCAGACACCCAGCTCTAAGCAATACAGTGCTTTTTAGATGATGCCACTAAACAACATCAACCCCATATGTACAAATTAAATTTAAGTTGTAGCTATCACATACCCAGATACTGAAGTTTCTAAAAACACAATCACATTAGGGTGCAATGGCCATTTAATCAGAAGGCAAACTACTGGCAAGTTCTCCCTAGCAGAATTAAATGCTTTCAGTTAGCTCTTATGTTGTAAATAGGTGATTCAGGTTTTGGAATATTTGCCAAGCTTTACACCACAAAATACAGCATACACTTTAGTCTTAAAATCTGATAGGCCTTCTGGAAGTTAAAATAAATAAACAAACAAACAAACAAATAAAATTATCATGTTACAAGGAAAAAAAATTCTTCCATAGCAGTTTCATAGTAATTTGACTTTTCATCATGACAAGACCTCTCTTTTAGAACAAATGACAGCAATATTGCCACTCCCACAAGGCACAGGATAAAAGACAGCCTCCAATTAATCGTATGAAAGCTAGTTATTAATAAAACAAACACACCCAGAGGTACTACTTATTTCAGCAAATATCAACAGAAATACTTCAAAGAAAATACATTTCCTAACAATGCCAATATTCTTTCTTCACCCTTTCTCTTGTTTCTGCTTTACCATTTCTTTTTCTACTTCTCTTGCCCACTGCCATGAAGGAATGGGCTGGCACTCTCAAAACTTTCAAAACCAAATCCCCATAATAATCTTCTAATTCTTTCAAATTCACTTAAATTGTAGCAGCAACAGGTATCAGCTTACGGTCACAGGAGAGAGGCTCACAGAATTGTATTTAGAAACCCTTCAACATTTTGGAATGAATAGCAAAACAATCCACATGGAGAAAATGTGATAATGGAGCCATAACATGATGGCATCAGGCTCTTAAAACATTTCTTCTCAAAGTTCTATTGTATGCATGATTTACTTTGAGCATAGGGATATCTGGAAGCCACATCAAAGAGCTAATGGATAGACATTTTGTTAACATATGTAGAACTGATGCCAGGCCATAAAACAACACTGCACTGAGTATTACACATCTTCAGAAAAGTCTGGTTGTTTTGTGTTGATTTTTTTTTCTTGAGGTTGGATTTTTGGTCTACAAATTATTTCTTCCATTATGTGCATGAACGCCTAACAGGCTCAGAAGCCTGGACAATTTTTGTGTTCTCTTGTTCCCTGGATCTTTGCCAGTATCACAAAATCTGAAACAGGGCTGATCTTTGAAACTGGGAAAGGAAGAAGAATGAAAAAGCATCTATGTCCTTAGCAGAACAGGTTCTGTTACATCAATCACAGACTGGTAAAGAACCTCACAATCTGCGCTATCATCTTAGTATCTTTGTTTCTCAGGTCATCCCTAGGACTGCTACTTTCAGAGCGCTGCTCAGACTTGGCTCTAAGCTACAGTACATCCTTCAATAGTCTTTCATGTCCTTGGTGATCAAAATGGAGGCACTTTTCAAAAGGTACATACTGTAGATATGGCATTCCATTAAAAAAGGAGCCCAAAAAGCATTGTAGAGTGAATTCCTGGAACAGCTCTTCAGGATTCTGAAAAGGCCACTTACAAAATCCTGTTTCTGCTCCAAAGTATTTATCCTGGATCACAGAATAATGAGCAGTCATCAAATTTATATACTTTTTAGGACACTTAGGAAACAGTTTTTCCATCACTTAGTAACTGCAGGATAAGTAAAGCAGCACTGCACATCAACAAACACACAGTACAAAAGAACACTGAATGTCAAGATTGTAGAAGAGTTATAACTTTATGCACTTTGATACCTTTCCAGTTAATCACATATTTTGTGGATCCACGTTTGGCACATTAGGTTCATTGAAGCCAGATTAACAACAAACAGCTGCTATTTATAGCATTTCCCTAGAGATGGGAACAGTTGCTGCTGCACTTTAAGACCAATCATGTTACATCTGTATTAAAATGAGAAGCCAAACATGTTTTACTGCCAGCTCTGCCTGAATTTCAAATGAAAACCACATTAGTTAACTTGTGAATTTCTCAGTCAGTCAGTCTCCAGTGTCAGCTTACATAGTTTAAATAAAACATCTCACCAACACACAATACAGCACAAAGGATGCTAACAGCATGGGCCTAGGTGCAACAGAGTGCTCAAATACTCCTCCAAGGTAAAAGTCAGGAATGGACTGCAAATGTCTCTGATCTGCAATAGCTGGACCTCAGCAGGTCCTGCTACCACACCTTTGTCATTTCACAAACTCCTCGGCTCAATTGTCAGCAGTCATACAGGCTTAAATACGTCAAGTCCCACAACCCACAGGTTTTCTACTCTCACTGCTGTCCTAAGCGCCGTGAGAATGGAATCTCAAGCTCAGAAAGGTTGCCAGGACATCAAGTCATAGCATGTTTGATCCCACTGTTTCCCATTTGTTTATATGAAGAAAAGGTGGATCTTGAGTTCATTATCTTATAGGCACAGGCTCACCTCCTTTGGGCACCTACAGGTTAATCAGGCCTCAGCAGGCACTAAACAAGGACCTTAACTCTCATTGGGATGGTGGATGGTCCCTGCTCCGACCATGCACGATCACACCTGCTCTGACATAGGAAGAGTCTTTTCTGGTGTGAACAGTCCTTTCCTAACTTAGAAGGAATTATACAATTATAAGCAGAACAGAGATGTTGGTGAGACACTGAACTTTACTGACAGCATGACAAAATCCATTTCCCTTTTCTGTTCAGATGCTTTCTACACCACCTGAAAACTTGATACTGCAAAGTTGCAGCTTCCAGTAGGTTTCACAATACATTTTTTATAGCTGGAATGTTTGCTTACTGCCTGCTGGCCAGCCAAACAGAAAGCATAAAGCAGGAAGGAGACCTGAAGTATCAGTGGGTTAATTTTTCAAAAGTACTTGTGCAGTGGGTACAGAGATGCCTCAAAAAGACACAGAACATCTGCACTCATGTCACATCATTGCCTCTGAAGATGAATGCACCCCTGAGAGCTTGATGCTTCAAAAGCAGTAATAACATTTCTTTTACTGCTTTAGGTTACTTGGAAATGCAAATGTGTTGAAGTGAAGCATAGGTGCTTAAAATAAGGTTTGCAAATTGAACAATTCTAAATATCTGTTTTGATGATTTCAACATTTCTTGCAGCAACAATGACTTTCAGAATGCTATGTCTAAAATACAGCAAACCCTTAGGAAAATATATCAAAAACATGTAAACTATTATTTTTGTTTTCCTTAACAATTTTCTAGTTTTACCCCCCAAACCTCAACTTCTATATGCAAGAATTCACATAAAACATTTGGAAAAATGATTGAAAAAGGAGGAACAGAAGCGGCTGTGCTGCAAAAGTGGTCAAATAAAAAAAAACCAACCCAAAACAAAATAAAAAAATCACCAAAGCAAAACAAAAAATAACCCCCCCAAAACTGTTAACAGATAGGAAAAAAATTAAATTATTTTCTTCTTTAACATGCTTTAATAATAATTATTATTACTTGTAACATAAGCTTGTCAGACAAATATTATTTCAGTTCATGGTGATTATTTTTAATAAATAGGTTAAAATCTCATGGAAGGAGTTAATGAATTATTTGTAAATCAAGCAATACATTAAATTCTGGTCAATATATAGATGAACACAAGTATACCTAAATGTGTAGTTACATCTTGAGCTGAATCACTTTTCACCAGACTTCACACACTTTCTTCAGTGTCCTACAGCAACCCTCATTTTCAACTAAGTTTCAGGGGTTTAAGTTATAATTTGCTGCAATACCTGTGACCAGTTATGTTTCACAGGTTTCAACCTAATTTTAAACTGTTGCTTTAGACCTTTGTAAGAGCAATACCACCCACTGTTGATTTCTCACACAGAGTTCAGAGATCCAGATTTGGGTGTTTTTCAATTCAAAACTTAAACTGAATTTTTGGCCTGTGGAAATGGCACCTTTCTATTCCCCTGCATTTGTACTGCATTTTGAAACACTTTTCCATAGAGGGCATTGCAAGAGTTTGGATCTACACTGTATTTTATTGCCTAAATAGCAAGATGGTTCCCATTTTTACCAGAGTAACACAGTGGAATGAGCACAATGGAGCACCCATTAAGGCTCCAAAAGGAACAGAGTAATAAAAAACCTAAACATTCACTTGTTTTATTTTTCTGTTTCTTGGTTACATTTTTAAAGTGTGTCCACTATCACTCCCATTAACATCAGCAGGGGGCTTGTAAACAAGCTTTACCCAGTGTTTAAAAAAATGAGCTTGTCAATGGAAGTAGTGAAGAGATTCCAAACCATTTCGTTACTTAAAGAAACAGAGCAGGAGAGCAAAGAGAAAATCAAATCCAGGCAAGCATCTTAACATATCTTTGAAGTCTACATTTGAATACTTCATAACCTGAACTGAAATGTCAAATTTTGAAATACACCAAACATAATTCTGGAAAGATAGCCTGGTTAGAAATATCATTAAAAATGCAGATGACAGAAAATTAAATTATGCACGCTAATTAGAAAGCTGGAACATTTAACTTAGTAAATATGTGTTTCATGAAGCTAGACTCACAGGTGATGTTATGTAAACCAATCACCCATCACAGTAGTTACTCTTTCCCTGCCCAGTGATCAAGCTGCTGAAACTGTACATTCATGCTAACACTGAGGATCTCTAGACACCACAAGCCAGAGCTACTGGACTGTCATCTCAGAACTGTTAAAATCTCTTAAACAGATAAAATCTCTTGCCTGGTTTAAAGGTCAGAGGTAGTAATTCTTCTTCTCCATTGAAGCCATGAAAGTGCAGTGCTTAAAAAAGCATTCTGACTTAGTAGGTACTCTAGCAGCAATTGCTAGTGTTGCATCAACATTTTCACAAGAAAACATACTGCCAGAAAAGTAATTTCATGTTTAAGCTGACACAGAAGACCTTGTACCAGGCACAAATCCTTCAGCACCGTGAGTTTGGTTTGCATGATTTTTAGCTAAGAAGCTGGAAGAAAAGAGATAGCAAGAAGAAAAGTCTTATAAATGGAAGTCAACAGTGTAGAATTATGTAATCTTCAAACAGAATTTGTGGTGCAGACAGTTTATTCCAAACATACATACAGCACCTGCTAAACATAGCCATGAAATCTGTTACCTGAAAAGGACGGAAAAGCTAAGATGTCTAAAATATAGAAAAGCATGTGAATAAAAGTTACTTGTTTTAGGGATTTCTTTGAAAGGGTTGGGGTTTTTTGTTTGTTTGTTTCTTCCATATTTTTAAAGAATTTTTTTTTTTTTTGTATATTTTCACCCACCTGCTCTGGGTACTTGCTTCCAACTATCTCTGCCACAGTGTTAAAGGATAGAGAGTCTGGATAAGTCTTAGCTCCCATCCTCAGGTGCACAACAATCTTAGTGCCGCGGAGAGACATCCGTGACATCATTTCAGCATCTTCCACAGAGATGCAAGCAGTGGGAATCTGAGGTACATCAGGCTGGTAACTCTGCCCCCCAGTATGTGGACTGTTAAAAAAAACCAACAAGACACTGTGTTAACAGCTTAGCTCTGTAATTTTTTTAGCATTACCGTAGAATTATTAAAAAGAACACATTCATGACCATCCCCACCATTCTTTCAAAAGGGACATCACTACAATTTTTAATAAACCTTTTGACAAAATACATCAAGTGCTTTTAAACTAATCAGAATATCTGACTGTTACTATTATATGTCTAGAAAGCTATTCATTGTGAACTCTATTTAGGTCATTGCCATACTTTGATATCACATTCTATTCATTGCTTTACCAGAAAGAAAAGCAATGAAAAGTCTAAATGAACAGGTTGCCATAAGTGCATATTTTCCTGTGACAAGTAATGAAATTAAAATTTGCTATTAAATTTAAATGCTATTTTCAAAATAACCGTTCAGAATAGATGAAGTTGGCAGTAACCTCTGGAGATCATCTGGACCAATCCCCTGCTCAAGTGGGCCACCCAAAACCAGTTGCTCAGAACCATGCATAATGCATGAAAATCTTTATGTGAGCCTTCTCAGACACATCTGGGTGTCTCAGACACAGCAGCAGACACATATTTTATACATTTAAAGAAACAACAACAACAACAACAACAAAATAAATTGGGTTATTTTTAAGTCTTCTAAACTGGAAAAAAAACCCTATTTAATTCCTGGAGGAGATATGTTAAGGAGGAAAGGAGAAACGTACTTTGTAAGGTTATAGATTAGGGAAAATGGGAGAGATTATTCAGTTCTATTTATTTAGAAGAATAAATCCTTCTCAACAACTACTCATATTGTAATCAATAACATAACCTGCAGAGTAGATATGTATAAATATTTATTTCACATGGAAATACTAAAATCCAGTTACAGAGGTCTTACAGGACTTGCTTCAGAGTACAGCCAGATCTATTAAGTGACAACAGTTCAGGAAATTATTGCTCCCAGTTGTTGACAGCTGAACCTCAGTCAAAGTCCAGTGTCTCTCCTCATCAGCTTTGCGGGTCAGGTGACCCATGGCTCACCTTTGAAATAACATTTAACCTGAAACTTGGAATCTCCTGTGCCATGTAATACTCCCCGAGTGGCATAAACTCATGTAGACTTTTAAGTTCAGGTCTTTTGTCTTTTTTTCTTTTCCCTTTCTCTTTTGTCAGAAAAAAAAAGGCAGCCCTCATGCCCACTTTTAAATTGTGATAACTTGCTGCATATGTTTAATATTTCTTTGAGTGTTTGGGGATAAATCCAGCATGTTAACCAAGAGACTTTCCAAACAATGTAAAATAAACAGACTGAAAAAAAAAAGAAAAAGAGAGATGACAATTTCATATACTAATGTTAAAAGAAACCAAACCCTACATTCAACAACTGTGCAGAAATTGTTTGGTTTTGGTAATTTTAAATGAATGTTTTTGCCTGTATCTTCTGGCAAGTTTATGTCTTAGTACTAACATGGTGTGTATGCTGAATTGCAGTAATTCAAGTTTTATCACTGATTTCAAGGACCTTGTTCTTTCTCAGATTCTCAACAAAAGAAAGCCCTAAAAACTGTAATTTTTTTCTCCAATTTAAGCAGCAAAAGCACATTTCTTGCAGATGCTCCATCCTGATGTTGCACCACAACTGTGGATAAGGCTTCTGACAACTCGCTATGATCCACACCTGCTTACACACCTCAAGTGAATGAACATTTGCAGGTACAAAATTTACTCAGCTAGCCCAAGAAATGAACCTTGAAGTGACCCAGAAGTGTCATTTGTATGCTCAAACTACTACTCTGCCAAGATTACAAAGGTAAACCAAACTATCCAAATTAAACCATGGGAAGGCAGAGCCAGCAACAGCTCAGGTGATACCAGGACCTGACAGGAATGGATGACTGCCCAAATTATTTCTACAAAAAGGGAAATGGACCCTAAGCATGACCAGTACAAAGACACAAAGCAATACTACAGTACTGTAGATTTCTAATGCTAAAGGATGAACTCACATAGAAAACATCCATGGCAGACAATAAGCACCCTGGGATGCACCTGGTTAAAGTTTACATGCATGCAAAACATGCCATGTGTTAAGTATATAATAAATAAATTGCTTAATAAAATGCCAAAGAGTACATATAAAAAAAATCTAAGTAAAGCAAATTAAGTTCCTTTTATGCAGAGAGAACCAAGAACTGGAAAGGCTATTGACCATATGGCAAGACCTGAGCAAGAGCTGACAAAATAGAAATTACTAGCAGACTCTGTGTAACAGATGGAGAGAAGCATTCCTAAGTTTGGCTCAAAACAGGGCAAACAGGATGTAGTTTTAGAAAATCAGGAGAAAGAATTTTTTGGGGGTGAGGGGATGCAGGGGGGATGACAAGAAAGTTTTTTTTTTTTAATTGAGTCTGAACAAACATGATTTTGGGACTATTATTTTAAAAGAAGAAGGATCTTATTAAAAAAAAATTCTCTTGCATTTATCATTCCTTGCACGTTTAAAAGGAAATGAAAGAAAAGCATCACATAAAACCAGCTATAGAGATCACAAAGAACCCTGACTCTTAATCAGCATTCAACTTTACAACACATATCTACAGGCAAGCAAGGTGCACCTCTGGCATTTCCCACTAACTCCTGGGAGTGATGTTCGTACCTGCTTCAAACACATACTCTCTGAAAAATGCTGTTATCCAACAAACTCTACATTAATTCTGCAAAACTTTAAGGGTAACTAGGCTATTTAATATATGATACCCCCAGTCCAATACCATAGTTTGGTGTTCAGAAGAGATGGTAAGTAGTTCTTCCATTATTTTTGATTTACTTAACAAAAGCACCTGTTTTGATTTTAGATCTACTGAGTCACCTCACGTCCATATTTAAACTATTAATTGAAAATATATTAATGTCGCTGCAAACTCATAGTCATTTGGTCATGACATTCTTGTTCAAATGCAGATAAAATTCAGATAAATAATGTGGCTGAGTTTTGCTTTTAATAAACCCCTAGACTTCACATCCCGGAAAGTATTTAAGAGAATTGTCATGATACAAATAAAAGCAGAGAAAAGGCTCAAAACACCCCCCCCCATTTTCTGTTAAAAGTACATGTCAAATGACTAGTAAGAAACAGATGTGGCTTGTATCTTATACAAAAGTATAAAGGAAGGATAAAAACCTCAAAAAGCAGCTGGTTAGTTTCTCTTCTGAGTAAAACAATCGAATGTGGAGAAACTAAAATGTGGATGAAAAGATGTGCTGCTGGTGTCAGGTCAGTTCTAACTCTTACTGTGGTAGCTGACCTTGCATGCTCCATTACTTTGTTCCTGCACTTCCAACCCTTATCTCTAAGATAAGCTAAAATGCCCAGGGAAAAATAAACTGTAAGAACCAGTGCTTCAAGCTAAACTGGATGTTCTGATGGAAAACAGATCTCAAGTTGAAGCCATGGGAGATGATAGCTATCTCCTAAAGGGAGAAGTAAGCATGACGTTACAAGAACTCTAACATGGCTAAAAGGAAAAAAACCCAATCAAAACTTGATAATACAAAAGCTTAGAAATATTTATTTCAGCTATAATTTGTATGCACATACCCCCAGTGCACCATTCTTCACATCAACCTCAAAAAGCAATCTAGAGTTGGGAAATACAAAATCAATATTGTCTAAGAATTGCCAGTGTGGTATAAGTTTGCTCATTCAGACAAACACATTGCAAGACTCTAATTCCATATGTGACCACTTGTTTTCTTCAGGACCCACGCAAAACTCACTGTATGAACCACATGTAAGCTAAAACTTCATATCAGATCAGCTAGTTTGTTAATACTGACTTAAATAATAAAATAAATTCTTGAATAGAACCATGACTACATTAATCACTAGCTACACTCACAGCAAGATCACAGCCTTAACTTAGTAACAGTCTCGTCTCTTCCAAATACTTTGCTTTTGTTTCTCACTTGTATATTCTCCACATCAGAGAAAATTCCCTCATCACTTACAAAGCTTTACACTTTAAAGGGGGTGATGGAACATACTGTAGCAAAACAGAAGGAAAACCACACATCTTCCTCTCACAGTTATCTATGGAGAGTAGCTATTCATGTCTGCCTCACTCCTGTAACTTTCTCTGCACCACGAGCAGCATGGCAAAGCCTGAACACACAAGTGAATCCCCTTTTCCAGGACCATGAAGTCCTTACAAAACAAAAGTTGCCCTTGTGTGCACTCCAACTGTGTATGTTCTTCCAAGATTCTCACCATTATCTGGATAGGGAGGCCAACTGTAATTGCAATTAGTCAAAATTTCAAAAGTATTGTTAATCTTCTCAGAAGAATTAGGTCTATAAAAATAAAATCAAGACTATTCCCCATTTACAACCACTTGGCAAAATATAAAAGAAATAAATTCAGTCTAATCTTGTGTTGCTGTCATCATTTGTCCCGAGATTTACTTGCTTTGTTTGCTTCTTATATTGTCTTTGTGGGATTTGATTTGTTGATTTACAGTAAGTTGAAAAGATATCAAGATTGTCAAATTCAAAACCAAATAGAAATAAGCACAGAAAATTTTAAGAAACTGCAGAATAAAAATACTATACAAATATAGAATTAAAGAGTATAAATAAATAAATTAAATTGCATAAATAAAATAGTAGAGTTTTACAAAGATTAGAATATCTGGAATCCAGCCTCACAGTGTCTCTTCCAGATTTCTTTTCACCAATCCTTAACTGGTGCAGCATCAGCACAAGGGTAATGGAGTGTAAGAAAGGCTCCAGAAGCTACCAGTCTTACCAAGGCAAATTCCCTTTGAAGAAGAACACAGCATTACTCTGGTACCAAATGGACTCCGTTTAAATTAACATTTAGAAAACTACATTTAGTGAGTGCTAGGCACTCAATAAAATTAGGCTTTACCAAACAACCCTAATAGCTTTGCCATAATTATATATGTCCTATGTTACAGAACATAACTTACACATATATGTTTGTATTTCACTATAATATTCAGTAACCCAAGCCCCAAGAGAATACTCCAATAAGTACAGAATCTTTAAAAAATAGCATGGATTAGAAATGGTCTGCCAAACAAGAAGCAGAAAACAACTCTGACTAGTAAAATGATCAAATGAAGTTTGATGAATTCTACCCTGGGACTATCCAACTGCTGGGAAAGTAGAACAGCTTTCCAAGAATCTGTAGAAAATGAAAGTTTGCATCAGCTGCTCTTCAAGTGAAAAAGAAACTTGCATGATCTTACAGACATGAGGATGACTCTCCAGCAGCTGACATCTTGAGGGAACTATTTAAGTCATACACCTGTTTGGCCTCCTTCTGCTCAGTACAAATCACCAAGCTCTGTCCTTCTGTGTTTACATCCCTGCCTCGTGAGAATGCAGCTGCCTGCTGCACACTACAATAGGTACATTAGGAGAGGGCTCCTGGAGTGAACACCACTGGCAAACCAAATTGCCAGCAGCTGCAAGGATTCTGGTTTCATAGGCTTTGTTTTTAAATTTTTTTAATTGAATTCCTAGTTTCTCAGCTTTGAGCACAAGTCTTATTTATGTCTTCAATGACCCTCTCTATCACCAGAGACCAATGCTCACAGAGAACAAATTTAAGAAACCTCACTGAGAACAGATGTTGTATTTTATACCTATAGGAAGGATATAAATAAATACAAACAAACAAAAAAGAAATCAAAACACAAAACAACAAACCCCCCTCATTTTCTTTATTTGGAAAGTAGCAAATCAGACAAAGAAGCATCACTAGGCCAGCAATACAAAAGCAAACCAAGAGCTAGCTGTCTCGAATACTGACTTGCTCTTCATCCTATCTCCATTTAATGATGGTTTTCTTTGTTATAATTAACTCTTACATCAAAATTGTCAAGCATTTGAGCTTTCAGGGTACCATATCTGACCTTCCAAGTCTCTGATTCATTAGAGATAGGGAGTAGTAGAGCTGATTCATTAGAGATAGGGAGTAGTAGAGAGGGTCAAGCTCTCTCACACACAGGCATATACATACACAAAAGAAACATGAGATAGCCCTAGCACTGAACATAATTCAGTGGGGCTGAATCATCATGGGGCAGTACAGGGGGCTTTCTCCTCCTTTCAAAGGATGGTCATGGTAAAGGGTAATGCACAGCCAACACTCAGCTGAAGGAAAAGAGTAAGGATAGAGGATATTTGTCTTACCATCATAAAAATTCTCCCTTTTAATCAGCTGACCACTGAAGTAAACAGGAGAGCAAGGTCTGAAAGGAGGCAGAAGAAATCTCAAATTTACAGAAAAGGATATGAATGGTGCTTTTCTTCTTTCCTTCCTTCTCCATGCAACCCACCATTTGGAGCAGTGTGTTCTTTGGACACTGTCCTCTATAAAAACCAAACCAACATCTAGAAACCATCTCCCCTCAACAAGCTGTGGCAATGCAAACAAAGTCTCATGGAGATACGCTTTTAGAGTGTAAAAATTAAGATGAATATCAACAGGAATACAAAGGTAGTCAAGGAAAACCATAAGGTAGAAATGGCAGTGACAGAGAGTAAATGTTTCTGAAGTCACCAGGAGACAAAATATCTTACTATCAAAGGCAACTATGTGGATGGATTAAAGAGGAGAACTTTTAAAAAGAAAAAATTAGACAGTAGAATTACATAGTTATTATCATATCAGAGAGCATGGAATTAAATCCCAAAAGTAAAATAGAAGAGAGAGAATGGAGGAATCTAGTTATTTTCTGTTTGTGAGTACAACTTTTTCCACTGAAACATTTCCATTAACCTCAACAGAAGGGGGGCAGGACAACAGGGGAGAAGACTTTAGAACCTAATTGGATATGAGAAGAAACTGAAAGGAATGACTGGATTCAATTTCAAGGAATGAGCAAAAAAAAAGCCACTGCAAGACACTTGTCCAGGTGACCCACAATATTTTCTGAAGAAAACTGAAACTCTGAAAAATCTTCACTACATAAATGCTTCTTTCACTCCTACACTTCTAATTTCTATAGAATATTGAACACCTTTTTGATGTTCTGTTAAACAATCCAATACCATTCAAATTAAAAAAAAGGAATAAAAATATGTTAGTAAAAATAATACAGATGGGGGTATCGCTTATTTTTCCTCTCAACTGAGAAATTTTAGTAGTGTCACTTGAAAGGGACTGTTTTAACTACACTTGATCATTACATTTGCCTGTTTTCTAGTTCACACATTATACAATTTCACTTATGCAATGAAAAATGCACTATGAATGCCTAAGTGATAAGAAAACTTTATCTAATAGTGTATAACACTTATTTGATAAACTCATTCTCCAATAAATGGTACATTTTTATTTCCAAAATTCAGGCAAGTCTTGCCTGTCACTTTGATCTCACAGACACCCAGAATTTTTCATTTTTGAACCTGATATCCACTGTAAGCTGAAAAGTTATTTTTAGGAACAGAGTGCATTTTTAAAGTTCACTACAGTATTTTAACTTTGGTGAACTACAACTAAATATTGAGCAGCCCAGCAAAATGTCATGCCAAGTGTGAGTGTTCTTTCCCCAGCTGTATTTGTTGACATATGCAGATTCTCTCAAAAGCATGATAATCTACATCAGATGAATAAAAATTGTCCCAATAGGTATGTATTTCCTCTTAACAGCTCCTTTCCTGGCAATTAGTTGTGTCTGGGAAATGAAAAGTGTCAGGCTAGGAAAAAAAAAAATCCAGCACAAACCATGGTTGAGAGAATGACTAAGTTTTAGGGATCTTCCATGCTACAGGTTTCTTCAGGAGCATGCAGGAAGAACACCTGGTACACAGCAGTTTTCATAAGGAAATTAGTGTAGGGGTTTTCTGAGAAAGTAGTTCAGTCTTCAGAATTCAAGTAATTTTCCTTCCCAAAAGGAAAAGAAAAATTGCTGACAAAATGCAACACTTTCTCACTGTTTGGTTTTTGCTATCAGGTTTGTTGTGCACTCCAACATACACTTCATAGTCATATTGTTTTGCCCAATGTTTGATGGTTTGCTCTCTTCTCATTCAGTCCTGGAGATACAGCAATTCCTTCCTCATCTTCTGAACAGGAGAGAAAAGATTATTCTCAATTCCACTTTTGCAATTTATGAGTTTTTTAATATCTAATGAAGAGTACCTACGAGAGTCTGTGCTGGAAGAGAGACTATCTGAATCAATATAATTTTCTCTCATTTTCATTAGTTTGATCCATTCTCTCATTTTCATTAGGAAAATGTTGTTGAAAAAAAGGGAGCAGGCTGGAGGCTGGTACAATAATGATCATTGCTTTCACAGTCTGTACATAAATTAAAACACGCAAATGATTTTGCACCTGAACGAAGGGATACAGGCAACACTCAGTCAGATCAGATGAATTGTTGAGGTGACATGAGTTTAGGGATACGATAAGATTCCAGACTGCCTGAAGAGTGACAGCTGTGAGAATGTCAGAGCTCTCCAAGTCCACCCCTGGTAGCTCCAGCAGAAGAGGATTGTCAGAGAGGACCACAGGCTTCCCCACTTCCTCCTCAGCCGTGTGTCCAGGATCTCACTCATGTTCAGGCAGCCTCCATGAGGAGAGGCATGCAGAAAGTCACCTGCACTCAGCCTCGTGTACACCTCACAGCCTTAGGGCTCAATGCAGGAACCACTCAAGATCACTTAGTGCAACGCTGCAAGACAGTAATGGAATAAAAAGTGGGAAGTTTCTTCCCGATGTTCAAGTATAAGTAGTTATTATTCCCCCACCCCACAAAGTACATTGTGCAAGAAAATTATCTTCCTGATTGTGAATGATTAATGTTAACACTGAGACCATGTATATAACTTCATGAATAATACAAATAGAAAATCTTGAAAAAAACTATACCTACTTAGAAAGAAGTGCATCATATAATTTTTAGAAGCAGAACTGTGTTTTACAAGCTAATATATACACAGGCTGAATTACCTTGCAGCTGTCAAGCTAAAATTTCTTCCTCTAAAATATTCTATACTACACTTCTGTGTAAGCGCAGTAGAGTTACTTAAATTATTCACTGGAAATTGTACTTGTTTCAAATCTAACTTGTCCATAAACAGACACTGAATTCTACAGAAGAAACCCAAACGTGTGCAATTCATAACTGTTTATCAAATAGTTTAAAGCAAATGTTCTGTAAGAGCAGCCCAAAGATCACCTGCAGTTTGCAAAGCCCTTTTACACCCAGCTCTCAAAGTTTTAATAATTTCACCTACATGAAGGTAAAGTTCCACTGTCCTGCAGGTGAATATTGTGATGTAGCCAATACACTGATTAATACCAGTATCAACAAAACTCCTGTTTTAAGGGGACAGTGCGTGATCCCTGATCTAACCACAGAACTTTCACCTGCAATGAACAATTGATAGTTGATGTGACCCAGGATACACTGCAAATGACATGGTAGCACTTCTTGCTGCCAGAGTTACGAAACTGTTGAGCAGCTTTGCTGCAAAAATGTTGCTAAAACAACTTCTCCTTGGAAGTCCATGATTTGTCAAACATATGGGGGAACTAGACCTGTTTAGAGAGAATGACATGAAACCATGACAGTCAAACTGTCCAGCTCACAAGCTCTGCTCCCTGTTAACCTTTGTAATGGCCTGAAAAACTCACGTGGAGGTGGAAATAATAGTGCATTTGTGGCTGAAATTTCTGCCACAAATGTACTGTGACTAAAACAAAACAAAACTAAAAGCTTCAGACACCTTATGTGGGAGATCCTAGAGGACAAAATGGAATTCTCCTTTCCTTTCCCAGGAAACTTCCATGGAAAAATGTCATCTACAAGTCCAATGCTTTCCAATTTCACCCATTCCTTGTCATCTTATTGCAATTGCCTGGATTCTGGCATCCTTTCACTAAATGTTAAGCCACTTCATTAAGTAAAATCAAAATAGTGAAGGAATAAAATATACTACTCTATATGGGAAGGGTTAAAAGAATCCATCACTGGTTGTCACTCAGAAGTATCATACAAAGATTTATATGACTGAAACCTAATTTTAGACACTTAAAACCAGTTATACTTCTAAAAACATAAGTTGCAGCTGCACTTGTTATTCCAAGTAGCTCTGCTAAAGTTTTCTCATGGGTCTGCCTATTCACATTGCATTTCTGGCAAGACTGCAATGTTAGCATTCTCTCAGACACTGCAGCACACAATTTCTGTTCTCCTAGACTGTCAGCATTAAAAACTAAGTAAAAGAAGAGGGGGGAAAAATCCCCATAGTTTTGTGGAGTTACAGCCTTGGATGGTCTCTCAGATGAACTCGACTGCCCAGGATTTTGGCTGCATGTGGACAGTGCTGACTCCCTTCTCAAGGTCTTTGAGCTTGAGCACAAATGTACATGCCTCTAATGCCCTTTACGGACATACAGAGCATGTACTCAAGTTGCCTGGTCCCTTCACATAATTTCTGGCATTCCAGTGTTCCCTCAACAGCAACTGCAGCCCTTCTCAAAACCCCAAACTGGGAGCCCCGAAAATTGTTCTTTCCTTCTACAGAGACTGCAGAGATACTCAGAGGGAGACACAAACTCTCCTCAAAGAAGGATCACAGACTGCTTCCTGAAGAGGTGTGAGCCTCTTCAGGAATACATAGATTACAGAAAAACAACTAAAACCTCCTTACATCTCTTTCCAAAACCTACATTTTTGGCAAAATCACATTTGAATCCCAGAACCTGATTTCTAAAGTTCATGTTGGTCTTGATGATATAAAACTGTTATTAAGAAAAAGTCTTCTACTTTTTTGAAATTCTAGCTCCTTTGTGCTCTTTTCAATGGGTTTAACTCTAAAATGGTGAGTTAATACTTAATTTAACTCAAATCCTTTGAATTACAATCAACAAAGTATTTTTAAACATTTACATTTGAAAATACAAAAATAATGAACTGTATTCTCTGTCATTCACCTCCTGCCAGAGCCTTCCCACAGATCTCAATCTAGCAGAATTCCACAATAAACCTAATCCCCCCCATGGTTATATAATGGATTATTTATCAGCAGCAGTCACCCACTGTTACGTGGTAATACAACTGTTACTTGGTTTTGGCACGCACAAATTTTTGCAGAGTCTACTACTGACTCCTTAAACTGTTCACAAGAGTTGACTTTTAATGTTGTCTTCTTTACAGTAAACAATGTACAAATGCTATCCTAAATTAACATTCAAGAAATATCAATATTGTTTATAAACAGGGAAAGAGAGAGAATACTGTGACCTGCTCAAGATCCCTCAGGGGCACAAGGCAGAGTGACGAATGGAACTTCAGAACCCCTGGGTTTAACTGATTCAGATGATTATTCTCCCTTCTCTGACAAAAGTATCCTTTTGTTCTTTGTGCACAAATGTCTAGAATCAATCTGGATTTTTCAGACCTAACAGTACATAGTTTCAATATTTCTTGTTGAGGTATTTTTGTGTGCTTCACAGTCACAAGCAAATTAATGTGAAGAAATCCAAATAGAAATATGTCAGAAATGATGTGGTTCCTTTCTGCTCTTTATTCTTAGAATAAAAGTTCTTCTTTTGCATTCATAATGGATTAAAAATCCATGAAGTGCAGTCAAAGCTTAATCCTGTATAATAATAATAATAATAATAATAATAATAATAATAATAATAATAATAATAATGAGAGGCATATAAAAGACAATCCCTCTCTGTTTCACAGGGTATTTGCACTATTCACATTAGACACCCAAAGCAGAAGTACTCTGGATAGTAACCATGAAATAAAGTCAAGGTGAAACAGATTAACAAAAGTCACACTCTACTCAACTAACCAGCTAAAGGAAACAATCTATAAATACTGAACAAAAGTCAGATTTAAAAAGCAAAGTTGGAAGAGAACAAAGGTACAGCTTCAGGTTTGTATGGTTGTCCTAAATATAGAAACAAAATGAGAGAAAGTATAAGATGCCTGAAGGAGTGGACAACAGACAAGTAATCAAAGCTGGCATCACTGGCAGAGCAGAGACAGGAGTTGGCACCTCTCATTTAATAAACCAGATGGAGAAGGATTTTCACCATTTAGCCCTGCAGGCAACACAAAATCATTAGTATTTGATGCAACAAGATGGCCACAATAAGAGAAACGCAGGTGACTGATTGGATTTGAAGGGGAAAACATTAAAAAGAAAAGGATTAAAGTAATTGAAATGGTTACAGTTCTGAGGCACAAGACATTGCTTCTACAGGGAAGAACCCATTATTACTGTTGGACATCAACATCAGCCTACATCTAGAAAATAATTCTAAACAACAGCTGTGGAACAATTGCCTCTGACTTCCTAAAAACACAAGTCAAAATGTGTGTGCCATAAACAAGGCATTTCATCATAAAAATAGGTCTAGCTGATCATACTTAAATATCTGACATACACTGTAGCAAAGATACACAGCAGGGTGAGACCATTCTATGGGAAGACAACATCTAATGAAAGAACACAGAAATACCCCACCATATGGACAAGCCACAAGTAAGACTGTGGGAAGTGGAAGAAAGAGCAGAAAGAAGAGGCCACCCACCTTCTGAAAAACAGTGATAGCATTCTTGTAAAGAGAAATCATAATATATTGGAATAAATCATACACATTTAATCACATGTTTAGGAAAACGAGGCAAAACAAAATGAGGAATTAGCATTTCCAAATCCTCTACATGCCTAGGGTGTTGACCAGAGAGATTAACTGTGTTAACAGCTGACTAGCAATCAAATATATATTTTTAAATCAGCACCTATATTTGGTTGCTTGCTTGTTTTACATAAGTAAAAAGCTATACATCAAAATAAAATTTTATGGTGTATACATGTATATAAATCCAGCCACAGTCCCTGTGAGAACCAGTGCTCACCTTTGGAAATCAGAAGTAAACCTTGAAAAGAGTAAAAGAGTACTTCAGGGGCTTTAAAGGTGATACAACATGTTTCCTAAATAAAACTTCAATATATATATAAGCTGAAATGGTTTTGCAATATGTAGATAAATTTTAGTAACATCATCAAATTAAGAATAATGCCAAACAGATGCAGAAAAAGTATATTGAGTAATAATGGAAGTAGAAACAATACTCAGTGGGAACTACAAACTGGAAAACCATGACAATAATGGAAAAACACATGAAAAAAGTAAAATAAAATTGGATAGGCAGGTGAACCTATATAATAGACCTCACAAGCTGCTTCAGCATTGCCTGGACTAAAATTTAAAAAGTGAAGTGCTGTGTACCTTGAGAGTTACCCTAGAATATCCTAGAATACATGAAGAAACAGAGGCTTTACTCTTTCTTTCTCTCTCTCTCTCTTTTTTTTTTTTTTTTTTTTAATGAAAAAGGAGACTATTAGGCTAGGACACCCCAAACACCAATTCTGTAGCATTCTGGCACAAACATTCTGGGACTATTTAATCTTTTCCAGTTGTCCAGGGCCAAATGCTCATTTGCTCTGGATATGAACACTCCAGATAAAGTCCACAGTTTCTGCACTTTCACAGAAGAAACAAAGAGAATTACAGAGAAACAAAATAACAGTCCACATATTTCTCAGATCTTATCAGCAGCTGAAAATAAATACACAGATTGAGAAACAAATTCACTGGCACTGTATTTGTCAGATCCTTCTCTGTAATTGTTATCTGCTTTTGTGTTGTCAAGTTTTCCTTCAATTCTCTACAAGTATGGTCACCATATACTAGTGAGACACTTGTTGGTGTAATCAAGAAAATTGAATATTGTGAGGACATTAAAACAAACCTGAAGTTGATAAGTCAAGACATTATAATCATGTCAGAGGGTTCTGAACTTACTAATGGGTTTTCATAGGCACCACAACTCATACAGACTCAGAGGAGGTTGGCAGCACTGAAGGAAGGTGGAGCTGATCGGGGAGAAACAGGAAATCAGCAGAAATTGCTGAAGTTCCTGGTGCTCAATCCACAGCAAGTACAGCTGTAACTCCTTATAGACCAGTACATGAAAGCCAAAACTTGGAAGTTTCATACACTGAAGATCTTTATATACATGAACCAGTAATGCAAAGGTGGAATAAAACTTCAGAATACTACATAACTTAATCATTGGGTGCTCATGGTACTCAAACAAGATCAGAGTTAACTGTGATATGGGTGGCCATCCAGCCCCCAACATAATGTATGACTCAGTAATGTTAGCAAAGTCCATAAGACAAGGAAAAAAATGAATTAAATACTACATTGCTAAAGATTTGCCTTGGGAAGTTATTGGTGAGGAAGCCAGGATTTCGATAGAGCTGTTATCCTCAGAGCATCTTTCTAGACAACAGAGTCTATCCAAAAAGATTTTACTAGCCCTTTATCTACCTCTACCAAGTTACAGAGCATTGCTTGTGTGACTAGACACTGAATGGACGAAACTCTTGACAGTTACATGAACATATTCCTGAACAGGAGGAGTCAAAACTAGGAGGAGGTAGAGAAAGCTCTTATTAGTCTCATCACCATTTTAGTGACTCTGTAAGAAAACAAATACACCAGGTGTATGAAATTACACAGAGATTGTAGATGTCACATCAGGCCCCATCTACTGGAAACAAAAAAAAACCAGAACCCAGTTATACAGTTCAAAGGAAAATGAAGAAAAAAGTTTGGTGAAAGCCAAAGAAAGACTGGGACTAAAGAAATATCTACAGATTTCTCACTATTATGAAGTTACCTCAAATTCGACTCCTTAATCACTGTGCAAATAGCAAGAACCCACTGTACAATATGATCATCTCCTAAAACATAGGCTCCATTTGCTCTAATGACTTCTAAGTCTTTTTTTGACAGCTGGGCTTTGCCCAAATGTGAGCACAAAGACTGCACTGCAGAATTCAGTCTGGCACGTTGGCCTGAAGGGAACATAGGAAGCAAAGTAAAAATTAACAAATTGTCAGTCAACAAAATTTACAGACATCCTGAAGGGAAAGCCTCTAAATGCAGACCAAATCTCACAGCACACCACCAATTCATACCTCTAAGGGCAATAAGACAACATGCACAGTGCTATAAAACATAACTAGAATCTTTCTACAAGGTCCTCAGAGACATATAAAACATGGCCTGCTCTTATTTTCTCTTGTTGGAGACCAAATAAGGGTTTTATCCTTGTTTCCTGCTTCCTTAGTAGAACAGGAGACAGTACCACTGCATCCCATTGCCACAGGATATTGCTTTAGGACAGTCTCTCATTGAGATGTTTCTTATGATCAATTCTTGTTCCTAGTCTAATCCACTAAGTGAAAAGGGATCACAAATAATCAATGACACTTCCTGATTTCTTCAGTCATGCTACATCACTACTGTTGCATCTCTACAATCCTCACACTGCTTCCTGCTGCCCTTATGCTTTGTGCATTCCCCAAGCCTGTGGAAAGCAGATGGAAGATGCTGCCTACTCAGCAGGCCACTGCTTCCCCTCTATGGACAGCAGAACGGGCCACAAGAAGAAAGATTCCTAAGATAGCAGCAAAAAAAAAATGGGTATACTGACATTCATAGTGGAAGCAAGGGCAGAGGAGGAGGGAAAGGAGCCTTCAGGGCTCAGGACACACTAGGAAGATACCGTTTCAAAGACAGAACATTGATTTTAAGGGCCAGATGCATCTCTTTGCTATTGAAACAAAACCAAACAACTAAACCAACCCACCAAACAAAAGACAGCCAAAAAGCAAAAGAAATCCTAGTAAAACTACTGTATCATCCTAGAATTCAGAAAACATGGCAGAGCAAGAAGAGGAAGCTGAATCTGTCACTACTGATGTGAATAAGCCCTTACTTTTCTTGGACATGGAGTTTCAGGGAAAGGAAGATTATCTCCTTAGCAAGCAGTTCTCATATGTGGAACCAAAGGCAGCAGACCAAGCATTGGAAGAGGTGATGTGGTAAAAAGTCCCTGTGATAGCACCTGAGAGCTGAAAAATGCCACTAATACACACACACCATCAGCAAGATTGAGAAGGACATGACCTGTCTAACAAGCCATAAGGAATACAAAGGAAAACAATTTATATACAAAAAGGTATACATGACTATATATGGTAGGAGAAAATAAAGGAAGTGAGATTACAAAAAGGAGAAATTAGGATAATGGAAATGCAATGGAAAAGAAATGGTTTTCAAATTCACATACATTCCATGAGTTGATATACTAGCCTTGTGCCATATGTACTGACATGGATTATCTATGCAACCTCAGTCCTAAATCTTGAGTTGCACCATGCCATTAATGACTTCAGCTTTCATCCAGACAAAGCTTTTGATTACAGCTACTGGAGCTTCACAAGCTGGTGGTGTGTCTTGGCCACCTGCAGACTGAAGAAGGAAAGAAAAAGTGAAGGAAAACACTTCAGGAAAGTATAAAATGCTGAATTTAGTCCAAAAAGAAAAGAACTTGACCAAATATGTGTACTTGTTAAGAGTCTAGATTGTGTCAAAGTACTACTTAGTCTATTTTGGCCTTGCAATATGTTCCCTGTTGAATTTCTTGCATATCAGAGAGACTGCTCTGCAGCAAAATATAAAAACCTATAATAGTAGGGCTCTTGGTATTTATCCTGAGGATTCTTGGGAACTTCCTTTCTGAGTTCTCAGAAAAGCACTCAATTTTGCTTCTTTCTTCAGCCCTTAAAGGAGTTATTATTACAAGATACAGTGTTACAACATTATCTAATCTGTGGCTCTCAAAGAACAGAAAGATTTACTCAAAGTTTTAGATTCATAAGAGTATATTCAGCACAGAATAAATACCTGACCATTTCAATAGCTAAAGGACACATTTCTATTTACAAAATGCTTCAAAAATGTACAGCTAGGAAACAAAAAACCCCAAAGACTTATGGCTAGCTTACTAGAGTCAAATAATTTCAGGAGCCTTACAGCTAAGGATGTACTTCACTTACTTCACTTTTCCGACCTTCTTTCACTTCGATTACTTAATAACAGAACAACTGCTGTGAAAAAGCAAACCTATGGTAGTAGAAAATAGTTCTGTCACCACTATCTCTTCAGTAACACCGTTTGTTGTAGTATGGGACTGATTAAACGGATTACTGCTCAGCTTCAACCATACCTTGTAAACAGAGTATTTTCACTGTAAAAAACATCCACTATGAACTGGGAACACCCATCAGTTTATTTTACATACCCTTACTACAGTAAGGGTATGTATCATTAATCTCAGCGCAGTTAAGTTATTAAAGCAGAAAAAAAATGTAAGTACCCAGATTTCTATAAAAAGCCAAATATTATAGATACTGTTGAATTACTACAATAATACATGTTATTTGAGAAGGTTCATTAAAAATAGTTCTGTTACCCTTAACTCGTAATACCCATGTTTAAATATTACACCACCAAATTGCCAGTGCTTCGGAAAATTGTTATTGTGAAAAGGAGTCTACAAGAAAGATGGAGAGAAACTTTTTACAAGGGTCTGTAGTGATAGGACAAGGGGGAATGGCTTCAAACTGGTAGGAAAAATGGGTGCTAATGTCTTCACAAAAGACTTAATGGATGGGGGTCTTCACGAAATGATAGCAGAAATAGGATGTTAATGTCTTCAGGAATGACTAGGTCTGAAAGAACCAATCAGAATGGCTGTGGCGATCTTTAGGAAGAAATGGGTGTTAATGTCTTTGAAATGGGTCCTAATATCTCTACAAAAATCAAGCCAAGTTTGTTACAGAACCCAGACAGTTAACTTTAGGGTAACAGGAGAAATGGGTTCACACAAATCTACTGCAGAGCCCAGATGGTCTGAACTTCTGATGGATCTGCAAAACTCAGACATCCTGAACTTCTAAACTGTAGGGGAAAATGACAATACATGTTATGTGGTAGGTGGTTTGGGAAGGCTGTACATTCCTAATACCTCACCAGTGTGGAAAGGAAGAGGGCAACATGCGGTTGGGAATTTAGGATAAAAGGAGGAGCATCCTCCAAAACCTCAAGAGAGACCCCATGGGGATATGGCCTAGTAGACTCTCTCCCTTTATCAGAATAAAGTTGTAGGAGTCTTCTGTCTCCTTCATGGATGCTGGCATTTCACAGCATGGATTTTGTGCAAAAAAGCTAAAGAGAATATGTTTAGATTAGACATCAGGAACAAAACCTTCACTGTGATGGTGCTGAGACACTGGAACAGGTTGCCCAGAAAAGCTGTGCATGCCCCATCCCTGGCAATGTTCAAGGCCAGGTTGGATATAGCTTTGGGCAAATTGATCTAGTGGATTGTGTCCCTTCCACCAGTTACCTCCTAATTACAGTTACCTTCTCCTACATAAAAATCCCCCACTCTTGCAGGCTATCAATAAAGTAGCAAGAGAATCATTTAACACAAAAGGCAGAGGATGCCACCAGACACAACTGCCATGTAACATTGCAATACCATGTAACTACTGTCATCTTTTCATAGGTCCAGGAACATGTGGCTGCTAATTTTATTTCCTATTCACTTAGCAATGCTGTTCAAAATGATGGAACCCACTTGTTGAAACTCAACAGCAAATTCTTGTCGCCATTGAGTGTCATGAGTCCTTGTACAAACATGTCAGTGAGTTTTCCTGAGTATAATGACATTCATCCCTTCTTGCCCTTATTAAGAATTGGGATGCTTGAGTCTCCATGGTGTTTCATTACTCCACAGCTATACTGCCGCACCTTAAAGAAAAATAAACTGTCCCCACATCAAAGATTCCCTTCACACTTTTTGCCTTGACAATGTGGCATCCACTTGCCATTTCTGGAACAAAGAACAGCCATCAAGTTACCAGCAAAAGAACAGTGATTTAATTTGTGCTGTGATTTCACCAATTCTGCCTTGTAAATAAGCCTCACTAATGAGCCCTAATAAGCCTCAGATGTTACTGACAGTACCGAGTTTTAACCTATCAATATTACTCATATTGCAAGATTGCCTAGAAATCACACCACAAAGTGGCTTACATTGTTGCAGCAAATAGAGTAACTCAATAACAACAAGCAGTCCCATGTTGAAAAGGGGTTGAAAAATTTGAAAAACAAACAAGCAATCAAAACTCCTCAAAGAAAGAAATAAAACAAAAAACCCATCCACCAAACTTGATATAGTTTAGGAAAAACTGTGAAATTCCACCTTTCATTTACCTGAAACTGGATAGTGCAATGTGAGAAGGAGGATACTTTCTTCTAAGATGTTTCCAGGATGTTTTGGAAAACTCCACAATCTCATTATCATCTATTGCTATTATCAGTGAACATGTAAACACACAGGCCAAAGAAAGCTCTGGTTGACAATGCAGCAGCATACAAATTGCAAGAATGCAAGACTTACTTTCACAACATTTAGAAACCTTTTATTAACTTTTTACCTTTCACCTCTCACCCTTCTAACACACTACTCCCTGCAGCGAGTGTTTCCCACCAGTCAATTAAAAAGGCAAGTGACTTGAACAAAGAGTGCCCAGACACTGACAGATAAGAAGCACCACACCCAGCACATCCATCCATCCAGCACAGCACACTGCTAGGACAGACAAGGAGACACACAGCTGGTGATCAGAAGAAAACATAGGAGAATGCATGGAGATAAGAAAATCCATCCTGCATACAGCAATATCTACTCGTTAAAAATAAGAGGAGCAGATACCAAACGCATATTTCTTTGGAAGTATTGAATCTTTAATTGCTACTGGAAGCAGAGGCGTCACTCCCAAAAGCAATTTCAAATGTAGATGCTGCCACAAAGCATTTTTTACTGTACTGAGAATACTTTCTGTACTCTCTTAACTTACCTTCACTTAGGGTTTTGTTGGTTTTTTGCTGGTTTTTTTTTTTTTTTGGGGGGGGGGTTTGTTTTTTGTTGTTGTTGTTTTTTTTTGTTTTTTTGTTTTTTTTTTTTTTAATATGGAATGGTTTGGTTAATGTATTTTTTCCTATAATACAGAAGGTACTCAGGTCCAGTCCCTCTCTTTGGTTACTCAGTGATGACTAGATCTGCTTCTCTTATTTTTTCTTCCATTCAATTTTGAAACAGCTGTAATGCCAGTTCCTTCAGTCTCCACCTCTGTTCCTTGCCTCTAAGCCTTTCATTAATGTACTTCCATAAACACTGTAGCAAACTGAAGATACAGTAACTTTCAATTGAAAAATGTTGCACAGCACCAAAACTACACACAGGACAGATCATCTGGTTTTCAGAAAATCAACATATTATAGACAGCAATATTCTTTGATGATACCAAATAAGGCTATTTTGAAACAATATATTTTTTTTGTAAAACTATTTTTGAAACACATTTCACTATCTGTTCATTATTATGAGCTTTATTAGAAAATCCTAAGTATTAGAAAATACATTGTAAACATCACATTTGTTGGACACCAAGAAATACACTAGTAATAGTTTGCATAGTAGCTGTGTGAAGAGGTTCATATTTCAGAAAGTATTTTTAACAGGTAATTTTGACTTCTTTAGAGGAATGTGGAGCATTTTCATGGTTCAACCCCAGCTGGCAACTAAGTACCATGCAGCTGTTTGCTCATTATTTCCCTGAGTGTGATGGGAAGAAGACTCAGGAAAAGAAATACAAAAACTCATGGGTTGAGGACTGTTAAGAACAGTTAAACAGTATGGAAAAAAACAGAGTGAAATATAATAATAAAAATAAAATTTCAATTATAAAGAGACCCCTAACAACAGCAAATAAGTAAACCCCAAGAAAAACAAGTGACGCACAATGCTCACCACCCTCTGACCAATGCCCAGCCTGTTCCTAGGAGGTGGTTGGCCCCTTCCAGCCAAGTTCCCCTCCTCCCTCCCCACAGTTTTCATACTGAACATGACATCCTATGGTATGGAATATCCCTTTGGACAGTTTGGGTCTGCTCTCCTGGCTGTGCTCCCTCCCAGCTTCTTGTGCAGCTCCTCATTCCCAGAGCATGAGACACTGGCAAGTCCTTGACTTAGGGCAAGCACTGCTTGGTAACAACCAAAACATCAGTGTGTTGTCAATGTTGATCTCATGTTGAATCCAAACCACAGCTCTGTACCAGCTGCTAAGAAGAAAATGAACTCTATCCCACCTGAAACCAGGACAAGCACATAAAAATGCTACCAAGCAACTACAGAGGCAGCAGAGCTGTTCTCTGCATGTGTTCCAATACAATTAGTTGCCTTTACTGCTTTTTCTGACTCTCTGAAGCATTGCTAATGGAGAACCTTGCACACTTCTCATATTGCTGAGGTGTGACCACTTCTGTTCTCTCTGAAGAAGTGGATTCAAGCATTCCTGCAAATGCCTCCCAAATCACCTNCACTTGCCAGTGATGCCAGTCCTGCTCAGGCTGCAGCTCAGGACAGGATGGTGGGCAGGCAGATGGGCCTGTCCTGATCCAGTTCTTGGTCCAGCTCTGCTGTGTGGGCCTGCCTGACCAGAATTCCCACCACAGCCAGCAGGCTCCTACACAAAGATCACTGCAGGCATTAAGGCCACCAATAACAGTGTAAGATTTTAAAAATGCTGTGTTAAAGGAAAATGTGCATCTGTCAGCCTTCCACTATATGGCTTCTCCATTTCCTCTGTATGCCTCAAGTCTTATGCCACAAGTCTTTTTCACAATAGATAAGCATTTTAAGTGTAAGTTTTCAGAGCTGGAAAAAACTCCCAGATAAAAAAGGAATTCTGTTACCAACCAGAAAACTAAAATATATAATTTCAGTAATGCAGCACTGCAGTGATAAGCAGATAGTGTTTTAAGAAATCTAAAAATATTTACATTTAAAAAACCCCCATTATTTCCACGTACCTTACTTAAAAAGCAATATGAGAATTACAAAGCTTGCTGCTAAAGTCTTCTAAATAATTATGTTCAAAGCAGACTACTCCTTCATCTAGTACAAGTCAGCCTCATGCTAGGAAAATTAACAATATGTTGAAAATTGTACACATACATTCTAGTCAAACACACTGAATGACCAGTTCATATCATCACTGACAGCCTGTTGTCACCAATGACATTTGGTATTGGTTCTTCTCAGAATATTTATGATAGTCTTGAGAATGCAGAAAGTTCTTTAACACAAATATTATACAAAACTTGGGCCAAGAACAAAACAAAAACAAACAAACAAAAAAAAACTAACAACAAAACAGAAAATCCACACATTCTGAAAGAATGACAAAGCACAGGGGAAAAGAACTATGGTGAAGCCAATAGTTTCAAAACCAAACACCCACTCATAACTGGCAATGTTTAAGTCATAGAGAACAAAAAATGCCTGCCCAGAAATGACATGTCAGCTAACACTGAAACGTGAGTTGCAAGAAGAAAAGAGAAAAATGCTTACCTGTGAATAGAAAAAGAAGCAACAGACCTAATGAGGGATGCCACTGCTCCAACTTTAGCAGCTTCCACTGCTCCCTGTAACCTGTATTGCACAGTTTCACCATAACTGATGAAAGGTTCATTGTAGACGACAATCTTCCCCTTGGCCTCCTGAGCTCGTTTGTGCAGTTCATCAAATGAGGCTACAACTATGACTTCTGCTGTAATTCCTGAAAGAAAATATTACAGTGGTTTTAGCAATGCTTCCCTATGGCTCTCCTATGGCCACTTCTAACAGACAGAAAAACATGGACTGTGCAGAACTCAGGAAATCAGCATTAGTTTTTTTTGCTGAAAAAGGAAGACTCTGTGAAATGCTTCATCAAGGATTGGTACTAAATAGACAGAACCCTGATCAAGTACACACACCTCTGTAAACCTTGCTATCCGGCTGGTATTAAAACATAACTTGAAGGGCAAGAAGGATACAGGGGGGAATTTTGTTCTCTGCTTATGCTTTAATGCCTCATTGTAATCATTTATAGTACAAAAAACATTTGCAAAAGCTGCCTATGGGATTAATTAAAAAAAAAGATAGTAATCTTTTCGTGGAAATGTTTTGATATGTTGCTAAACAACTTAGCTTAACGTAAGACAGCTGGAAGCCCATATTTTTAGACTGTATCTTCTATAAAATGATTTAATCCATAAATGAAATTAAATTAAAGCTCTGCAGTGTCAACAAATTTTGCAATGTGCTTAACTATAAATAATAATAATAGTAATAATAGTAATAATAGTAATAATAGTAATAATAGTAATAATATCATCCTCATCTTTAAGTCAGGAGAATATAACAGTTCTATTGGATCTCCTTCTGGGAGTTTTTCCAGGAATCCACATTTCCCAGTGCATGATACAGAAAAAAACAGGCAGGTTCTAGTGCAGGACTAGTCACACATGGTAAGTTAGATCCCACCCAGATCTTTGTTTTTAATAGTTGGAATAGTTTTAAATTGCTGTATTATCTTAGTTGAAAAAACAAAGTAGGTTACAGATAAGCCAGAGAATCCTTCTAACTTCTAAAGACATTAATTGAGGAACTATATTTCACAGCATTTGAGAAGTAATTCATTAAAATGACCACAATGCTTAAAATTCAATTTTGTTGATTGGTTACAGAGATAAGTAGAGACTGCTTAACAACATGGGCTGGGTACTTTGCTTCGAAATATAAAAGAAGTACTGGATGTCTGAAACTTTAGTGTTGTACATTTCACCTAACAGTCGCAAAATACACCAATGGAAACCGAAACTAATAACAAATCCTCTAGCAAGGATTTGTCAGAATAAAGTGAAACTATCATGTTTTTAAGAATAAAATTTTTCTCCTTGAAAAAGTCCTTTTGTTGGTTGGCTGGCTGTTAGCTTTTTGTGTATGGAATAAGAATTATTCAGAGGATTTCAAAGACTTGTATTTAAGACCATAATAAATGAGAAAAACTCTTAGAAAAATAGGAAGGTAATGTCTCCCAGCATCAGTGCTCATGGCTTTCTTAGGATGAAACTACACTTCAAAACCTTAAAGAAACCATTCCACAGAAGTTTTGTTTCATTAGAATGTACCACTAAGAGTTCAACAGACATTTACTGCTACAACAAAAGTAAGTTTTAGCTACAAAAATAACTTAGTGTGAGAGGCATAAAAATTGTAACTATTCAGATTCTTACCTTAACCTGGCAATGTTTTAGAGAGCAAAGCAAAGAATCACCTTCACATATTACTAGCTGCTGTTGGCAGGCAGGTGAGCATACTAGCAGACTCCAGCTGCTTGTAATTAATGGCAGGTTCAGCCGCCCAGCTAAGGAACATCCCAGCAACAGGATACTTTTGGGTATGAAACCATGCCACTGGAAATAAAGCCAAGTATCTGCAAAATTTCATTTTCCACAAGAGAAGTCGTGGTCTCAGTAGGTTGATATTGCAATCTGTATTTCATATTATCTCTCCCCAGTGCTCCACTTGGATCTTGCAGCATGCACTGGAAGGACACACGTCTTGGTGACTGTCAAGAGAAGCAAGGTGTGTAACTCTTCTGGGCATTATTGCATACATGAACAAACACCAACTCTGAAAAGTTTTTAAAGAAAGCTACAGACAGCTACTAAGTACCTAAAATTCCTCAGAAATATGATGGTGATTTACATTTATGGCCCTTCCTACATGACAGGCACCAGAAGTTTGTGAGAATTACTAAGAATTTGTGCTAAGGGAAAGCTAAGGGAAAGAACAGTGAGTTGCAAACTAGCTCAGTATCTCTACCCTTGGATGTCCCCAAAGAAGCTAAATAAAGCCATCCTTTGATAAAGCAAAACAAAAGAAATGTTCTCTCTGCAAGTTTAACCTAGTGGCAGCATGGTATACATAAAGCATGAATTACAGTGCTTTCTGTAAAAACATAAAACTTCACTCCTGTGTAGCTTCTGACTAATTCAATTACTCATTTGCATTTTAGGGCCATTTATACCATTTCAGATTCTTTGACTGAAGTGGCAAGAGTAATGTTTATCTTAAATATGTGGACACACATACACAAACCACTCTTACACTTTCTTGCAAAAGGAGAAAAGAAACAAAAACCCCAACAGTTTACCTGTTTAAGGAGAACGAGTTATTCCCTTTAGAAATTGGACATGTCACACCTTACTGAGCCTTTAGGCAAATTAATAGAAATCTACCCTAATGTCTCCTACCAATTCAGTGCCTCATGGCTCTGCTTCCCATGTTGAAAGATATTGTCTCTCTTTCTTACACCAATCATTATGTTATCGGCTGTTTGTTACTGAACATAATTCTTCAGAAACCCCATGGAAGGAGGGAGACAGATTACCTGCTTACTTAAGCAATATATAAAGATTATAACATACACAGTTCAAGAGATGAATACAGAGTATTTGTGGAATTAGCTAAGTAAAGGGCATGAATCAGAAAGCAGAATTACAAACACGATAAACTTGGCTGAGTGCATAAAGCTGAAGACTATTTAATTGATCTCATCACATGTAACATATTGTTGGGTTGGGTGAGTGAGCAAAAGAATCTGGGTTAGGGTTTCCTCTAATTTCTCATATTAAACAGCAAATTGTACCTATTCTTTCTGAGGAGTAAGGTATAGGAAGGGTGTTCATGGTGGGAATAAGCAGGCAATTTTCACTTACCAACAAAATTATATGTCCTCTGTATACTGAAATGTATGTTTCTATCTCAAAAGTTGAATATGTCACAACTTTGATGATCACACTGCCCGTTGAAATAAGTGGTATGGCATGCATTAACAATCTAAAATTGGTCTCAGGCAGGATGAACACAAAACTGGTGTGTGTGTGTAGATATATGAATGTATATATGCATATGTATATATTTTTATAAATATATATATATATAAGCACACACACATATATATAAAAGCACCAATAAATCAGCTGTGTGTAACACTGCCGTAGAGAAGAAGTCTGATTCCTGGCATGAACAATTCTGTCTGAGAGTCACCTCCTCACAGCTGTTTACCTGCCAGCAATGATGCAAGGAGTAGATTAGTTTGAAGGGGATTCCTCACAAGATAACTTCTCCCCAAGATTAACTGCAGCTAATATTTAAGTCATTTTAGTATCTAGAGATATGCATCTGTCTGTGTTAGTAACAGGTTTCAGTGAAGAGAAAGAAAAAAAGGAAAATCCATCCTATTATCAGATTTTAAAAACTGGTGAATTTTTATTAAAACATCAATGAAATTTCATACAGAACACATTTTTATTTATCACTAGCCCAGAAATACTCTATTCACAAACACACTGAAATTTAATCAAGTTAGTTACAATCTATTACTATGTTAAGAAGATTTAGTATTTAGTACACCCAGAAATAAATATTATTTGCATACTGTTTAATCTTATTGGATACCAATTTCCTCATTACTTAATTATGGCCTTACTCTCTTCTTTTTCCCCCAGTTTCATTTTTGTCATCTAGGTAATAGCATCAGCACCTTGGAGATCCAATTACAAAGCCAAATGCAGTCATCATTAATTTGACAATAAATTTGTTTCAATAGCAGCCACCAAACCACTCACTCCTACGGATCTCCTAAACTTCATTTACTTCACACTAAAGTAAAAATTATGATTTCTTCTGCAAATCACACTAGGAAACAGTGATGCTACTGATCCACATGCACTGAAACTGCCACTGTCAAATAAATAAGCCAATTTTTGCTGAAAACAATTAGATTACAGTAGTTTCAAGCCTAGACAAAACAAAGCTGGAAAAGAAGTATCAACACAAAAAGTCTACAACACATCTAATTGTTCTGATAACACTGGAAATTTTGAAACTGGAGGAGATGTATCTGAAACATGTCCTGACCTCTGTAGTCATCAGAGCAAGGAGACAGAGGAGACAGGATGTTACCTCTCCATTCATCAGAACCAGGCATCAGGATATCAGGACAGGAAATCAAGAGAGTTCTTCCTGGTAGTCACAGTGTCTGAACCCCACGTGGTGATCACAGCCCTGCCTCACAGACCAGCCATGTCAGGCCACCCTCATGCCTTATCTCCTGCAACATCCCAGATTTCTCTTTCTACTTCAGCTCTCCCCACAAAGTTAATTTAGCCCAGAAGCTGCTTCATCAAGTTATACTGTATTCTATGCTGACACTAAACACATGCAAGCTACATGCAAGCAGTAGCCCCAAGCTTTTCTTACCTTAGTCTGGCTATTCCCATTGTCCTTCAGACTTGATCATCTTTCCAGATTAAAAGTACCATGCCCCTGCTTCTTTCACACAGTTACAGAGAATCTACAGTTTTTTTGCATGGGTCATATGATACAAAGGTAGATATGTATGTCTGGACATAAGGTAGTTGTTGGGAAAGGTTAAAGGAAAGAAGTGGGGAGTGGAGGGAAAATGCAAATATGTTCTTCAAAGATAAGTAAGATTAGGGTCCTGGCATTAAATCCTTTTTTAAGTTCAAGATCCTCTAAAATCAGCTCAGAAAACATTTTCCCCCTCTACTTTTATCATATTTCTCTTAAAAACATGTTGCTTTCTAACACTCTCCAGGAATTAGTTCAGCTTTCCTGCAACGCTCCACAAACCTCAACTAGAGTTTTACAAAAACAACCCCAAATTCTTTGTCTCTAATGACCTCATCCAATTAAGGCTTTGTGTCAGGCTGAAGCAATTGAAAGATTAATATCATCACTTCTTTTTTTTTTCTCACTCAAAAATTATTAGCATGTACTGAAAATCTGAAATATTCTAACACCTAGAAACTTATTTGCTCTGTCAACACATATAAATATGTACAAATATATGAATTATATTATGAAGAAAACACTAAATATTTTAGGGGAACTGTGAAATGAAGAAGAGGGTTTTATCAGGAAGAAGAATTTTGTAAAATATGAACAATACTTCTAGAAGATGTGACCTTCCTACTCAGGAAAAGCAAAGAGAATTACTTCATGAAAATAAAATTACATAGGACAGTTATAAGAAAAGGATATGATCGAGACTAGTCAGCTCTGATGCGCTGCACAGAGACTAAACATATTGTACCATTCTTTAAGAACACAGAGAAAAATAAACACTCTAAAATAGTTACATTTTTGACAAATATGATTTAAAAATTCCAGCAAGTACTGGATCTCTTTGGAACAGTTTGGCTTGTGAGGACATGTAGCTTCCTGCGCAGCACAAATCCTAGGAGAAAATGGGTTGCTCTCAACCCCTGGCACAAAGCCTTGAATGCCAAAAGAGTGGGGCAACAGGTTAGGTTCTCCCAGGAGCAGCCCTGGATAGAGCACAGGCTTGCTATGCAATGTATAGGGAGAATCAGACACCCAATACCAAGACCCACAAAAAGTAATTTCTGAGATCACAGGTGCTCAAGGCAGGAAGTGCTGAGGACAGCCATTCCTTTCTTAGCGAGTCAAAGGTGCCAGTCACTGCCAGTCATCCCTTGGGATGAAGGTAACGCTGCCATTCAGCCATGTCTGCATACCCCACACGTGCAGACAATCATTCAAATCCTGCCTTCAATAACTTCAGCCTGGCCTTAACATCCTTGAGGTAACCACCCTCAACTCAGTGACACTGCAAAAGGACAAGACCAGAAAATTCAATTTTTTGCCATTGGTAATCGACAAATTTCAAACATTGGTTAAAGTAGCAACTGGAACCCATGTTTTCCCCAGACATCATGTCCACCTGAAAGCCATGCAGCTTCTTCTACTCTCCAAATCTGTGAAATGCTACTGCACTAACTTTTAGCCCAGATGCTGGGCCACTGAACACCAGTGTCTGATGTCCTTCACGGATTTCACCTTTTACGTTCCAAGAAAAAATGTAGCATAATTACTATACCACAAGCAGTGCTGCTCTAATAATAAACAATCCCGGCAAGCAATACTGAGGCTCATGGTCTCAAGATGTTGACCAATAGCTCCTCACACATGAAAAAAGAGGAATCCATTGAAGACAGGAGGGCTTTGTCATGCACTGTGCTCTCATGCCTACAACTCTCTCCAACCCCTGTCCTCAGCACTGAATCCCTCATCAAAGGGATACTTGAGTCACTCCAGAAGCATCACTTTTCTTCCAGGACATCCGTGGTCATCCAAGATGCTAGCAACTTAAGGGTAAATCCTCTGATACACATTAAAAATATTTTTTTTGTTGGCCTTTTGTTTATCTGGCTGAATCCCCTAATCCACTTCACCACTGAGATAAAAAAGAGAAGGGTCAACACTGGAGACGAAATGTGTCAGGCAGGACTGGACCCCGACCACTTCTTTCAGCAACATCCCTGGTATAATAAAATGTTGGACCTACAGCAACAGCCCAAACCAACAACTTCAAGATAACATGCGTTATCACCATTTTATACATAACAGGCTGGAACTATTTTCATATTAAGTAACTGCAAAGCTCCTATCACCTTCTCTAAGAGCACAGCTGGACCAAATGTTGACAGTTAAACAAAAAACACAAGCCATTACTTGAACGCAAAAACTAGGGAAAAGTCTGCCAATGCATCATCGTCATATTCATATTACTTCAGTTTTGCTGCAACCAAAAATACATAAAAAAACACAGAGATTGTTCCTTTTTTTAGGAGACATTTCAGGCTGCTCTGAAGTTGGATCTGCTTGTCAGTATCTCTAAAATTAAAGGGCATGGTCACCCATCAGGGTAAAAAAGTGCACTTTAAAACACATGCAAAAAAATGAATTCTTTGATACTTTATGGTCAAACATCTGCTAAACTACTACTTTCCTTCAATTATGGGATTCTCAAAGCAACAATTATGTCTATTTTCCTCAGAATTTGGGGGATATAATCAGTATCACCACCTATCAACACAGTCTCTCTCTCTCTCTCTCTATATATATATCTATGTTTTGCCAATGTTGAAACACTGAAAATCAGACAAGGACATTGACTAAATATGGTAAATCTCCAGTTTTCCAGCCCCCAAAACTGAGCACTTTCTAACATTCAATCCTGTTTGTTACCTAGGAATCCATTTCTTCGAAGATTACCGTTTTCAGTCCCTGCTGATTTCTGGAAATCCAGATCACTCTGTTTCATGTTTCTTCTCTCCCTGTCACTAAAGTGAGCAATGAAGTTACTCCCTCCTTGTAAGCAGATCAAAGGAAGTGAAAACTTTCTCTTCGACCCAACACCTTCATATCTTGGAATATACTTGGAGAGGGAGAATGTTGGACGTTTTTCCTCTTCAATAAAAAAAATCTAACCTTTTCTGTACTCTCCTTTTTTTGCTGTGTATATCAGATGGAATCTGGGAACTTGACATCTTGGCATATTTCCCAGTCATGAAGAAGAAAGCAGGATTTTATCCACAAGATCACAAGGTACTGAAAAGCCTCCTGCACATCATCCAACTGTTCTGTATCTGAGCCAAAGAGGGCAAACCTCATAAAATCGAATAAATGAGGAAAGCTCTGTGCACATCCCAATAGGGTTTCAATGCCATAGGCATGAGTTAGAAGACCTGCAGGAAGAGACACTCCTGGTATCCTGGAATCAATGGACTGGCTTTAGCTATTTTCATGGCTAAAAATACTGCTGCTGTTTAGGGCTTCCTGTTCCTGCCCTGAAGGATTGCAGGTTTTTTCCACACTTGCATGGTGAATGCTGAAATGGAAAGTAACCAACCTCAACATGTGCTCTAGCCATTGGGTCACTCTTAGGAAACACTGCTTTGAATTTCCATGGACAGAAGGGAAAATAAAACTTGAATTTCCAACATCCAAAGCCAGGTTTCTAATTGCTCTTAGGCTATTGCCATGTTAATGAAGAGCCCTCCAGAGCACTTGTTTCAGGTGGTGAAGTTCAGGAGGAGCTCTGAGGGAACCAAAGGCCACCAAGCCCAGCACCAAGTTTTAAGTTTCTGCCAATGTCTCCTATTTTCTTAGCTTCTCGGGTCACAAGCCTGGGGCCAAATCATGGGAAGGGAGGAATACAGGACATAACTCAGAAGATGAAAAAGCAATAAATGGTCTCCTGTACCTCCTGCTGGGATGGGGGACTCAGCCCCTCTCATCTTAACCTCATTCCTAGACCTTAAAAGACAAGAAGTTCAACCTGTACTGTCCTCTGTCTCTAAACTGGCATCACTAGCATCAACAAAGGGATGCGTTTGGGCTGTACCGAGACAGCAGCTTGTAAACTGAGGGGTCTGAAACATATTCCTGATAGGAACACTGACTTAAAACATGCAGTAACTATCAAGCTAACAGCAAACAACTTCAGGGATCATCTGCACAGTCCACTTTAGAGGCAGCTGTGAAGGAACCAAAGGATCATCACAGAGCCAACATCTGAAAGACAGTCTTCAGCCCTTAAAACATCCCTCTGCCAAAGCTCAGCACAGCAGCAGTAGATCCCCCTGGTTTGATCCCATGTAACCAACAGTACTGTAACAACCGGATAATTGGCATCAGGCATCTCATATTGAGTTGTATTGTTTTGATTACAGGAAGACTCATACTCCCACAGCTTCATGGCTAAAACAATATGTATCAGAATACTGCTGATAATCCCTCACTGATGGAAATTGTTCAGCTATTTCTGATGCAATTTAGGACAGCCCTCTCTCCCTTTTTCTTAGGAATAAGGCACTGTGACAATCCTCAGAAGTGATAAGGCAGTGGTTTTAGTAGTCTAACTACACATTTTTTATTCCACGCTTGGTATGAGTGAGAGTTTTAGGAGAGGCACTTTTCTCAACAGCATGCCTTCTGATTCTCTTGCCCGCAGAGGCTGGTGATGAGCAGCTCTTACCAGACATTTCCAGCCAGGAGGATGGGCCAGTGATCAAAGAACAAGAGCCAAGTGCTCACCAGGGACCAGATACCCCACACAACCTTCTCAAGCACAAAAACCTGTCACAGTTTGCACAGAGCGAGATGAGACCGGCAGAAATCAGAACAGGCACAAATGGTAGGAGAAGGTAATTTAATCAAAATTATTCCATGAAGTGCGAGAAATGTCCCACTCTTTTGTGACAGACCTCACTGCCATAAAGTCTTCTAGCACCAACACTCTTCAGAAACATGGCAGATCTTGGAGGAAAGTGATCTTGTGAGAAAGAGTAACACAGGGGTTTTGAACTTTCCTCAGTAAAAACCAGAACTAGATAATATAATCGTATCTTTCAAGATATAGGATCTTTACAGATGAAAAAGGAGATAATTAGCCTCTGTGCATATTTTTAACATGTAAATCCAGTGTATCAGTAAAAAAATAAGGCAAACCTAGGAGTAAAACCAGGCAAGTGCAAATAACTACACAACTAAGAAAGAGAAGTGAAAAACAGACTTTTTGGGATGTGAACGTTTGCCAAAATTAAATTGCAAGTTCTCTTTTCACGTTCAGCAACACTTGCTAAACACCAAAAAAGATGTTTTAATTTTAGCTTACTTTTTAGGAAGCTTGGAATAGGACTAGAAAGGATACAAAATAAGTTGTAGGCTTAAAATTTGCTCTAAATTTTCTCCTATCAAAGCACTAAACCTCGCACTTATTATGGGACAAAGAGATAGTAATGGTACTAGTTGCATTTCAGGCATGTGTTTACCTCAGTATGACAGAACTATCTCAGATAAAATTTACAGCAGCAATTTTGTAAACCAAGTATGATTTATTCCAAGCATATCTTAAATCACCCAGTTTTATTTGTTGCATTTTGAAGAGCTATATATTTTTTATAAACAAAACAGTTTTATATGTTGTTGCATTTCAAACAGAAAGCTTGCTATCACAAAAATTTACAATTCATAAAAAAATTATGAGTATCACGTTACCTTTTATTTCCTAACAAAATTTATTTTCTCATAAGGAAATACAAATGCTTTTGAAGTGGTCTAGGCATAAGTATATCGTTTTTATGGAGAGAAGTCAGAGAAGAAGATTCTCATCTGGCCTTTAAATAACAATCCTGAAAACCTCACATCAATAAGTACAAATAGAGAATCTTATAAATCATTTTGTTTGTAGGCAATCTAATATTTTGGGGTTTAAAAGACCAGAATCTTGTTAAGCGCAGCTAATGGTTATTCTTGCTCCTGAGTAACATACCACACATCATCATCTAAAAGGCAACACAGAGTTCAGTGACAGCTAAGTGACAAAGTGAGCATGTAAACAATGTGAACAGTAAGTTCCAAGGTGAGCATGAGACAGGGAAGGACACACAGATACCGACTGCAACATTTAGTGAGGAGCTTGAACTCTCCAAGCTCCTTTTCCTGCTGTCTTGTTTTTTACTGGAGTGAAGGGCTGAGCCTGGCAAGACAGGGCACATGAAGAGAAGGAGAAATCACGTGTCAGCTTGACACCCCATGGAGAACTTCTTTCCTACCAACCACAATGGAGGACCAGAATCTCTGCAAATGAGGTTCAGCAGTGTTTAAAAAAAGGTATAAATTTATTGGAAATTTATTTTAGGTATACTTTATTGGAAAGGTATACTTTTTTGGAAAGTTCAGGAATCAACTCTAATTTTACAAGTCTGTTTAACCAAACTGTATTAACAGCATCAGTCATAACCATGCCATACAGTCCCAGAAAAATAGCATCTTGTTTTTCAGAACTACTACAGAAAGAAGAAAACAAAGTTATTAGGGGTACAATACAGTTTGTGTTAAAAAAGCAAGTCGTATGTCATTCCAAAAGGAAGAGTTACCTTCTGGAGGAGTTGCAATGCTGCTCCCAAGTCCCAGGATAGCAATGCTGTGATTCCTTGGTTCCAGCATCACTGCAAACTCTTCTCCTCTTTCCCAGTGTGGTACTTTCACAGGCTCCAGATGCACATTTTCCAGCCCGTCTTTCTGCAGGGCACTGAACATATATTTGATGGCTGCCTCTAAGTTTTTTGAACCACTGAGTCTAGGTCCTATGGTGTCAGCAAAAACTGCCAATCTTTCATAGGATCGGTTCTGAGCCTTTCCATGAACAGCAAGATCAATAATAGCCTTAGCAATATTAGTATAGCCAGCTATCTCATTTTTAATGTCTTCAAATGACTTCAGGGAACTTCCATCTCTTCTCAAAGATTTCCCAGCATATGGGTGTAATAAATTCATGAGAAATATTAAGAATAAGTATTTCATTTTTAATTTTTTCTTCTTTTCCACAGATGGCCTGTTGCAGAGGCAAAAAGAAAAAAAGGAGAAAGTTAAAAAAATCATACACCTATCAGCAATACTTTTTGTTGTTTGGATTGGCAGACAGAAATGAAATTAGTTTATCATGAAAATGCTTTGATCAGAACTAGCAGGAAAGTAAACTCAGCTTGAAGACAGAGTTATTGAAAGCAAATGAAAAAGATACTTAGACCATGGGACACAATCTTTGTTGTGGTCTTTAGAAATATCCTTGGAATGCTGCATCTCTTTAAATAAACACATTCTTCAATGAATCAAAACCCAGGGCTGCTCCCATGCAGGAGGAGTTTTGCATCTTCCTTTCTGTTAGGAGCAGGACTTTTCAGAAGTGCCAAATCAAATGTCTTGACATAAAACATCCAGACAAAAACCTTTCTTAAATCATTCATGAATGAAAGTTCTTCCTGATCTCCATCTTGATAATCAGAAAAGTACTTTCTATTGTACTAAAAAGATGTAAGATTTAGATCCAATGCCTCCAGTGTCCTGGTTTTGGCTAGGATAGAGATCATTTTCTGCTTAGTAACTGGTACAGTGCTGTGGTTTGGATTCAGCATAAGAATAACATTGATAACACACTGATGTTTTGGTTGTTGCTAAGTAGTGCTTACCCTAAGTCAAAGACTTTCCAGTGTCTCATGCTCTGTGAATGAGGAGCTGCACAAGAAGCTGGGAGGGAGCACAGCCAGGACAACTGACCTACACTGGCCAAAGGGATATTCCATACCAAGTTGAGTACACAAACTGGGGGAGTTGACTGCAAGGGGCTGATCACTTCTCAGGGAAAGGCTGGGCACTGATCAGCAGGTGGTGAGCAATTGCATTGTGCATTACTCGTTTCTTTCTCTTGGGTTTTATATATTTATTATTATTACCATCATTATTATCATAACATTTTACTTCATTTCATCTACTAAACTGTTCATATCTGAACCCACAAGTTTTTGTACCTATATTGGTTTGGCATGGCCTGGTTTTTGGCAGCAGGGGGGCCACAAAGATGTGTCCTGTGAGAAAATGCTGGAAGCTTTCACCACGTCTGAACCAATCCCTGATGGCTCAGAAGATGGACCTGCTGCTGACCAAAACTGGGCCAATGAGAGAGGCTGGTAATGCCTCAGTGATGACATACTTATGAAAAAAATCAAAACAAAGTCAGGGGTTTTTTGCTCCTAATCAGAGAAGAGGAGATGAGAACATGTGAGGGAAACAACATGGCAACACCAAGGCCAGTGGAGAAGGAGGGGCAGGAGGTGTTCCAGGCACTGGAGCCAAGATTCCCCTGCAGGCCGTGGTGAGGACCATGATGGAGCAGCTGTGCCCCTGCAGCCCATGGGGATCCATGGGGGATGCAGAGATCCACCCACAGCCCGTGGTGAGGACCATGATGGAGCAGCTGTGCCCCTGCAGCCCATGGATCCATGGGGGATGCAGAGATCCACCCACAGCCCGTGGGGGAGGTCCCCGTGCTGGAACACGTGGATGGCTGGAGGAGGCTGTGATCCAGTGGAGGACCTGGAGGAGAGAGGGGGCCCTGTCTCCAGGCTGGAGCAGCCTGTCCCTGGAGGACTGCACCCTGTGGGAAGAGACACAGCTGCAGCAGTTTTGGGAGGACTGTGTGCCCATGGGAGGGGCTCACATTGCAGCAGGTGTCGTTTGGCTGCTGCTTGTGAGATTGGACCCATGCTGGAGAAGTTCATGGGGAAATGCCTCCTGTGGGAGGGATCCCATGGTCTCACAGAGGAAGGATTCCTCTCCCTGAGCAGTGGAAGAAAATCTCAGTGATGAACTGACCAAAACCCCACGCCCTGTCAGTGGGAAGGAGGGAGGGGCTGGGGGGAAGAAGGTGTTTTAAGGGTTTATTTTACCTCTCATTATCCTCCTCTGATTCTAATAGTAATAAATGTACTTTGCAATTTAAGTTGAGCCTGTTTTGCCCTTAAAATATTTCTCCCAGTCCTTATTTCATTCACGAAGTGTTAATTTTTTTTCCCTCCTCTGACCAGCTGTGGCAGGGGAGTGTGAGCAAGCAACTGTTGTGGGTGCCCGGTGTTGGGCCAGTGTCAAACCATGGCAATGCCTCTTTTTCTGTGTCTCCTCCTTATACCCCTGAGGGCTGGGAGTGAGAAGCGAATGTGTGTCTGCATGGTACTTAGTTACCATTTGGGGTTAAACCATGCCAAAATATTAACAAGCTTTCTTTGGATTCTCTTCCTTCTTTCAGGGCTTTATTCCACAGGACTTAAATCAAGTGATCTTTGAAGAGCTCAAAGTCTTCTCTCCTGAAGTCCAGTGTTGTGATCTTGCTTTTTGACCTGCTCCTGAACTTCATTACCTCATGGACACTGTAGCCAAGGCTGCCTTTGACCTTTACAACCAGCCCTTGGTTGCTTGCATGAAGTTCATCATAGCACCTCTCCTTGACGGCTTCTCTATAACCTGCGTCAGGCACCTCCTGGATTGTTTATAGTCTACTGTGATGACCCTCCAACAGATATTGGGATGGTTGAAGTACAGCATGAGCAACAGAGCCTGTGATTGAGAAGCTACTTCCAGCTCTTAAGGCCTTGTCTACTTGTTCTTCCTGATCAAGGGGCTTATAACACACAGCTGCTTTAGTCACCCATACCAGTCTACTCTTTAATAATCCTTATCCACAGGCTCTCTGTTGGAGCATCATCCATCCCCATCCAAGCACAGCGGTCTTCTCACATAAAGGGCAACTCCATCTCCCCTTCCTTCCAATGTCTCCTTCCTAAAGGGCATCTATCCATTCTCTGCAGCATTTCAGTCATGTGAGCTATCCCTCCACACCCCCATGATCCCAACAAGATCACAGCCCTACAACTGCACACAGACCTCTCTCTTCTTGATTTATTCCCCATGTTGTAAATATTACTGTGCAGGCACATAAAGGCATAGATTTGTAAACAGAAACAGAAGAGGCAACCCACATCATTTATGAGAGCTTCTGATCAGCTCCCAAAAAGGCGGGATAATCCACTAGGCATGCACCCATAAGATGCCATGTGAAACACTGACTGTGCAATGCAGATATAAGACACAGAAAGAGTCAAAGTACTAACCACATTTCTAGGATCCATAAACCACCAGAATTCAGAAACAAGCAAATAAACAAAAACACCCCAATACACACAAAACCGCTCATGCAATTACTTTGGAGTCACCAAGCCTAGCTCATATGATAACCAACAAAAACTGCTAGCCTTCCATAGGCCTTTATGGGTCTTTTCACAAACAGCAATTTAAGCAATAGCTTTAGCAACAGAGAAATACTAAGGTATTCTCCTTAACTATTCAAATGTCCACTAAGCTTGAGATCAAGGAAATAATATTTTTTTCACAGTGAAGGATTATTTTTGCAAAACAACAGAAAATCATCATTGATTTCATCTGTAAACAACAAATCTATCACAGAGATTTCTCTGAGACAGACGGGGCAAAGGTCTTACACAACCAGGAGCAGAAGACTTGGGTTATCTCAGGACACTGCCTGAGAACTGAAAAATGCCTTTTATAGTCTGAGTTACTGTTTATTTGTGGTTATACTACACAGAGGGTATTGGTGTATTTTTATTGCTATGCTCTGCACTTTCTCCATGTATTTTCCCTTAACCAGTTAATTACATCCTCTTAGCCATCCTCTTCTAGAGACATCAGTCATTTTCTCAGGATAACCATGCTCATTCCCTGATTTTTGCCGAGTTCATCACGCACAAAGAAGCCAGGATGATAATGGATAAGTGCTGAATGGAATTAAGACAACTTTGTAGACTTAGTTTCAAAAGCTTAACATTTGGGTGTTTGTTTAACGGTCAGCAAAATCTACCAGAAAAGCAGATACACTTTGTTACACAGAAGACACGGAGGGATTATTTAAATAGCAGTGGCCACCTCAAAGAGCCCCTAGCTACCAACTTCATGTATTTTTTTCAAAGGACAGATGCAACTGCAGTTATCACATTTCCCTTAACTAAGAAATGCTTTCTTTGTTCTTCCTAGCCTCATTTAAAACCAGCAGCATCCTCACTCCAAAGGCTGCCCCAGAGGACCTGCGTTTAAGAGATACACTTCTTCCAGGAATTTCCCACTGATCACTGAGAACAGACATGTTTCCACAACTTTTATGGATGTAACATACTTCTGCATTGCACAGCATTTCACTGCCTGCCAATACATTGTAACAGGAATAAAACTGAATTCAAACCTTGGTCAAGAACACAAAAAAAGAAATGTAATTTATTGTGCTTTCCTTAAATACTCCAGCATAATCTGTTCAAAAGCAGCTATCTGAAATATTTCCCTGCTGGCTAAAATAACATCATACTCAGGTTGCAATACAGGAATCATTCCACTGCTAGTCCAGGGAAGGAACCACACATCTGTTTTCCCAGTCTCTGCAACTTTATCACCTCAGTGAATCATCTAGCAAAGGAGATTACTTATTTTTCCGCATCTAACTAGTTGAGACTCAGCAAGTGAACAGCACAGTGCCAGCCAAATTAATAAAAAATAACAGGACAGCCAAAATAGTTCAGCGTGTTTTATTGTTCATGAAGCAGAAGGAGGGCATCCAGCCATAATAGTAGTACCTGGATCCACAGGAGGGGAATGCTCTGAATATAGTTCACAGAAAGAGAGGTTTTTCCCTGCAAAATCCTAGCAGAACGTTTAAAGTGGGAAGTGAGGAAGACCAAGTCAGGTAGCACTTAAACAAACTGTACATATATAAATCCATGGGGCCCCATGGGTTGCACCCACAAATATTGAGAGCTGATGTTATTGTAAGGCCACACTCGTCATGTCACTCCTGTCTCTCAGAGGAGCAAGAAATAAGATGTAGGGAACTACAGACCAGTCAGCCTCACATCAAGCTCTGGCAAGTGGACAGGAGAAAAATCCTGAAAATTAGTTCCACACATGTGAAGGACAAGAAGGTGACTCAGAATAGTTAGCATGGATTTACAAAGGGGAAATTGCATAGTCAACATGATGCCATTCCAGGACAAAATTGCTGGCTTGGTAGATGAGGACAGAGCAGTGGATTTATTTCCCTTTTACATTAGTAAGGCAGTTGACAGTCTCCATAAAGGTCTCAGGCAAGCTGATAAAGTATAGGCTGGATGAGCAGACAGTGTGGTAGACTGAAAATCAACTGAACAATCAAGCTCAGGGGATTCTGAGTGACATCTAGTTGGCAGATAGTAGCTAGTGGTGATCTCTAGAAGTCCATACCTAGTTCAAAACTCTTCTAAACTCCATAATCTGCATACTTGGACATAGTGTAGCTTCAGATGATGGGAAGGTTGGGAGGAGTGGCTGTGTACCAGATGGTTGTGTGAAGAGGCAGGCAGGCAGGAACCTTATGAACTTCAACAAGTCCTGCATCTGGGAAAGACTAACCCCCACACACTAAGACAGGCTGGGACACCCAGCTGGAAAGGAGTTGGCAGAGAATGAGTTAGCAAAATCCCATGTTGGCAAAGACCATCAGCCTGATGGGCTGCACATCAGGAGTGTTGCCAGCAGGAGGAGGGATGTGATCTTTCCCCTCTAGTCAGCATTAGAGAAGCCGGACCTGGATTATTTCTTCATTCCTGGGCTTCCCAGTATGAGAGAGATGTGGACATGCTGGAGAGTGCAACAAAGGGCCACAAAGATGATTAAGGGACTAGAATATCCAGTGTCCCTATTAAGAGAGGCTGAGAGAGTTTTAACTGTTCAGTCTGAAGAAGAAAAGATTCTTTTCTTCTCCAGAAGGAGAGGGAGGGATTCATCAGTGAACAGGAATACCTGATGGGTGGGAACAAAGAAGACAGAGCCAGGCTCTTTCCAGTGGTGCCCATCAACAGAACAAGAGTCAATGGAAACAAACTGAAATATATGGAATTCCATCTGAATACAAGAATTACAATTACAGCAAGGATAGTCAGCAATTACAGCAAGGATAGTCAAACACTGGAAGAGGTTGCCCAGAGAGGTTGTGAAGTGTCCACGCAGGGACATATTCCAAACCTGTCTAGGCATGGGCCTGGACAACCTGCAGCAGCTGGCCCTGCTTAAAAAGGCACTTTGGACTAGAGCTCAAAAGATGTCTTTGAAACTACATGTGTGATTCAGAGTATGAAAGGAGACCAGAGACACAAGCTGAAAGGTTTTAAAAAATCAAGGGAGAAAGGTTCTAGTTATGTAGAAGAAAAAGACAAACTAAAGGCAGAAAATAAGTCTTTTCCAGCTCAAATTAGTATGAAAGAGAATGAAATGTACAGCACAATATGCAGGTAGTGTAGAGGGTGTCAGAAGATACATTAGTAGTTACTTTAAGGATGCTCCTATCTATTGTCTGGCCAATTTGTCTGTACCTAACTGCTGTCTTTGAGGCTAAAGTGCAAGCTCATTGCTATCTTCATCTTTTAATGGTGCCCTTATATAAAAGAAGAGCACACCCAATCTTTAACTAGGCTAACTGGCATTTCGACCATTAAAATTATTACAATATAAATTACTTAAATGTTACAGATGAAAAATAATAAGAGAAAGAGTACGAAAGAATCTCTCAGACGAAAGACTGATTACTGTCTGGCTGATTACTGTCTACAGCAATCAGATAACAGAAAAAGGAGCAGAGGGCATAAAAACAGGAAAAACAAAACTAGAGCATTGCTTCTTCCCCGGTGTGGCAAAGTTTTCCAAAATCCCAGTTGAAAATACAGACAAAAGGATACAGAGAGTTCACAGGAGTCATGGTTATGGGAAATGAGGAATGAAAACAATAAATTGAGGCTATTAACCACTTAAATGCTAGAGATCTGCTCTATCTGCAGTGCATCTAACAGTTTCCTAACCACCATTTGATTTTACTTCAGGGAATGTAGGAAATCTTGAAATCACACAGTGGTTCTGATGACACGAGAATAGACTGAAAAGCCCCAGGGTAAGAAACTAACATGCTGCAGAGTGATGTCTGATACATTTAATAGCACTGGAAAAAAGTTTGTTGTGACAGCTGTGGAGTAGGATGGCTGGAAGGCTAGGTGAACTTGCAAAATGAGGAGGACATTTCTGCCTAAAAATAAAGTCATAGAGTTCTTCCATCACCTATAAAAAGAAGGAGTGGATGGGACAGTGGGGTAAATACAAGCTTTATGATCTTAAAGAGTGAAGCAGAAAAGCAGACATTCCTCAAAGACTGCTTTTTCAGAATTGTCATAATTCCTCATCTGGGAGAACTTTTAATCAGTTGGAAAATCTTGGGTTTGGGAACACACAGAGTTGAAACTATCATTTACATTACAAAGCCCTTAAAACCAGCCTTCTGACATGTAAAACTAAGGTAAAGAAGAGTAAAACACAACATGGATATAAGGCTTTGGATAATCTTACTACTTAGACCAAAAAGTCTAAAACACCAAAGGAAATACCTCAGCTGCTTTACTTTTACCAACCTCAGAAGAACTATTTTGATTTTCTACAACTAAAGATACTACTGAAATCCTTGAAAAGATAAGTGTGACCTATGACCATATGGGCTCCAGTAGTGATACTGACTTATGTAGACAGAATAGGAAGTGAGAAGTTTTCAGAACTCTAAAGATTAAGACTGAGAAAGTCCAAACATTCCAAGAGACACTGCAGCCACAGCTCTCCATTTGGCAGAAGTTCATACCCTATTTATAGTCAGTATGGGGGAAGTACTGCAGTTTAACATAGAAAGGAAGCAGCAAAAGGATCTACTCTTCACTCTTTCTTCATCTCCAAGCCTCAGAATAGCAACAGACTACCTTGATATATTCTTATTCTATAGCTGCTGCTAAAATTGATGGCAATAATCCTGAAGAATCACACCATAATCTATGTGCAGGATACTGTATCAGCAAAGCCACAGAAATGATCAGCCAGCTACTTTCCAAGAAGCAGTGTGGTCCGGACAAAAATTAAGAATAACAGAAAAACCCACAAGCACTGAACAATGCCTCAGCCACACAGCAGCTGATATTATTCTTCTTAATAAGCATGGAAAATACAGTTCTCAAAAGGGACTACATTATCTTTTCAGAGGCAAAAGATATGAATTCAGTGGGATTTTTAGATGAGAACTGAAGAGAACAGAAATACCTAATGAATGGAAGGCAGTTAGGAAACAATGACACCAAAACCCAGTATTGTTCATATTACATTAAATGCCAAAATATATAGCTAAAGCCAGCTGATGGTGTTGAAAGGTAACTGGGCGGGGGGGGGGGGTGGTATTTTTGGACAATTAAATCAACACATACAAGAATAAGGCTACAATTATACTACCTGGTATTTTTATGCTCAACTTCGTTCAGGTCCACAAGTATTGCCCTAGTGTAAAAAAAAGCAAGACCGGTATCTTGTACCTTTCCACAAAATTCATAAATTACTGAGACACAAACTCTTTACAATTACATATTTTTGTGTCAGCCTTTCCTACAGGTGAAAAGCACTCCTTTTTTAAGGACACAACATAAGCACAGAAATCTTCTCTCACAACCTCTTCTGTACTTATGCTTAAACAATGCTTAAATTTCTTTCACCCAAAATACTAAACTAAGTTTCTTTTTGAAAACATGTTCAACAAGACATCTTACATCCTGTATTAAGCTAAATCATTCCCACAAGTTTCTTTTTGAAAACATGTTCAACAAGACATCTTACATCCTGTATTAAGCTAAATCATTCCCACAAATTGGGATGTTAAATATTTTCCTTCTGAGTTTTAACTGAAAGACTAGCAGAGCACATCCAGCCAAACGATGAAACCTATCTCCCTACCAGGAGGAAGCCAACGACAGAAGGTATGAGCCACGAGCAAATGATCAATCCACAACTCTGGATAGCAAAAGCTGCTAAAAGCGATGGACAGACATTGTAATGGGTGCAAACCAAGTTTTGTTAGCGACAGTCAGTCCAGGGCTGTCACTGTCAAAGGCTGGTCTGCCACTCCTGTGAAAGCCAAAAGGAATCAATCCCACTGCAGCTGGCACTGGCAGGTACTTCCTGACACGCCTCCAAGCAGTGTTCCAGCAGAAGGCTCTTCAGTCCTACGCAACACGTGTGTGCTCTATGGTGCTCTAGGTTTTGGCCAGAAAATCTAGATACTTTGAGTTTCTCCTTCCAACAATTAAATCTCAGTTTTAAAGGCAACCACACATTACAGTACTAAGGGTCAGGACATTAGAACCACCCAAAATGAACCACCAAATTAAGCAACCTTAGTTACTGATTATGTATATGTGTAACAGAAGTGCAACAGACCAACTTTTCTAATTAATTTTAAAAAAATTGCACCAGGTATCTGCAGCTACGTATATATTATATACCACCTCAGAATTAAAAACTTGTAAGTTAAATTCTTAGCATTTTCATCTGTGACAAGAATAATATGCTTCTACAACCACACATCTACAAAGCACTTTTTCTTTGCATATGGAAAAAAAATTATTTTAAGTCAGCAGGTTCAGAGAAAAGTCATGCACATTAAGCAACTTAAAGAAAAAGACCAAAAAGGGAAATATCAACATTTTCAAAAGTATCCAATTATTTTAGCTACTTCATACATCTACAGTCCCAGTGTCCAAACTATAAGTAGTACCATAATTCCAAATTAAGTCAATATTCCTTCAGCAATGCTGACTATAAGATATTTAAGAATATTAATAAACAAAATTTCCAGATTAAAAAACTGTAACTTTTTTGAATATCTTTTTCATTTGTCATGTTTTTTCATACAGCCTTTCTCTACAGTCACAAGAAAAGGAAAGTTCCTCATACTGCTACAGTAAAAAGCAATCAAGTGGTTTTGTGAAGCTGAGAAGTCTGGTCAACATATTGCTAGATTTGTTAAGAACTTTTATTTTAGTCTTTCCCTTCCTTATTTGGGATACACCCACCGAATCTTCCCTTTCCAAAGCAACAAAGGATGAATTTGTAAATGCAACTATACAAAAAAGCACAGGATCAAGAAATTCTCATTACAATTGAAAGAAAAATTATCTTTATGATGCACACATTTCTTTACTTATATTAAGGGTGGGAAAAGATATTCATTTCGATGAGATATATTATGAAGTATGTCATTTATGATTTCATTGCATTCACTAGAGCATAATACTGGTACTCAAATATCACACTGTATTCCAACATAGCAACATCAGAAACAAGTTGCTACAGTTCAGTGGCAATGTACAATTGGGGCCACCATCCAACTGCAGAATGCACTGAAATGTGAAAAAAAAAGCCAAAAAAAAAAAAAAAGGCTTAAAAAGCTTGAATGTAAGAGACTGTTAGCAAGATAAGTACACTTTACTTAAAAAGCTTGAAAGAAACCTGGGTTTTGGCCAATTTTGAGAAATAAATTAGCAAAACCAGACCTCTTTCTGATGTGGAAGAAAGCTCCAGCATCACTTTTTGATCAAAGCTACTCCTCAGTGCAGCACACATTTGATCATGAAGCACTGCACTTACCATGCATAAAGCAGTTCTGATTCTGTATTTAACTTCTAATTACTTTTTACTGCCATTTAAAAGACAAAAATTATCAAACCATTTTGCTATTGCAGGATAAAAATGTCAGCTAGGACAACAGACATCTATCAGTATTAATTTATTTTTAATTTTTTTGAGCAATGTTCAACACATCCCTGTTATCATCAGGGTCCCCCGTGCTACTCATTGCACTGACACGCTGAGAGAAACATGCCTTACAACTACAGACAAAATGAACCAACAACTGGACGAGGAGGGACCCAGAAGTGACACCTCCAAGTGCTTCATCTGCCACATGAAAGACATTAGCATAACCACTAACCCCCCTTCTTCTGACACTACCCAGAGCAGACAATAAAAAGCTTGCTACACTGAAGCAAATTGTCAGGTTACAAAACGTCAGCTGGCAATCAAAGTGAAAAACAAAAAAGAAACAAAAAACAAACCACCAGCAAAAATCACAAACAACTCCCTACCCCAAAATATACCACAGAGTAAACACACTAATTATATAGAGAGGAGAGTGATAGAATGTGATCAAGCCTCGCTCTGCAGATGGTAAGACATCTCCCTGACTTTGGACTGACATGATTCTGATACTGCACCTGAACAATAATACTCAGAGATTAGATTATGCCAAGAAAGTATGGGAAGAAAACAAAACAGACAGGAGTTTCATCCTAGATCTTAAATACTTCTGCACAGTTCAGATAGCATACAGCAAAGTGAACACACAGGTGCCAGCTCCCAAACTCCAACAAAGTTTTTACCTGCCTTTGAGAAAACCAACTCATCAGTTCTGACGGGAACACACCAGGTTCAGGTAAGTGACTGCACCTGAGCTCAGGAAGCACACAGGGACTTCAGCCAAACAGAGCCCAGAGAGCCCACCCACAGCTTCACTTCCATACCCCCACTGCTCCTCCTATCCTTCTGCTATCGCAGGTGACAGCCACAAACTCCTCCTGGTTTTGCTAGAAAAGTTAGGCCTGGTACACAACAAAGAGTGAAACTATTTTGACACTCTTTAAATTGATATTTATATACAGTGCTACCAAAATGAGCAGAGGGCTCACGGAATTAAGACAGCTCTGGCTTTGGTTCTTCCTCCAAAATAACCTTCTGCAAGCACAAGCTTTGGGAATGTGGCCTTAAAACTGTTTCTAGTCACAAGACCAACCACTGATGAGACAAAAGCTTGAAGAAACAAAGCACTTGGAGCACTCTACTTTGATTTAGCTATAACTGTTGGTTTTCAAACCCACACAATTGCCCAGTCATAACTATATAAAATTCAGAGGACTTTATCCACAGCATGAGTAAAGTAACTATCAAACATTTGGGACTCTGCTGTTACTAGTGCGAGTTAAAAATGAAGTCTCTGCATCCTTCAGTAAATCCAGATGTTGCAAATGTCAGTCTCTTGATTAATCAAAAGCAATTCCAAGTTAAAATGGAACTGATATTGGAGGATCACTTACACTTGGTTTCAATTTTATCACATACATCAGCTTGCAAGCAGAGGCAATTGATGAAAGTAGAGTTCACATGAAGTTACTAACGCTCCTTCATTCAAAAGCATCTTTGACTTCTTCATGAAGTACTGATCCTTTCAGAATGATGATTTCACACATGACTACACTTAGGTTTTGGTTCTCCTCTCCTATGACAACTTCCAAGTTATTCCCTGAAACAGATCTGATGGCAACAATAACCCTATACCACTTAATCCATGTTTACCAACACGTCTTATTTGTTGAGCACAAAGTACTTAGATATGAACACCTGGAGAGCAGGCAAGGTCAGCAAGAAGCCTACATTTCTCAAGTTTACTATCCTATTTAATTCCTAGATTAAGGCCTTTTTTTTTACAGCAGCTACCTTTTGCTATCAGAGGAGCAGCTGAGTTTACACACAGTTACCCACAGTTGCAGTGATTACTGCAGCAAACAGCCTAGTTGTTATTGCACCACAGCTGAAAATGTTTTCCAGGGAAAATAGTTGACTTTCATCCTTCCTACCCACTTGTCTGTAGGGACAGACGATGTAAGACAGCATGTTTCATTTTGATAATTTTGGTAACATTAGGTGCCTACTCTAATTTTTATTTATCCAGTACACATCTGTTTTTCTTATTTAGAGTTCACATAGTGATAAGCTCCTAGCAGTTATTTTTATGTAAGATTCTTCAAAGGAACTTTCCTATGCTCCCATTACCTGTCTTCAGCTGATCAACTGCTTGTTCTGGATTTTCAGATTTCTGGATTTTCGTTCTGGATTCTACAGAAGCACAGAATGGTTCGGGTTGGAAGACATGTTCAAGGTCACTGCAACAAAATACTTCTTAATAAGTATTATGCAACAAGCAGGGTCAACCTCAAGGAGATCAGGTTGTTCAGAGCCCAACCCAACCTGATCTTGACTGTCTCCAGGGGTGAGGCATCTACTACCTCTCTGGACAACCTGTTCCAGTTTCATCACCCTCAGTATAAACACTTTCTCCTTTATTTCTAGTCAAACTCTAATCTCTTTTAGTTTAAAACCAATACCCCTTGTCCTATCACAAGATGCCCTGTTAAAATCTCTCTCCATATTTCTTACATACCTCTTTCATTGCCAGATTTGCTTGAACAGTCCAAACCTGTACAACTACCAAAGAACCCGGTACAGTCCATCTATATTGGATGCATTGCATTTGGCTATGCCAGGTCTTCCAACAACTATAGAGTACACCAGAGCGTGCTGCAAAGCAAAATGTATCTGCTGATTTGGGTGGCACTGGTTGCTGGAGACAAGCACATCTGTCCTCATTCAGTTACCCTCTAAAGAGCAGCCACAGAGACATTCCTGCCCCCTACCATTCTTTCTGCAAGGTTTCTCTTCAGATATAAGACCTAAGTCCAAAATGAAGCACAAATCACAAACCCTAGCTGCTGGTGCAATGTATATTAAATTCAGTCTGTGCGTATTTTACCAGCCTGGACTGAGTGGGACAGAGATTTGGATCAGTTGTGGCTTAACTACATGTAGATCCCAGCTACGGTCGTTCTGCCCTGCAAATTGACACTCACTTGCACCAGAACCTTGTCCATCTGATCAGCAGCTGAGAACCAGTCCACAAAAAGCAATTTTGCTTTGTTTGTAGAAATTAATAATGAGCATTAGTACCAGGAGGTTACTGCCAAAGAGAAAATGAAGATATACTACTCAAAGGAAGATTGGACTGCACAAATCCCTGCACTCTGAGGAACAGACAGCTCTGCTCTTTCACTGCCACCTGGGTAGAATGGCTGACCAAAGGACACTTGGGTGGCTGGGGTGGAAAACTCTGCAGCAGCTGCAGGTAAAATGGACAACTCAGAGCCTGCAGAGAATTTTCCAAACCTATTCCTGAGACATTTTTCAACTGAAAACCCTCTAGAGATTTCTAACGCAATGGCTATTTCAAGACAACCAAACTGAACAAGTAAATAAAACAAAGTTTACTTTATTTTCCTTCTTGGGTATCTCATGGTGCATTGCTGAGGCAGAAATTGTCTGCTTTGTGTATTTTTCAGCAGCACTGAACAGATTACCTGAGATTAGTAATGCACGTGTCTGCTTTACCTAGTTGTTATAGGAGAAAACATTAATAGCCCACTGCAGTATACAGAATCATTCTTAGATTGATCATATGATCAATCTCAAAGAAATCAGTAGCTTACAATCCTTTCTGCTTCCAAAGCAATACAGATTTTCATTAAACTGAGATTCCAAGAAGTGTTCCATAGTCTGCCACAAAAGAGGACTTTTGTTTTGTACAGGAAAACATGACAAGAGTGAGAACTAGATGATCAGCCTTGTGATTCAGAACAGTATAAACCAACAGCACCTGAAATGCCAATCTCAAAATGTGTGCAGAGTAGAAAGGGGAACAATTTAAGATAAATCAAATTTATGTTCTGGTCTGCAAATGTTACTGATAAAATAGTGGATGCTTTCCCAATCGAGCCTATTGACTCAGATCATACTTTAATACCTCAAAAAATAACATTTCTTTCTCAAATTAGTATCGGCACGTGTATAGTATTATAAAAGCCCCTTTTTGTAGGGCTACTTTAAAATATAAATTTCCTTTGGACTCACTTGCCTTAGGTAAAGTCACAATCTGAGTCTGTGGGGTCACAAATCAGATTTGGGCAAATCCTGAGCCTGTAGAAACTCTCACTTTTGTACTGAATGTAAGATGGTCACTCAGGCAAGTTTACAATAATCTTAATTTATAAATCCTATGATGCAAGGAATGTCTATGATAGGTGACCTGAGATTAACCTCTTCTTACTATAGCATAATGATCATTGATTTAAAATTTATCTTAGGGAACTGAAATTAATTTGACTGATATATTTTCTTCTTTCTTAAAACAGCATTAGTATTTTCTTAAAGTCAGGTTGTAAGATCACAGGTCTTTTGCAATACCTCTGATTGCAGTGTGTAGTACAATAAAACACTTTGCCAAAACAGAGCTTTAAATCTATGTGTCTATTCATTAGATACTTCTATCAAGTCTCTTTTGGCAGCAACAGCACCAAAGGGATTTCTACATTTTTCTCTCATCCACTGGGGAGAAAATTCACAGAACAGACCTATGTTAATTAGATGTAAAGAGTCTGAAAAAATATTACTATTATTAATACCAGTACAGAAAAAAAGAAAGAATCCAAATGAGCCAGGTGTATGAATATTCTCCACTAAGTAAAAAAAAAAAATAGGTAGGTGGATAGATAAATAAGTAAATTAAAAGCAATCCTCCCACCATTGGTCCATTCTCTCTATCTCAAAATCAGAAATCAAGTCTCTTGTAAGATCATGGTACCCAAAACATAATTTTTTAAAACTACATGCTAACAAGGTTAACATTTTTCTCAAGCTCATATACAATTTTTCCTTGTGCTGTAAAACTGAATCAAAAAAGAGCAAAGCATTCTTCAAAGATTCCGGCAAAAATACTGACTTAATCGAGTAATTGGCATTTAAGAGATTACAAATCTGAGCTAAAACTTCACTACTGCCATCACAGTGAAAATGCAAGTGACTTGGGGTCAACTGAAGAAAGAACTTACATTTACTTCACTACTTCGAGATTATTTCAGACATTTGGTAACAAAAAAGTGAAAGATTACTGCAATGCAGTTTTTGACAGATAATATTTCCTGTCGAGACAGAACAGAAAGAGCTGTAGAGCTTCAAGATTGTAATCGTTTCGTACATTTCTTCCCACAAAGTACTTCTTTAGGCAAAATATTTCACCCCTGCAGCTGCTACCTCTCAGATGTACTGCCACCCTTCATCCTCCCACAATTGGAAAGAACGGAAGAAATGACAAGGCAAAGTTTTCAATCTTAAAATAAGGAAGTTTTATACAATATAGCAGGAATAGATAAAGAATCCCATGTGCATTATGAGTTTCTGCAATTATATCAGCAGTTAGATGTTGCTTCCTTTCTCAAATCAGCATTAAAGACATGCAAACATTTGCAAAACTGTGTTATAATACACACACAAATTTATTTGAGCTTTTGCTAACAGATGTCTCCCACCAGGGGTCAATGACAGGTTGTTCTTCCCCAGCCCGGATTTGCAATCTGTTCTTATCTCATTCAGTATCTTATTGTTTCGCCGTTCAAAAGAACTATATGTATTTTAAACACCAAGAAACAAGATCAGGTAAGACAAAGGCTTTGTATGAATCTCTAAAGCTGTGGTGGCTTTGATCCAGGTTTATCTGCACAGCCTACCTCTGAAAGACAGAAGTTTGGGTAAAGTAAAACTGATTGCAAGGGACAATAAATAGATGCTACTCAAGACAGGGTAGATACGTCTAAGGGAATTAGACAAAATTTACAAGGAAACAAGGGACATAGGAACTCTCATGGACATGGTAGGCTTTGTGGGGTTTGTGGAAATAAAGGTTTGAGATTTTATTAAAAATAATAACAGAAGGAGCAGCAGACAAGACTGGAAGGTGATTTTAAGAACTGACAGGTAAGCATGAGAAAGACTTCTAATAAAAGCTTTCATCTGTGCAGAAAATTAACCAGAACAAAATCAAGGCCAGCTTTTGTCACCCTAACTTAAATCTTATGAATTTTCACAAGCTAAAATAGAGAGATACATGGATGAAGACAAGCAGTTATTCCATTTCCACACTGGGAGTCTGCTCTGCAGCCATCCCAAGTATTGCTTTGTAAGAAGAAGCACTTGCATGCTCCCCTTTAATCAACAGATTACAACACTCCTACAACAGTTCTAGAGAACTATCTCCAGAAACAGTAAAAACTAATCTAATTTTGAATAGAGCAAAAACAACAGACAGGCAAAAATTTGAAAATTAAAGCTCACTTAGCGAGACCTTAGGATTTTAGGTGCCTTTGTGCATGGCACTGTCTGAGCAGGCACTTTTGGTGCTCATGCAGCACTTAGGAAAGTCAGGTCCCCAAAATATTGCAGTTTGGAGGAAAATACAAGTAATTAAGGCACAAACAGAATTCTTGTGCTTGTATCTTGAATTCTTGTTCTTTTGTAATTTTGAGCACACTCACAACTTGGCAGATATAACCACTACATTCAATAGGTTTCTCTGCATTTAATGCTTCCTTAGGCAAATTGGATTCAGCCCACAGAACTTATATATTTTTCCTGTTTCTTTATATATTTTTAAATTTTTTTAATATTATTTTCACAATGTTTATATTTTAGCTTTCAGTCAGTGACTGCTGTCAACTTTGCTCACTTCAGGATCATGGCAGAACATCACGCCTTGTCTAACACTGACCATGCATCCCCCAAGCACTGTGTGACTGCCAACTTCAAGTCCATATTTGTTTTTAAATTAAGAGGAACAAGAAGGTAAGCAAGGATTTTGTTTCACAGAATCACAAAATCAATTAGGGTGGAAAAGATCTCTGAGATCTTTGAGTCCAATCTCTGATGGAACACTGTCACATCAACTAGACCCTGGCACAAAGTGCCACATCCAGTCTTTCCTTAAACACCTACGGGGACAGTTACTCCACCACTTCCTGGGCAGCCCATTCCAGTGTCTAATCACTCTTCCAATGAAATTCCTCCAAATATCCAACTTAAAACTGCCCTGACACAATTTAGGCTATGTTCACTTGTCCTGCCACTTGTTACCTGGGAAAAGAGACTGACCTCCACCTGGCTACAACCCTTTCAGGTAGTTGCAGAGAATTGTAAGGTCTCCATGAGCCTCCACTTCTCCAGGGTAAACAACCCCAACTCCCTCAGCTGCTCCTCACATGACTTGTGCTCCAGACCCTTCACCAGCTCCGTTGCCCTCCTCTGGACACGCTCCAGCACCTCAATGTCCCTCTTGTACTCAGAGGCTCAGAACTGAATGCAGTACTTGATGTGCATCATAAACAGTGCCGAGGGCAGGGGGACAATCCCTGCCCTGGTCCTGCTGGCCACACTATTGGTGATACAGGCCAGGATGCCACTGGCCTTCCTGGGCTCACTCCTGGCTCATGTTCAGCTTGCTGTCGACAAGCAGCTCCAGGTCCTTTCCCGCTGTGTCACAGGACGCAATGTCCACGCTCCTGAAATACGACCATGCTGGTGTCAGCCACCGCTCCAGGTGAGAGCGAACAGCGCATACAGCGAGGCGGTCCCGACCCCCGCCGCCAGCCTGGGGGCTGCAACCCACCGCCACGGCCAGGGCCGGCAGCACCGGGGCCGCGGCCCAGGGGGCGAGGGCCCCATTGCGGGAGGGTGACGGGCGGGGAACGGCAGCACACGCTGCACGGCTCTAGGGCAAGCCAGGGAACCGCGGCTGAGCCCAGCCGGGCGCCGGGAATGGCGGCCAGGTGCCCCTCCTCCGGAGCCGAAGTCTCCCGACAAAGCGCTACAGCCTGGGGAGACGCCCTGTGCGAAGGAGGAGAAGGAAGAGAAGGAAAAGGAGGAAAAGGAGGAAAAGGAGGAAAAGGAGGA
>VYXD01011355.1:348982-417132 GCA_013397195.1 Hylia prasina | reverse complement strand
TGGAAAACATCATCCGCCACCAGCGGGTTTTCCAGGAGACTGAAACCTTCCGTGCGAGGGGCTGTGTGGCTGGTGAGGCATTGGACAAAGCTGCCTCCCAAGCAAGTTGTAGATGCCCCATCCCTGGAAATATTCAACGCCAGCTGGGATGGGGCTCTGGGCAACGTGATCTACTGGAAGGTGACCTTGCCCATAGCAGGAGATTGGAACGAGACAGTTTTTAAGGTCTCTTCCAACCCAAACCGTTCTATGATGTTGTCGTGATTCTGATTGGACGTTTATAGGGAATGTGTGATAGTGGTGCAAGGGCCCACGGAAAATGGATGAAGCATGAAGAGCCTTTCCTGCTGGCTGCACAGTGGCAGCATCCTTCTGAGTGTTTCAGAGCATGGCAATTATTGTTTGTGTAGTTCATTGATGTTTTCCAGCTGCCTGAGAGCCTTTCCTGCCTTCTTGCTCCTGGGAACTGAGGCAGGACCACTGCTTCTCAGATGGTGGCCGCCTGCAGAAGTTAACATTGCACTCATTTAAATAAAGGTGTGTTTATAAAAACACTTAGGTAAATTAGTGCAATTTCTTCTGTAGATAAGATCTTGAAATACAAACATGGGTCTTAATCTGCAAACACTTGAATTAAAGCTCTCATTTGATTGTGTTTAAGTCAATGGGACTACCCAGGTGCTTAGAGGTAAGGGTTTTAGGATCAAAGCCCTTGGTGCCTTTCCAAAAAGCTGCTGTAGCAGGAAGACATTGAAGAATTTCTCTCTAATATTCAACACCGTATTCCAATATTCATGAACTTTCTGCCTCAGTGAAATGACTGTTATACTAATGAGCTTCATGGGTGTGTACTTTGAGGAGGGGTTTGAAACACATTATTATAAGATAATGCCTGTTCCTGCCAACCTGACTCCTCCACCTCTGTATTTGAGGTGACTCATCTGTATTTTTTTTCATTTCTGTTTTTCAGTAAAGCATCTGAACAGTATGTTTTTGCAGCTGGGACTGTGTCCTCTGCAGTACAGATCAGGGAGCATGCTGGTGGGATAAAACAACATATTTCTCAAACTGCCACAAGAGTCCTGTTCCATTGAGGGTAACAAAACAACTGCTTCAACAAAAATGTTACACAATGAAAAGGCTGCCAGAGATTTTCCTGTCTGGCTCCTTTGCTGCACATTCTGTATATATCCTATAAGCTGTAAGCATCCACCTAGTACTGTATCTCTGGAAGGAGATTATACAGTGATTAATGTGATAAATATATCACTGAAAGTCGTGCAAGAAAATACTCTATCATCAAAGTTTGGCTGTTACACCCACAACGCCTTGAATCTAACTACCAGTGTACAGCCTTTCTTTTCACTTACTGCAGAAAGAACTTAGGACATGTCTTAATGAACAAGCTCATGTAAAACTGTACTTGCAGTATATAAATTTAGGATTTTGGTTTATTCATGAAAGTGATTTCATTTGCTCCCTTTACAATTAAATCACCCAACTGGCTTCCCATTATTTTTTCCTTAACTAGCTTCCTTTGTTAATCCTTCTGTACCAAGAAGTTGAAAGTAGAGTCAGGCCATCGTTTTTTCTCCTTCATCAAATAGTCAGAAGGATGGAGATATCTTGGTGTAGCTGTCATTAATCCCCGGTCAGAGGGTAGAGAACTCACTGCTTTACTCTCCTGCTGTCCTTGCCAGAGGAGAGACAAAAGGAAGTTAAGAGGCATAACAAAACCTAGAGCTTCACCCCTCTTCAGCCAGGAACATGCACAAATCTGTTTACAGTTTGAAACACATCAATACCCATTTAGCCTCGGGAAAGGTATTTCCCTTATACCCATCTCTTACGTGATTTTCTCTATTTTGCATTATTCACTAAATACATAGATTTGTTTACAACCTCAGGACATTTGGATTGCTTGGTTTTCCCCACTCAGGACTGTAATTGTAAATCTGGGAGAGTCTGGAGCTGAGGAGTCTTGTGATCAGATTTACAAACTATACAGGCTACAATGCTGGGCAAAATCCCAGCCCCACCATCCAGAAATTATCTTTGTTATTCATCTTGCATACTCTTGAACTCATAAAGACTATCAGGTGCTTGAAGTATAGATGGATGGATGCATCTCTACAAGACTGCTGTGATTATACTAGTAGAAACAGTGTCAGAGTCAAGAACTTACCATTAAAGAAGGGGATTGGATATATATGAATGTCAAAAATAATCGGAATTATCTGATTGTAACTTGATGCTTCAAGGAATAAGCTGGTACCTAACTCCTGGAAAGGGGAATTCAACCTAAAATGAGGACATATGACACTACTTATTGTTGGATTTTTTCACCTCCTATTATACAGCATATGAAGCAACTAACTGGTGGTGTTTTGTGCCTCTTCGCACAAAACACTGCCTGAGCGACTCCTGAATTTCTTCTGATGGCTTGGTACAATGTTTCTCCCTGCAAAGAAGGGGGAGTGACATGATGCTACTTTGCTGTGCTTTGGTTTTCCACTCCATTTAGACTGCATGGATCATTTTGGAGCAAGAACTGCTTTGGTTGTCCTCCAAACTTTATTGAAGTCTCTGAAATGTGACTGTATTAAAATAATAAGAAGCAATCACAAGCATATTCACATACTAATTATTATGCAAAGTAGGGAGGAGGAGGGAAGAAAGTATGAGATTCCTTTGAAAAGCTGCCAGCACAGGTCCAGATAGAAAAGGTGTTTGAAGTGGAAGCACACTGTACCAGACTGAAGAATTACCAATATACTAGTTATCCTTGTTTAGGAATATGCTCTCAATTTTCATTTTATGACATTTATTTACTTTAGCATAGCATTTTTTATTTTTTGACTCAGTCTCCCAAAAATCTCCTCTAGGTTCACACTGGATTTTAGGACCACTACAAGACATTTTCTTCATTTAAAGCTTTTCTCTGTTGCTTTACACTGCAGGCAGGTAAAACTGGACTGCTAATTAATGCAAACTGCAGCTTTTACTTCTTTCTTTCCTTTCTTTCTTTCTTTCTTTCTTTCTTTCTTTCTTTCTTTCTTTCTTTCTTTCTTTCTTTCTTTCTTTCTTTCTTTCTTTCTTTCTTTCTTTCTTTCTTTCTTTCTTTCTTTCTTTCTTTCTTTCTTTCTTTCTTTCTTTCTTTCTTTCTTTCTTTCTTTCTTTCTTTCTTTCTTTCTTTCTTTCTTTCTTTCTTTCTTTCTTCCTTTCTCTTCCTTTCTCTTCCTTTCTCCCTTTCTCCCTTTCTCCCTTTCTTCCTTTCTTTCCTTTCTTTCCTTTCTTTCCTTTCTTTCCTTTCTTTCCTTTCTTTCCTTTCTTTTCAGTTAAAGGAGCTGAAAGGAACCACTCATAAGTTTCAAAGAATAATTTTTCTTCAGTCCTTTGTAGAAGGAAGTATTTAAGTTTGATCCTGACTTGTATGTCTCCATTTATGCAGCCTAGCAACAAATAAATATATCCCAGTAATGCATACAACAGGGAAAAAAAGCAGGGACATTGTGAAAGAAAAACAGCAAGTACCTCAAAACATGTATTTTTGCACACAGGTGTGTTTGCTTTTTCTGCTGCTGTGACAGAGACTTGTTCATTTCAGGTATCAAGATCAGATCATCAGGCAAGAACTGAACATCTGCCAGCAGTGGGTTGGTAGGGGGTGCTTGCTTGGGATGCATTGTAGCTGCAGCCTGGCCAGTGCAATGCAGGTTTGCAGTCAGAAGTCAGCATTGGTTGCCTCAAGTTTCTGTGCATTGCTGATATAAGCCAACAAAAGTTGATACAAGCCAACAAAATGAGCCCTGTCCTGTCAAAGTGAAGTCTCCTCTCTGAGTAACACCAGCCAAGACAGCCAGCAGCAAAATGCCACTGTATACATGCTCCTGGCAACTGCAAGCCCTTCAGCCTCTTGCAGCAAGGACATGCAGCATCTCAAAACCACCATGATGGACACACATGCTCCAGGGACATAAAAGTATCCTCAAGTCATGATGCCACAAAAGTTCTGGCAGAAAAACTTGCTACTGAAGACATAGTCTGTCAGGGTAGTTTCTCCTGCAGACTACTATTTGTTTTCTTACAGGGGCAGTGGGTTTGCCATACCACAGATAGGGTTTTGGTAAAAATTGCTGGAACATGTCCCCACTTGAATCTCCTTATAAACTGTGTGACTTGTGCTGCCATGGAGGGAAAACAGAGCATGGGCACCTAATGTAAAACCAGATGTGCAAGGAGCCCTCCCTATTCATTCATATAGATTTTCAGTTTTCAGGTAGCAATTGGTCCAGCAATATACATGAGTCTGCTTCCACTTGTGTGTTTACAAAGCAAAGGTATTTGAATGTCTGACATAAATTATCATATATTTGCATTAAAATACATTAAATACTGCTCACGAGAGCTTTTCTTACAACAAAGCAATTAAATTATAGTTTATCTCAAGAACTCTCTCCCTCAGAGCTAGATACCTTCATTCTTCTCAGTGTTTTCATGAGGGTAAACCCCAGGTTTTACTCAAACTCAAAATCTAAATTTGACTTATTCCACCTATATTTGTCCCAGACAAGTTTAAATCCATGGACAGTTTTAATGATGCAGATAAAATACATCCTTTATTTCTGGACTTGGCCTGAATTGAACTGTATTGAACAGCCCCCCATGCCCATCACTGGAAGTGTTTAGGCCAGGCTGGATGAGGCTCTGAGTGACCTGGTGTAGTGGAAGGTGTCCCTGCCCAGGGCAGGGGGGTTGGAACTAGATAATCTTTCAGGTCCCTTCTAACCCAAACCATTCCCATGATCCACATTACAGGATGTGAACATAAAACCTCCATCTAACAGAGGCAGATGGGAGGCTGAGTAGAAGTGTGACTTCCCTCAATAAGCTTCAGCCAGCCATTTTACTGGATACTAGACAGATGGACAGAATCAGAGTGCTAAAATAACTGGTTATCATCTGAACAGGCCCAAAAGTGTGGGGTGCTTTATTTTGTGACAGGTTTTGATCACAGACACAACTCAATGTGTGGATTCATGCTTTGAGACTTAGCTTCACCAATATCTCATTCTAGGTTTAACTACAAGACTCCTGAACAGGCTGCTCAAGTCACGCATTAATCATTTAAACTTAAAAAATGTGACTCTGCGAGACAGTTAATGTGTTGCTTCCAAAACTAAAATTTTGGAGTGCTGATCCTCTACAGTATATATTTAGAAGGTGGTGTGATTCCTACTTAAATTTGCAAAGTCTGTCTGATCACAGTTTGAAAGTTTTGACAAACGTGCTGAAAAGTAAAAAGTTTATAAACTGATGGATTATCTAAAAGAACATATTGCTTCTTTAAGAACAGGTACTACATTTCTTAGAAGAGCCACAGCTGAACAGGTCTATGGAATTTCAGAATCTGCATTAAAAGTTCCATTAGGAAAGGCTAAAGTAAAATTCTGCTTGGCTTTTAGTGGCTGAAAGTGTGTTATAAAAAGCACACACTGGAAGAGAAAAAATTATGATTTCTATTGCTAGAGCTGTTGCAAAAATCAAATCATGAAATGTGAGAAGTCACATGGCTGGGCACCTGTAACCAATTTTTGAGATGATAAAAGAAAACTTTAGACACTTTGACAGCTCTTCTGTGGGTATAATTTTTTTTCAGTTGGTTTTTGGGTTTTCGGTTTTTTTTATAAAACCACTTAGAAGCTGAAAAAGTGGAAACCTTGTACTCCTCCTACTTATGGGAAAAAAAAGAAGACAGATTGAGCAGATTGAGACTTGCTGGTTCTAAAGTATTAACAGACATTGTTATTGGAATTACTCAATTCAGTAACTAGCACAAATGCGCCTGCGTAAGAAATAAGTTACAATAATTGCACATGCTTTATAGTCAGAATAGTTTTGCTGATCTTTGTTCTTATTTTACTTTATAAGAAATGCTAATTTCATGCATTCATAATGAATTCTCAATTTACATTGAAAAGCAAGTTGAAACAAATAAAAACTATAAACTGAATTAGCTGGTAAATATTTGTTTCCCATTTTAACATAACAGAATGGAAAAACTAAAATATATAAAAAAATTGAAGTTAAGCTTTGTAATGGTCTAAGTATGAAAATAGTCTGTACTACTGCACAACAAAATTTAGTGTAAAGATTAAATAAACTGTGAGTTAACAAGCCACCTTGTTTACCAGCTTATACAAATTAATTTTCTTTAGGAAAATATCTGAGCAAATGCAAAACAGGGTGAAAGCTGATGATCTAAAGACAAGTTTCTAGCTCCTGATTTGATTGTAGTCAATAATTTAAGCTTACAGTGAGCATCAGGGAAGGTTTTCCAGTAGAACTGCTCCTGACATCTTGCCTCACCAGCATGGAAGTGGCACAGCTGCCAGCATGGCACTGAGGCAATACAGCAAGGCAGGGTCCTTCATTCAGGCTTTTTGGTCTGAGCAGGAGTGAGACATTCCCTCTGCCATCTGAGACTTTTCCCAAGTCAGCATTAACTCATCTGGCACTGTGGGCTGGTCCAGAAGGAAGCACATTGCTCTGCTTCTCTTCGTTTCACAGGAGACTCTTGTGTTAGCTCTGTGGTATTGAAAATTATAGGGATGAATGATGAAAACTGAACTTTGGGCTGTTTTACATTCTTTCAGTACCATTTAGTGTGATGGTTGTTGACTTATCCCTGCTGCTATACTTAGAAAGGGGAGTAGGAAGGAGATGAGTGTTACTATGATGGGTTATGACACAAAAACATCAAGAAGAAAGTCTGTTCTCATTTCTCTTTGGTATCCTTTGGGGACATGCAGTGTTTAGAAAAAGCTCCTATTCCACCACAGGAACTTAGGAAAATGGGTACCAAACTTTGTTTACACTCTAGGACTGCATATGGCCATACAAGGTGGGTGGGTAACTAGGACACAGAGCTTTTTCCTCCACTGAGCTTAGTTTCCCACCACTAGATAAACTTCAAGTAGGTTGCCTGGTGGAATTATTGTTCCTTATACGTCAGCGCTTGGATTAAACATAGAAAAATATCAGAAGCTTCCTCTGCATTCATCAAATAAAAATCCATGGGAAAAAAACCTGCATATTGCTCCAGAAGAACTCTAAATTAATTAAAGTCACCCCCTACAGAGAACTTGGGCTCTGTTTATTTTCAACAAACTATTACAGGTTTTGCAATATTTTTCTGGAAGTTTTTCACAAACATTCCTACTTCCTCTCATTCCAGGCCAGGGCTGAACTGCCAGGATGGAGAATTCTTTGGACCTGACCTTTGGTCATGAGAGACAGAGGCACTCAGCCCCAGTCAAACGACAGCATTTTACAGATCTATTTCATCTAGAGATTTAAAGCTGCAATGTGAGTTAAAAAACTGAGGAGTTCTGCAATTTAGGCCATAAAAACATATATCAAAAAAGTCCAATGTAGTAAAAGTATGACATCTTCCAATGGAAAGTTGCTTCAATGGGTAACAGCGTGTCTCGACTGCAAAGCCCCTGTTGCACATCTCATCCCTATAGTCCCACTTCCCATGCACAAGACAACTCTTCCAAGTGCAGCGCAGCACCCCAATCACTGCCTCCTGTCACCCTGCCAGCAGGGTATGCATGCGGTCAGCCCTGCAGGTCCTTCACCTGCTTTGCTCCAGCCAAAATTCCAGGGTTGAGCTACCATCAGAAGCTGTGACTGGCAACAGCTCTGATGTGCTGGGAAGCTGTGTGCATCCAGGAGTGTCTCTCAGGGTATGACACCAGCACCTGCTCGCTCTCCTGCCCACAGATTCTTTGTGAAGGACAATTTCAGTGCAGTGGTAACCCAGAAAACTAAAATGCCTTGTAACTTTCAGTGGAAAACAGGGGCTGTCAGGGCAGTTTCTCTTCCTGCCTTCTTTCCACTCACCCCCAATTAATGTCTGCAGTTCTAAAGCTGCCCTGTCCCCTCCCCCTCATTCCTACTATAAACTAAAATCAGATACTCCAAGTACACAGAGGGATTTTCAGATTTCCACCCACGTAAGCAGCTACTTGGCACATCTGATGCACATGTGAAATTGGTTCACAGGGGCCAGGGCAGGCACCCACATCTCCATTTCTAGCTCTACTGAGCTTAAGTATTATCATTTATTTGATTTCAAGGCAAAAGTTACACATCTTACTTTATTTCACACAGGAAGAAACCTCAGCAATGCATCTTTTTTCCCCGGGCAGGGTTGGGTTACCGCTCCTCCACTCCCACCCACGCAGCTGAACCCAGGGCCTGGTGAGCCTGAGAGCTGTGAGGAAATCAAATGCACATGTCAGCATCCCCCCTCTCCTGCTCCAGCCACCAACCATCCTGCAACCAGAAGACATGCCAGGCAGTGGTACACTAGCTGTGTCTTTTCTCCAATGAACTGTAAAGCAAAGTTGTGTTTGCTCAGCCTGATGAAAGTTTTGGGAAGGCGATATTCTAAAAGTTCCCAGCATGGAGTTTTCACACCAAAGTTCAGAGCTCTGGGATACACAGCCGAGAGCTTAAGTGTAACAAAATTAATATTAATGCTCACTAAAAGTGGACAACAAATATTTCCTTAAAGGAAACCATACCAGTCTGATTAAGCAAGTGCTAATTAACAAATATAACTGCAAGTCTAAAATATTTGCTATATTATTTCCATCTATAGGAAGAAGTTTCCACAGAGAGCTTTCCTCCTTGGATTCCTCCTTCCTTCTCACATGCTTACTTAAGGAAAATACATAAATACTCAGCACCATATCATCATCTGCCTCACTCCAATAGTTTTTATTTAATGTTTATCTGGTTAATTGTTTCCTTAGAACAGATTCCTGTATTCCATATGTTGCCTAAAAACAGTATCTGTCATTTAAGACTGCACTTCACCATCATTTCCATACGTATCTCTAAGTACAAAACAAAACTAGTCAAAGTTACAAATATGCTACTCTTGTTAGGAGATGCAAGAGAACAATTTTTATTTTAATTTATCCTATTTCAGTGAAGGGCAATTCTCAAAAGTGAAGAAAAAGCTAACTATGCAGCTTGTAATAATGAGCTACAATTCACTCATAAAGCTTGCAAGCAGAGGAATGATGTACTCAACTTCTGAAGTTATTTTGTCACGAATAAAGCAAAGGCAAGAGCCTTCTTTCAGCAGAAGCTTTCAGCAGTTGCATTTGGCTTCTTTTACTAAGAATCTAAGAGGAAGTAACAATTTATAACTCAGGGTAAATCAAAGCAAAATGGGATTTTGATAAACACTAGAGCCTATCAATCCCAAGGAGACTCTGTATCAGATTGCTGAGGGATTCCAGAGCTGCTACAGTGGCTCCAGCAGAGCAGAGCCAAGGGTCTCTAGGAAAAGCCATGGCTAGCTGAGGGCAGGTGGCGCAGCACCACAGCCTGGCACCAAGACTGCCAGCTGCCCAGCAACATCCATGAGTAGCCAGAGTATTGCTAGAAACACATCCAGGAAGCAGAGAACAAAAGGGAAAGGAAGCCAAAGACCAACTCGTGCTAGGAAGCCTCAGCCTAAGAGACACACATTCGGCTGCCAATTTCTTCTGAACAGCATTGCTGGGAGTCAAGTGTCTGCATCAGACTGGTTTTCAGACTGATGAAAACTGAACTAATGTTTATAACCAAGATGATAGAATTTAGCTAACAAAATGTAACTCTGTTAGAATTTTTCCCTAATAGCATGGTTTGGCACTGAAAACAGAAAGACAAAGAGATCATGAGATGATAAATGCTATTAACACACCTACTGCATGTTCAGAAGTTTCAGGTTTTTGCCAGGGAGGGTGGGAAGACTGCAGTATTTCAGCTCCATGTACACAGCTGAAGCATTAAACCTCTTCTGCATATAACAGAGTGGATAATGAATGTGCAGGGAAGAAAAGGCGAATGGTGAAATAAAACTGAAAATTTACCATTGCTTCTGTTTGTAAACAGATGCAGGAGGAACCAGACAAGCATAATATATAATATCTGCGTAGTTACAACAGATGTCTATGTTGGATAAAGTGGCCTGTACAGTAGATACAGAAGCAGAGTCTAAGATATATAAAGCCAAAATAGCTACTTATTATCAATTTGCTTATGAAGAAGAAGACAGTTTATCTGTAAAAGGTGTTTAATATTTATGGCTATACTTACAGCAATATTCATTGCAGCCTTGAAAGAAATTCAGACCTACTACCTTAAGCAAAGTGGGCTTCAAAAAACTGGATGTCAGACTATACAAATAAAGTATTAGTTTAGGCATAGTAGACTTTATTTTGGCACTTTAACAAATGCTTTATTTTACAGCAGTGGCACAGCATTTGCCAGAAATTTTCTTTTCTTGGCACAGTTATTTCAAGCAGTTATTTTACTAATTGAAGTTCACTAAATATTGCACAAGATATACCTGTTAAATTCTTACCCTGTTTTTACTTGCTGAACTTGTATGGCTTTGAAAAACTTGCCAGTTAGGTATAAGTAAAAAGCAACATATTAAATATTTTAGCACAGGATAGCATTCATTTGTTCCTAAATGACCACTGAACTTGGGACAGCAACAAATACAAGTTGCACAACTCTTATCTGAAGAGCTACCAGATCTTATTTACAATACATTGCCATTTCCAAAAAGCACTTCAGCTTGACATCCTGAACACCTGCATTTTGGGAATCTCAAAAGTAAAAAATGAGGAGGTCAACAGAGCAGAAGACAAAGCCATTTGTCTATTACAAAGCATAATATAAGGAGGCAGACTATCATCTTCTCCCTGTGTGTCCCTCTATCCAGCACCTATCTAAGGTCTAAGCAACAGAGACTTCTCTCTTCTACTCGGAATATTTCTTTCTTCTCTTATGAAGATATTCCACTTGTCTCAACTCTTCTGCTGGAGTCTGAGCAGAATAAACCAAAAGTCTCCAAAGGGACAGGGGAAAAAACAAACGCGAACAACAAGTCAAAAACAAATACACAGAGTAAACGAACTGGGGTACTCCTTTGAATTTTACAGTAGGGAAAACAACATTTGCAGGAAGAACAGGCATGTGTCAAGGCTGCCATTAAACATAATGCAAAAGTCAAATGTCTCACAGCTAATACACCAGATGCAAGACTTAAAACATTCCCACTTCTCTCTGCCACCTTAGCAATAAATCTCGTGTGAGGATTACCCTGAACAACAGCCTTTCTTTTTTTGGTCTGGATTTTTAAGATCTACTAGATGTACTCTGTGACATTAAAACATAAGCAAATAGACATAAAATGAAAAACATACAAAAGTATATATCACAATAGAATTCTCAGTATTAGGCCACATGATTTATTCAGTAGTGTTTATGTTCCCAAATTACAATTATGTCTATCCATGTAAGACTACAAAAGTTACCATTAGAATTGTCTGTGCTTATAAAATACCAACATTTTCTCTTACTGTTATATACTCACTAACACCAGTCTGCAACGAGTCACATATAATCATAGGCACTTCAAAGGCTTTAAAGACGTTTACAACTTAAATGCATTTTTAAAGAACAAAAATTTAAACCTCTACTTGTACCTTCAAATTGCAAATAATTAACAAATACAGTGGCCATAGAAATCTGCAGCAACTTCTCAAAATACTGTTAGAGTCTTTGGGTTTGCTTAGGTTTGTCAGTAGCTTACTACAAATCTTCCTTACAGGAGATTTGTTTAGTAAGAATACGACTATACAGTTTGTAGTAATCCAATTTTACACATTAATTTGCTGTTACAAATCTCACTGAAGCTACAGGTACGCTGAGAAACAATGCAAAGTGTAAAATTGATATTCTGACACTTAAATTTATACAAAGTGGAGGTTGAAGTTTACATAGCTGAAAAATTACATTTACACTAAAAGTTACTGTTATCTGAATTATCTGAAGACATTGCACCATGACAACTACAAAAAGGCATTTTTTGGAAACAGATAAATTAATGAAATAAAAACTAACTTGTAAGATCAATCTGAGACATGCTGACCAAAATTAAACAACTTTCATTGAATCATAGGATAAAACATAATTTTCATTATTTTATATTTATGCATAAAGTTTTAAAAATCATTCAGTGAACATCAATGGTTTTATAAAATAATGCTTTGCCACTGTTATTCACAGAACACTGCAACTGTTAAGTTTTAATTTTACATTTTTAAACGAATATGTGAAAATTTTAAATACAATGGGGTTTTATCATAAAGGTGCCATAACGGCTCTTTAATGAAAAAAAAAAAAAAACTTCATTATTCTATGCAAAAGCTTTATTTAAAAAAGTTCAGTGATCTCATAAATAGAGACACTAAATAGGAATTTTATGCATAAAACTCCTTAGTTGGTGCCTTTTGATAGGCAGCACAGGATGGTTTACGTTCACCAAGGTCGTAACTGCCTTCATCCTTCTTTCTCATGCGATACACCAGCAGCAGGATAAGGAAGATTGCAAAAAGAAAACCAATAACTCCGCCAGCAATAACAGCTGTAATCAAAGAAACAAAGATTCACAATATGCCAGTAAAACAAGTTTAGCACCATACTTCTTTTTCATCTCACACAATGAGTTTGCTATTATTTTCAAATTGCAGGAAAGGGCTCCTATTATGCAACTGTCTTCATTATTAGTATCCTGAAATATACTGTCAGAAAGCTTGTTTGCATTCATGAAGGCAATCATTTAAAATGACATTCTACTTACAAGTCAGAGATCCAACAAGCCAGTTTTAAAAAAGTTATTAAATTTTTTTCAAAACCTCAACTAAGAAGACCACTGGTACTGCCAGAGCATAAACCTACCTTTCAAACTCATTTTTCAACAGCTACATTTTCAACTTTAAAAGATTTTGCTACCCAAGATAAGAAATGGGCTTTTACTTTTCTCTGTCTGCTTTCACTCTGACTCTATGCTGAAATAAACTTCCTATTGATCAATAATAGGAGAGAACACTTCATGCACTTTGTGAGTGTGTGAAAAATATCAACTCCCAACCAGACTTCAAGAGGAAACCCACATGCTTCCACTGATGTGGATTTAAGGTTATTTCACATTTTGATGCTCATAGGAAGATGTGATCCAAAACTATGTGACTTTCATGGCTCCCAACTCCCCTTCCAAATACATGGGGGAAAAGTATACCTGTAAACACTGTCCTTAGGCAAAAAAAAAAAAAAATCACAGGTAGCAAAAACATTGGTGGCCAGCTTGTGTCTCCCCAGGTTATGCATAGAAATAGACCCTCTTTATCTTAAGAGATCTCTGTACCCTAATGGATTGTGCTCATCCATCCCTCTCCATCCACCCATGCCTGCCATGAGCTCCTCCCAAGCAGTTTTCATATGCACCCGATGGACCAGACTGCAATGTGCTCTTGGGAGGTCAGAAATATGTTTCTTTATTACAAGAATCGATCGAATTCCAATTCCTTTTGTGAGCTGTGAAAACTCCAGATACTCAGCTGACAGTCTTCAACTTGTGGGCATCAAATCAATTAGCAACGGACTCCACTATTAAATATTTCCCCAAGATGCCCAATTTATTCTCATCAAATCAACCACTGGCTACCCACTATGGATGTGCTTAGTACTAATGTGTTTAACAGTATGAATCTGCCAAGAAAGCTCACATGTTGAGTTTGCATTATTTGATACAGATCCTCTCTGTTTTCTGTTTTATTTCTGGTGAGATAGACCTTGGCAAACACTGCCTCACCTGCCAGAACTTCTGTTCTCTGGAAGAGGTTTTCTGAATGCTTCTGAGTGAACACATCGGTGTCATCCCCTGGCTCATCGCTCTTTTTCTTGGCATCCATCTCAGACCTTTCCTCTTTATCAATTTCTTCAGGTGACTGTGGCACAAAAAAGAAAACTGAGCATTGCTTACAGAGAGAGCAGACCACAAGTTGGCACAGTCACTCCCTGCCGTGGGCAGTCACGTAGCTGTGGCTCCACACACACACTGCACAATGCCAGCACAACACATAGGAAGTTTTTAGAGCACAGAGAGCTGGTCTAGACATTGTAATTGGATCTATTTGTCGTCATCATGTCAGAATGAGAAACTCTGCCCCTGAGTTTAAAACCTCTGAAAGTACATTTAGCAAACAGCTCTTAATATTGCCTGTATTTATCAGAATAACAGCCTCTGAACCAAGTAACAACTCTGAAATTAACACATCAGATATGTTATATGCAGAACACCTTTGAGGGTAACTTAGACAGGATTATCCATGGTGGTAGAATGAGGTACTAAAATATTAAACGGAACCTGTTGAGTGCTCAAACTACATCCAAACCATACAGCATTCTCCTTTGAAAAGGGAAGTTTCACACAGAATTTTTGAATAACCCTTTTGAGAAATGTAAAAAAGGTACAGCTCAGACTCAAAGGTATCTTGAGAAACTGTCCAGTGTATCATGATACATTATTTTGCATCTCTCTTTTCTTTCATGTGAAATCCAGATGTTGCCATACAGATTCTCTAGTAGGAATGAAAACAAACAGTTCTGTAGTCATTTAGCAGGCTGTAGTAGTAAGTGAAGTTTGGGGGTGCTTTTTAATCCATATAAATAGAAGACTTAACATCAAACCATCAAGAATGTACGGTGGAATAATTTTAAATGGTCTTGCTCTCCAGCCACGCACCTTTGTTTGTGCAGGCACCTTGGTCTGCATTTTCACTGTGGTGGTCTCAGCCCTGGATGCATCACTAGTTGTTGGTAACTTTGGAACTGTTCTGGATGTTGTTATCACTGCACTATCCTCATCTTCCTCAGCACCTGGAGACAAAACATAACACTTCATTGACCTGTAAAATTGTTTCAGACCAATTACATTTTTTACTCTGACACCAAGGTAGAGGTGGTTGCACAGCCCACCCTAGTCAAGGGGCCTAGATGACAATGCCTGCTAAGATAAAGATGTGAGTACAAACAGTACCCCCAAACTGTCAGGGGGATACTTGCCCTGAGTGATCCCATGAAAAAGGAAGGGAGTGCATCAGCTGGAATAAGTAGCAACTAGGAAATTATCATGATACTTTTCAAACAGAAGAACCCTCCCTGAAAACAGGTATGAAAAAAGCTTCAGCACTTGTAATAGGGGCAGAAAGTCTGGAGTGAAAGCAGCAGCCATCAGGCCTGTGTGACACTAGCAAACCCCAATGCCATGGGTTCTGATGAGGTCCCACGGCTTCAGGGCTCTGCTGGAGCTTGGCAGTGCTACCTCCCACCCTGTGGGTACCCTCAGCAGCTACCTCCAGCTTCCCCAAGCCCCTAGGGCACCCCTAGAACCCACACGTCAGAGTGCAGTCTCCTCCTGGGTGTGGCAGGAGGTGTTGGAGGAATCCCAGGCTCATATGGGGGTACCCAAGTCCCCTACAGCAAGGGTGTGTGTACAGAGTGTCCTGTACACTCAGACAAGGGGAGCTTACACATCCATGGCCCCTGAGACAGGTGCTTGTGTGCACATGGCACACACTGGATCAGTTACAGAAAGTGATTTAGAAATTCATAGTTGCTTGTTACCGTTTTATAAATGGTAGGTACTGTGGCTGTCTGTTGATATTAAGCCTAAAAGTATAGTTCAGCAATTGCTGGTTAATTACATACCTTAAATAAATCAATACACTTCTTTATCCTTACTCAAACCATATGAACTGAACAGTTTCTGCCTGCCATATACTGCTTCAACAAAATTGCTCTTCTACAGCACATCTGTTGAATTCTAAAAAACAAAGCAGTTTCTATCTACAGGAAGATTACTACTTTATTTTTCAGTCACTAGGAATTCACATGGTTTTAAACTTCACATAATTCAGAAGCCCTTTTCTTTTGAACTAAGGCAACAAAAAACTCCCTAAAGATTACTTTAAATTTAATTTCCTCCACATTCAAAGCCGTGCTGGAGTATGAAGGCTCCTTTAGAATACGGTAATGGACATCTCTAATAAATATCCTTTAGTGATAGTGAAAGGAAGAAGACACAGGAAAGAGACTAAATTATTAGCAAGGCCTGAAAGAGGAAAAAAGAATTGACCCATTCTTGGACCACTCCTTAGGAATCTCAATGTGTTCTGCTCCTTACAGGCACTGGTTACGCAAGTAACCCTTGGGTAATAAATCTAGCAAACGTGCATAAGAATAGTTCCTAACAAATGAAATGCTCCTACAACAGAATAGTGTGACTCACTCATTCCAAACTGATTTTTTAATTTGTTTTTTTAAAGAAAGAAGACAGGCTGAAGATATGAGCACAATAATGATGTTTTGAAGTCAGGATCAAGAATTACATACATTTGGCATTTAAAGGAGAGGCATTAACAAGACAACAACTAAAAATCTCTGCATGGTAGAAAAGAAAACTTAGAATCATTAAAAAAAAGATACTGGCACAGAATAATACTAGGAGAAAAACTTTCAGAGATACCAAAATTACAGCACAACTTCTAGAATGAAGACCTCACAACAAGAACCAGGTATTTTCCTGAAATGCAACTCAAAGATCAAAAAATCAACATCCTGCTTCAAAACAGAGGCATGGAAAGGCATCCAACAGGAAAATTTTTCTGGCTTTGACTCAAGAGTTTTCTTTGAGAAATAATGGCTCACTGGATAGCTCAACCTACTTTACCTTCTGAAGTTCCTCCATATTACACAAAGCTTTCACAGGCAAGGAAATTAAAATTGATTATCAGATTAGAAATCTGATAAAACACATCTTCAGAGTACAGAAATGTATTTTCTTCTTTTTATGGAATTAAAAGTCCCACTTAATTACAACTGCTCCTCCAAATCCTTAAATGCCACCTTTGCTTCAGGCAATAGTTGTGTGTGCCAGACATAATGGAGAGCGTTACAGTCAGAACCTTTTTGGTTAAGGAGGACACAGATCCATGTTCTCTCAACAAATGGGTGACTAATCTAACCCCTGCACTAGTCACCAGATTTGCACCAGAGGTACCCAGCTCTTCTTCCATACAGCCTCAGGGGAATTCTGACAATCCCCAAAATGTTGCGGCAACTATCATTTAGGCTTGATTTGTCTAAGATACATCCCCCATGGTTCCTGCTTTTTAATTAGCTTTATCTAAACAGGTCTCTGCTTGGCATGGAATAGATCTAAACACAGAGAAGACACTCCCCTTGCTAAACTGACAGTAGTATTTTTGGAATTACTTGTAAATAGGACTGAGGGACCAAAAAAACCACTCACCAGTCCTCTACAGAACACAGCAACAGCATTTCACATAGTATCGCGTTCCCTAAAAAGCACAAAAAACCCATCACCAAATCCAATTAAGACTGGAAAGAAAAGCCTACAGTGTCAAGAGTGTGACTTCCAAGTAGGTTGTTAAGAGGAATACTGTGAAATGGTTGGAGTATAAGAACTTACTTCTTCCTCTGGAAAATATTACTGTTTCTATAGCTGGTTTCTGGATTTGGTTATGGTGCTGGCTGTTCACTGCTTTGAGCCGCTCTTACTAAGGGCACCACAAAATCCCTGAAGTAATTAAACACATAGCCATCTCTGTGGTAGAGCTGAGAGCTCTTGACCATCACACACCATCTTTTATCTTCAGGATGTCCAACTCAGTGGTCAAAATAGCTCTAAATTGTACTGTAGTGTTGCAAATATCTAATAAAACCCTCAGTGACATGTCTGTTAGCCATCCTTAGATGACAGGAATGTGAATACTTTTTAACACTCTTAGTGCTTGAGGAAACCTGTCAGGAAATCAAGATTGTGCCACCTTAAATTACTGCATAGAAAGTAGAAATTGCTGTATACACAGTAGTATTTTTTGTAGAAAAAAATCCCACAGAAGTTAGTACTCTGACTTGCAAAGCAGCCAGTGATTAACACCTCCTATCAAAAAAATCCAGTCACCTCACTCTATCTTTTGGCATCTTACTTGTCTGCTGTTGCACATCACACTCTGAGAGTACCACCACCACAAGCAAATTTGTGATAAGGTGGGCACACACATAACCACCATCTCTTTCACACCTTCCATCTCTATCAGCAATATGACACACACCAAAATTACATATTTTTAGCTGACTTATCTCACCTCCATTCACTGTTCAGTGAATGGAGGTGAGATAAGTCAGCTAAATGACAATGCAACCTTAATCAACACAGTGTTAGGCACCCAGAGATGGCACTGTAAACATAATTCTATGCCCTGTCAGGGAACTGCAGCTGAAATAAATTGAGACAGTGCAAGGATGTCACATCTCTGATAGCTCTCACGCAAGGAAGAAAAAACAAAGAAACCAACAAAAATTGAAGGAGGATTAAAAGTCCTAAGTATACTGAAGTATAAGATTCTGTCTAGTGCGTGAAAAACACACTTTCAAACAGCATCACAGTAGATTTTTATGTCAGAAGACCTGGAGAACCAGGCAGTCAATGTCATGAAGCATGCTCGGGGACTAGTTTAGCAGGTGGACCGAAGTTTTTGCTCCAAGACAATCTGAAAGGCCCTTCTGAGTGGGACCACAGCAAATGGAAAATGGATCCTTGCTGTGTTGCCTGCACCATGGCAGGGGAAGCACCCCAGGAGAGGTGTGCCTGCTGGGCACACAGGCCAGGAGCACCCAGTGTCAGCCCTGGACCCTGTGCAGCACCCGGCCCCGCAGTGTCCCCAGCCCCTGACCGTGACACACAGTCCCCCAGCCACATCACCCCCCTGTCCCCAAACCTCCCAAACTGTCTGCTGGCCTGGGAGTGTAACATCAGCTTCCCTCTCAGTCAAGAGCCAAAGCAGATCTGCCCTTGTGCTTCTTGAAGAAGCTCCAACCCCACCACAACTCTTCTCCCAGAACATTTCCCAGTCACAATGTCAGAATACACACAGTTCATCCTGAGCCAATGTTCTCAACTCAAGCTGCTGTTGACTGAGAAATGTTAGGTTGGGGAAGAGAAGAAGGAGAAAGAAAAATCTGCATGATTTTCAGATATATATTACCATGAGTAATTTTAGAGAAGACACAAGAACAAGACAGGCAGTTTTTCAAAGAACTAGTAGACAAATCTGGCAGAGATGGTACCTTTCCTTAACGTAATGGGTAGTCATGCTGCTTAGCAGCTACTTTCACTTATCTCCAAGACCAAGGCTTATTAAAATCTTTTATGCCACATGAAAAAGTAGCAGTAATTATAAAGCATTTTAAGTTGTAGATAGGCTGGAAAAATATTTTTATTTTTTATTATTATGTTATACAAAACACCAATGCTAGAAAGAGTGATGATAGACTGAAGCATCTCCTCAGAGATGAAGACGATAAGAAAGTAACAATGGACTAATTAAATCACTATGGATATTCTACTGTTGATATAGGACAATCAGAAGGCAGGCATGGCTTCTCTGGAAATTGTTGACCCATAGATTCAGATTCAACGCTTGGGCAAATGCACAACAGTAGCTGAATGTACACAAAAAAACCCAAACAAACAGGCTATGAAGTGAAAGAAAAGAAAAAAGCAGAACACCATCACCTTTGCTACTCCTTAAAAAAGCCCTCAGCCAGCTTCTAGTTTGAAATGTGTACAGTGACATTTGTCCATGTTAATGCTGCTTGAAGACCTGCAAGGGCATTAATGGTGGTGCTGACAATTCCTGTTTATCTCCATAGGCCTGGTGGCAGCTAACAATTTTCACAGCAAAGAAAGGAGTCAGCAATGTTGTCATCTTGGATCTGTCTGCTTGGACTATGCTTGCTACATAGCAAGAAAACCACTCGTGAGTGGGAAGGCTCTTCCTGCTAGAAACATTACATTACATCACTGAGTATCAAGTAAAGAGAGAGAGACTGAACATAATATGAGAAACACTGATCAGTGGTACATCTGCAGGACATTTTCAACAAAATCCAGAGAGTGTTAAGTATAGGTGGAGCAGAGTGGAAAGGATGCTACTTTGCTCCCCTGAACTAGAGAGTTTTTGCTTGGTTCAAAAATATTAGATGTGGGGATACATGAGCTCTTGCAGGGGCATCCAGCTTGTCTCAGTCTACAATGAGACTTCCCCTCTCTGCTTTCCTGTAGGAAAAGAAATGGAGATTGCCAGAGACAGCAGAAGTGCACTCCAACTTCTACCCATGGCTCAAGGCTGAGCACAGGAAAAGAAAGAAGAGAAAGACAAGGTGTTACTATTGGTGAAGTCTAGAGGTAGTTTCTGTCTTTTTGGCTTCACTTTCACAACAGAATCACAGAATTGCTAGGCTTGGAAAGAATCTCTGGAGATCATTCAGTCCAACCCCTTTGCCAAGGCAGGGTCACGCAGAGCAGATTACAAAGGAATGTGTCCATGTGGGACCTGAATGTCTCCAAAGAGCAACACTCTACAACCTCCCTGGGCAGCCTGTGCCAGTGCTCTGCTTCCCTCAGTGTCAAGAAGTTCTTCCTCTGGTTGAGGTGTTCCAGTTTATGGCCACAGCTCCTTGTCCTGTCACTGGGAACCACGGGAAAGAGTCTGGCACCATCCTCTTGGCACCTGCCTGGAGGTATTTATAGGTGTCGATGAGATCCCTTCTCAGACCCAGCTCCCCCAGTCTCTCAAAAAAGATGCTCCAGACCTCTGATCATCTTTGTGCCCCTCTGCTGATCCTTTCCAGTAGCACTTGCTTTCTTGCACTGAGGAGCCCAGAACTGGACACAGCACTCCAGATGTGGCCTCACCAGGGTCGAGCAGAAGGGCAGGATCACCTCCCTTGACCTGCTGGCCACACTTTTCCTGATGCACCCCAGAATATCATTGGCACTCCTGGCCACAAGGGCACTCCCAGCTCATGGGCAGCTTGTTACCCACCAAAACTCCCTGGTCCTTCTCTTCAGAGCAGGGTCAACGCCCAGCCTGTGCTGGCACTTGAGGTTATTCCTCCGCAGGTGCAGGATCCTGCACTTCCTTTGTTGAATCCTGGGTTAATAAGATCTGAAGCCAGTTCTTGTGTAGTCTTTTCTACTTCCAGAGCACATCTGAATTTTGCATTTTCCACAGTAGAAACAGCCAAACATCATAAGGGATGGAAAAAAAACTACACTAGACCGTTCTTCATACAACTGTTTATTATCGACCTATTTCTTTTTCTGAGGTTTACAAAATCACCAGCATCTGAAGACATGACAGAGTGGGAAGCTGACTGAAAGCACACTTTTCTGAAGATCAGAACAGCCCTTAGACAGTCCTGAGAACTGGGAATGAAATCACCGCTTCACTAATGTATTTTTTTCAAATGAAATATTTAATTTCTTCTCAAATAAGTCTACGTCAAGGAGGCCCAATTAAGCCTCTGATCACACTGGGATGTCAAATTACCCCAACAGAGGACCCCCAAAACACAGGACATCACCCAGGTGTAAATGATGATGGGCCTGGATTTGCCTGGCAACACAATCAGATGTCTCCAGAAAAGAAAAATAAAAATCCATCTGAAAAATCTCATGTGTGCCTTACAGGTTAACACAGACAAGGCACTAGAAGAAGGGTTCATCCTTTGAAAGTACACAAATTATCTAAAAGCATCAAGAGATATTAAAAAAAAAAAAAGTGCAATAACCAACATGCAAGTAACACACTTGGAAAATAAATGGGATTCCCACAACAGCTCAGCAAGTACTCACGACAATAAGGAAATGTCTTTTCCAGAACTACCAGAAAATCCTGCATTTAGCTTTTAACATTTGGAGTCTCCAAGCTAGTCTAGAAGATACTCCTCAAAAAGACTTTCTAAGAGAAATGATTAAGGAGATTTCACTGACACTTTTTTTAAAAATGTCTCTAATGAATATTTAAGTCTGAGAACTCAATATATTGTATTTAAGAATTTCGTTATTCACTATACAGATGTAATTTCCTCAGAGAAAACTCACAGTTTTGGCAGTATCTAGATTTCTAAATGTGAAAGAACCACAACAAAAGAGGAATGGACACTATGTTTACATGAACCTGACTGCATGTAAGAGAAAACAAGAATGTTGCTGCTACATTTTCTCACAGAGTGCTAAATTAGTATTACATCATGGGAGAACTAAGCCTTCTCTAATCCTTATTTCTAAACTCCAGGGAGACCTACACAGAAATCAGAGGGAATGGAGAGAGCCAGCAGAGAGAAAAAAACGCAGTGAAATGATGCAACTAAGGAGTAAGAGAAAAGAGCAGATAGTTAATACTTAAAACCTGGCCCACAGGGATGCTCAGTGCTCTGTAAATAGCAAAGCACTCACAATATTCACTGAAAGTATAATCTCCAGCTTCTAAAGCAAAACTGCACAGCTTTCCTTCAAATAATTGCATTACTACTTACACTTTTAAAAATCAATTTGTGACGTTGTCTTACCTGAACCTGACCCAGAAGAATAATCATCATCATCAATTGGATAGACGCCTGATGCTTCTTCAACAGAGCTGTTGTCAAGGTATAAATCTTTATCAGAGGTCAAATCTGCTCTCTGGAAGACAGGAAAGAGGGAATGGTTAAACAGGTGACAGTTCTCCAGTGCAGCAGTCTCTTCATCCTCAGTTCTACTTTCTAAGTTGATGGTGGCACACTGAAGTTTGTACTTTCAGTTTATGCCACACATTCATCTAAGTTGTTAAAGAAATTTGTAAAAATTACCACATTACAAAATGAAAAAAAAAACCCCCAAAGCTGCACAATGAAAACCACACATCATCTCATTAAATGCATGAATGAATAAATAGGATTTGCAAATATACTCTGCAGAGCTTCTGTAACAAGAAGCAAATCCCAGGATTGAAGCCCTCTGTCAGGATCTCAAATATACAAATCTATAGGCTGTCACGTGAAGTCTGTTCATTTGATCTCAGATGAAAAGGAACAAAAGCATGCATCAAAAACTATCTCAGAGTTTAATCAAGCCAAACCTCATGAAACTCTCTAGCAGTATTTAGAATGAACATCTGACTACAAATGTTTCTAAGACAGTGCTATTGATTAAGGATTATGACATTTCCAGCCAGATCAAACAGCATCATGCTCTGATTCCTAAATGAACACATCTCTCCTAAAATTTAACTGCATCTTCCACAAAAATCTGGTTTCTTGTGACTATCATCACACCTCTTTGTCTGCAAGTACTTTCCCACTAAAGAGGGATTCTGTTAAAATGACCTGAAAGAAGGTACTGGTCACCTTTTAAATTGACAATTCAGGCTTAGAAAGAATAAGAATTGTCTTCCTCCACCTGAGCTTGCACTTTCTTAATAGAGAATAAACTTCCCTGGGAGAGCCAAGTATCCTGCATGGCTGAGAAGGTAACTGGCACTATTACTCCTATTACTTTAACCAGCAGTTCTGTCAACACCTGTTTTTTTATGAATTTTGAAGAAAATATCACAGTAATTAATGGACTTTTAAGTAAAAAAACCCTAAATTACAAAATGCTACACCAAAATTCATCTATTCAGTATCTCATATAAACACTCAATTCTGGTGCTCTGAGTCCCAAAGGTTTCCAATTTGCTTATTAATGCATGGCATTGACTGCCCCTTTTATTCCACCCAACATTCACTGTAGCTTTCCTAAAGGAGTACCAAACTGTGAATGGGATAACTCCTGTATGCAAAGACTCACATCTGACTTTACAAGGTAACTTTTTCCCCAGAGGTCTAAAATTATTGTTGAAGATATTCGTGATTTCTTTGTAGGCTTTTTCTCTGGCAACAGATTCCTGTTTAAAGCTTCTTCACAGCAAAACACTGCTCTTCAGTTTGATCTACAATAAAATTTTTTCCTTTATGTAAAGCAGAAAGGCTATCCTGATTTTTAGTGTATTTCAGAGTAAAAGATCTTTGCATGGGCAGTACCTAACACTTCTCTGAACAGCTCTGAACTAAAACAGTATTACCCCTGTAGTTCTCTTCTACAGAGAAAAAGAAAACCCTTAATGATTCTTGGTCAAAATCTACTCCTCCTATGGCCACTCTTATGTAGGGGATATGTGTGGGGGGGAAGTGCCTTGTTATTAAGATAAGCTTAAAAAGACCAACTCTGATTCTGCTGCTGTTAGTTCACATGGTCTGCCTGGAACTGGCTGCAGTCCAAAGCAGAAATTCAAGATGATGTGTGGTCACTACCAAACAATTTAATTCCTTTAAAAGATGTCTCCAAAGGAAGTCATTAAGTACCCTAGTAGGTGTATAGGTGGTATTGTAATTAAGACACAGCTGAGACTGTTTCCGTATAGGAAAACAACTCCCTGTCACAGGATAAATACCCTGCTCTTGATCCAGCTGCCACAATGGACAAGCCATTTCACCCTGTTTTGCTTTCAGACACAATCATGGTACAAAACAAACCACTCCTTAATATCAGGCAGGAAAAAAAAAAACCACCCTTTTAAAAGGAAATGCAGGTGGGTTGGCTGTGAGTATAGGAAAAACATAAAATATTCAAAAGGTATCAGAGTGAGTGAATGTGACTCAATGCTAAATTGGGGGAAAAAAATTAGTATCTACATGCAGAAATTTCCTAACAGTGGAAGTTGTTTTGGGCAGGAGGTGAGAAAGAGCCTGAGTTTGCAAAAGTAAAGGAATAAAAACTAGTTTTCATGAGAACAGAAGCATCACACAGCCATGCCCAGATTCTTTAGTGTTCAGTAAAAATATGAACTTATCAATAAATTTATTCCCTAGACTATTTCCAACTTCTGTCTGTATCAGAAGCAAACTGTATCAGCAAGGTTCAAAAACCAAACACCCACTTCTCCTTCCCCGTTCAAAACAACTATCCTGCTTTGTTGCTTCTTCCAGCCTCACCGAACTCAGAAAAGACAGAAATGACTCTTGACAGTTCTTCTAACAATTCTGTTTCTGCAAGACAGATGAGCAGCTAACCCAACCCAGCCCAAGTTGCAAGTGCCTGGTCAGCCAGGCTCCCCACCATCATATTCACTCCCTTTCTTTCAATGAATTATGTCTCTTCGGCTGCCAAAAGCTTTTATTTCTCACTATGCTGAGATGTTCTCAGGATTTACACCAGCTGAACACAGAGGAACAGAAATGGAAGAGAAGCCTGGACAGCTTTCAGCAGGAATTTGAGCATCTGCTGTGTTTTATTCTGGGGATGCAAGGAATACAATGTGAAACATTATTTAGTATCTAGTACTGTGGATGGCACAACTCTATTGGAATGAGCAAACTACTCCACACAGTCTTATAGAACCAGTACAATATTTACTATCAGAAGAAATACATGGTTCAGTGAATTCCAAATGCATTCAGATCAGCCATCAAGCTCCACCTGAAAAAGATGCTTTGCAGCCTCTCTGACTCTGACTCAGAGCCCCTTTGCCTCAGATCAGCCTGTTTCAGTACAAATGATTCTTGTCTAGTGGAACTCCAGCAGGACAGAAGCATCCTCTCAAATCAAAGGCAAAGGAAGCACATTCTAGCTCAAAAATCCCCAAGCATCTGCATAGGTAAATGCATTCAGTGCACTGCATTCTTTGCAAGCTGGCTAGTAGAATCAGGGTAGAAGCACCCTCTCTGTACCCACAGCTTGCACCTTTTATCCCAGTTGCTCAGAAACACACAGACGCCTTAGACCACTTGGAATGAAAATTGCCTTAAGGCTCAGAATAAAAAGAAAAGCCCAACAGTCAACAAAAACCACCACAGCCATTAAAAATAATTCAGTGAAGATTAAGCAGAGAAAAGTGAGTGAAAAATAATGAAAAGAAAATAGTATTTTATGATGTTTAAGTCAGTACCAAGCACTGAAGTCACAATTTTATGCTATGCTATGTTAAAATAAACTTGATTTAGTATTTGCTCTAGAAATGTTTTCTCACTTGTCAGCTGGGGATCCATGGGGGTCCATGGACTACTTCCAGGATGTTCACAAAAGACAAGTTGGGAAAACAAATCTGCTGTCAGTAGGCTTGGACACAGAAAGGTCTGTACTAGCATTTCAATATATTTAGGAGGAAAAATAAGAAAAAGTTAGCAAATTCTAGTTCCATAGAACTATTTTCAGGTATTATGAAGACCAAATATTTAAGTGACTATTTCCTATGGGTAACAATTGAAATGAGAGCAGTCATGTCACTTTTAAGTAACAGCCTTATTTTCAGACCTATTAAAACGGCAGGCAAGGATGTCTCTGTTATCAGCCCTTTAATCTGGCCCTGAAGCCACAAAAACTGCTCGTTACCTCTTGACAGAGATTGCATTCTTGTCTATCATTGTTATCCCACTTACGTTTTTATTCCAAGAATATAATGCTGCAAAATCCTGTGACCTAAATACTTCACATGCTACATGCCAATGATCACTGATTCCTGCCTGGTTATTGACTGCACTGGCATAAATCTAAATCTCATGGAAGTAGTGCAGATTAGCACCTATTAAGTACTAGATAAAAGACATTTCCACGCCAATAATATGTTGAATTTTAAATCTCGGTGTCTTTATTTTACTATGTTTTACATTTACAGTAATTTTTAATTTAATAAACTTGAGATCACCCAGGACATATTTAAAAAAAACACAAACAAAACAACACCTTATTTTGACACTGAGAGAGTAAGCAAAGCAAAAAACCCCTTTTACCTGTCTCATTATCTCATTAAAGACATAAATCATGCATCAAAATTACAATGACAAAAAACTGAAAACAGCCATCAGACAACGGGAGGTTTGGGAATGGATAGCATATTTCCTTTGAAAAAAATACAAACTGCCTTGTCATAGCCACTCCCTTTCTCAGTGCTGCTGTTATTGTTGATCCTCCCATTCCATACGGGTAGTTTAGGAGTAAGACATTAAAGATTTTTATGCCGTGTGGATGAACCCCAGAAAGCTGGTGTGAGGAGCAATGAAGGAGTCATGTCTACCATGGCTGTTGTGGTTGTTGAAACTCAGACACTGGAGCAATGAGTAGCTGGCAAGTAGAAGGAAACACTTTATTATTTACAGATGAACTCAAATTTTTGCTCTCTATCTTTGGGTATATGCATGGGACAGAGAATTTGAGGTTTGCAGCTGTGTTACTAATGATACTTCCTTTTTCCCCAGATGGAATTCTTTTAGATGTAACCCATTTAGTATGCAGAGAACCAGAGACTAATATTTTAAGAGTGATGTTGTATTACAAATATCTAAGTCAGAAGTCTCTGAAAACTTGCAAGCATTACAGCTGTTGATTAGGCAGAGTTCTTCCATGTAAGAAGGAGAAAGAAAACAGATTTTCTCTTCTATTAACACATAGTGCAGTTCCATATATGCTTGCATAAAAGCATGCTCAGGTGGTGAGTCTGAGTTCACTAGTGTTGTACTCTTCACGTACACTACATTTTTGGAAAGCTAAGTATGTGAATGCATTCATCTAAAGCCTGAGAGTCATTGCAGAGGTTCCCACTGAAGGCTGGAGAAAAGACAATTGTGTGAAGAAGCTGTATTTCCCTCTAGGCTTCCTGTAAAAGGAACTATGATCTGCCACACAACAGGATTTAGTCCTAAGCACTGCTGACCTTGAAGCTGGCAGGTGTCTTCCTATCATTGTTTGCCAGTTATTTGTTTTCTTTCATCACACTAGGAAAGGTGACACTGTCACATTAAGAGTTTGTTAACCTTGTCCAGGAATGAGAGGCATGATTTTAAACAAACAAACAAACAAACAAACAAAACGAAGTACAAAACTTCCAAATCAGATTTCCACCTCAAAACACCATGTCTTCCCAGAGAAACATGCCAGCCAGAAGAGCATCCACTTTCCATTTCTCATTGTGTTACTGGTCCTCAGAGATGAGCCTCTCCTGGCTCCTTCAGTCTGCAATTTCCTATGCTGCCCACATGTATCCAGCCACAAACATGTAATTTTGATGGAGGATTTTATGTTACAAGGTATGCTTACCCACTAACTGTCTTAGTACAGATGTCTGCCTTTCCTTTCACTGATATGCCCTACGGTTGGCCACAGTAGAAAAGGAGAGAAGTCCCCATTATTTCCTTCCAAGGTGACATTGCCCACTTTTAAGGACTCACAGGATAAAGTCTTCCCAGCAAACTCCACCTAAGGAGCACCGTGCCTGCCACGGTGGAGCCTTCAGTGGAAATGCTGGTGGAATGTACAGTTGTGGGATTTTCTGGGAAATAAGATGCTAATAACTGGTGACACCATTTAAGCACAACACTCAAGGACTCCCAACTTTCTTCTGTGGAGGAACCATCCTGCTTGCACAATGCTGATATTAGTGGAGCAGGAACTGGCTGCAGGAGATCTGCCCTGCACCACAGTCAGGGTCATTGTGATCACAGCCAAAATATCCTTTCCATAATGATAGGCCTCAGACTGAATCTTCCAAGTTTGAGAGCAAGGATTTTATACAGAAGACAATTATCTGTATTGCTCATTTCCCCCAATTACCAATTTTACCTCGAAATGGTTTAAAACCCTTGCCAATCCTTGTGCCCATCTGCATGCCCAATGCAAAACCTTGCAATGGGAACTGCCTGGAATTGCAACAGCCACCCCCTCCCTCCACTGCTGCTTTTGGCCAATTAGATAACAAGCTCTGACTGCCCTGACTCATTCTGGAGAGCTCATTTCCACAGGTATTTTTAAAATCTTAGAGGACATTTGCTGTTCTTGCTCAGGTAAGAGTGGAAGACCAAACTGGCATTGTATGGGGGTCCCTACTAGTGTAGTGTTTGCCTCTAGGGATGGTATTGATGGCAGCAGTGGTCCTGTCATCCTGTATGGTGCAGAGCAGACCCACTGCTGTGGCTAGAGCACCGCCAGAAAGATGATTCACGCTCCTTGTACCTCATGTATAACTCCCTGATCCTGCACAAAACTACAGCTTTAGGCCTCCAATCTCTCACGACAGATAAAGAAAGGGTTTGACTGCTCATGGCTGTAGAGGAAAGGCAGAAAGCCCAAAATAAACACAAATACTGCAAACTGCTTCTACTACTGCTAGTGTTCAACAATAGAGAAGTCTACCCAAAGAGCTGATTTACAGAGATTGCCTCATGTCAGAGCCAAGAGTCTAAATATGCTGGCTTTTAGGATGCACACAATCTGTTATGCCAGACTAATTACCAAAACAGAGGCGTGTTTGACAGAGACAGCATTAATAAAACAACTCTTGCTGGTGTCAGGCATTTCAGCAGTCTATGTCATGGCTCACACTGAAAAAAAACACACCACATCCAAGGAGACACCAACAGGCCACCACCACGTCAGCTGTTGTTCACTTACAGCCACACACTGAAATTACAGTGCTGCAGTTGATAGGTTTAAGTTCACACTCTTCACAAAGCCACAGAAACTCATGTGCCTGTTTTCTAACAGTCATCTGTGCCTTTAGAAATATTCCCTAATGTGCAATTACATGCCGTATGGTACACTGTGTAGTAACAGAACTTAAAATGGTAACAGGAAATCTTGTTTAACCTTAAATGTTTTTCTTCCCATTATAAAGACTTGCAGATCTGTGCAGTGGGTCTTTGGCCTGCTTACAGATTTGGAGGTGAAGCCTGTCCTATCTTGAGGAGAAAGACAAATGTCCTCTGAAGTTCTGACCTGTTTGTGATGAATTCCAACGGTAAAAGCCTCTATCTTTCCATTTATTTTCACAGTGTCTGATTTCCAGCTGTGTATCATTTATCTACTAGATGCACAACAAGACCAAACTTTACTCCTTACCCAGAAATTGTCTTGCCCATGGTGGGACAGAGGTTGCTGTACGAAGATGCAGGAGGGACATGAGCAAGCATAGCTGCAAGATGAGGCAGAGCTCTCTGTCCTTACACAAGAACCAACAGCCTGATCTGTGATGAAGGACAGATCAAACAACTTCCTCCATGGTCTACACATCAGTTACCCTACAGCCTATCTAGGCTATTAAATTATGCTCAAGCTCATCAGCAGTATTAAAGGCCTGCTAGCTGAATGAGACCATAGTTACACCACTGCAAAGATATAGTCATCATCTACCCTGAGAAAGCTACCAGTAGCCTCATTCAGTTATAAAAACTTTCTGCAAAAACCAACCTTTACCTCTGTGCATCTTTGCCACCACTATAGGATACTACAGTTCTACACAGCCTACAGGTTAGGACCAAGAGACCTTCCTAATTCCATGACCACATAAAACTTATTCCGACTTCAAAATGGTTACTTAGAAATTATAGAGGGGCCCACCAAATCTGATGTCAGCTGAGTCAAACAGTACTGCTGTGCTGTTTATGCAAACCCCCCGGCTTGATGCTCTCTAACTCCACCCCACACGGGCTTTTCTTGTATGTGAACCCAGAAATGAACACTGCAGTTGTCTCCTTCACCTTGAAACCCTCAAGGCTGCTTAACAGTCAATCAGACTACACATCAATTCCCATTGCCCATGAAGAAGCAGTAGTTTAGTATCAAAGTTTCTCTGGGTATCCCCAAATTACAAGATTCAAAGCCCTTCCAAACTTTCATGCCAAGCCATCAATTGGTGCAAAGAACAGTTTCTTCTTCTACTCTGCCTTTGACATAGGCACAATACAACAGGGAAACTATTTTAAAGGGGCTACAGCTGGATCAGCTTCCAAAATGCTACTCCAGACTGAAATATTAAAGGGCAATATACAGACAAAACAGCATCAGAAGCCAGAAGCCAGCAATGAGCATCACAGATTGATTTATCTCAATTAGCACAGCAATTTCCTTCACATTTTCCAAGAAGCATCCATTGGTTTCCCTAAAAATAGGATCAAAATCACCATGCAAATTGTTGTCACAGCTCAAAATGCTAATCAGTTTTTTAAGGACACATCAGCCCATGTGCAGACAGGTTAAATTTAAGGCATAGCTATGACTGAGAAGCTAAATGCATGCCTTTGAAAATACTGAATGAAGAGGTCAGCCTGTCTTTGAATCATCAGTCCCAAGTCTGAAAGTAACAGAAGAAGCAGACAGCTTTTGGTGTAGAGGTCATAACTGCAAGTACCTGCCCCAGTCAGAGCTTTTAAGTCTAATGCATACTGGCTCTTCCATGCACACCTCCTCTCTCCTTTCATGCTTTACTGATCCTTTTTGCTAATCAATCAGAAGAACTAACACTTGTATTTTCCTCCCTCCTCTTGAGAGTGTGATTGAATGATTAAAGCTGCCAGGGTAACCTCTTTGGCATGCATGCTGGTAACTTCCCACCTAATAGCCTTTCCTCTGCCTCACTGCCCTGGCCCACTGGTGATTACTGCAATCCCTTGAAGTGGTCAAATTGCAGGGCAGGCCCCATAGAAACCTATTTGGTGTTGTTCTAGTTCATACCAAAGAATAATGTTTTTAATACATATTGTTCTTTTTAAAGCTCTACAAAAGCAGCTGTAATCAATTGTAGTGGGAGCACTGAAAACCTCCACCAAGTTTCAGAAGCCCCATATTGATTCCTTTCTAGTCCATGGATTTCAGCAAAATAACCCCATGTGAGGAACTGAGCCAACTAACACTTAATCATTTAAATTAAGATCTCTTATTGGTAGTAAGAATTAGCAATAAACTGTCTCAATCAATTACATTCCTTCTGCATAAACAGGAAAGTTACATATAAAACAAGTATATTATTATGACCACATTAATCAGCAATTAAATATTGCTAGCCAATGCTATGTATTGGAAGTTTGTCAGAGATGAGGAGGAATCAGACTTCACAGTTTAAGGAGTGAGTATTCCCAGTTCTTTAATGCATAATCTGTTATTCAACAGGGCCTTACTCAACAACAAGGTCTGTGACTACCTCAGTGGACACTCCCGTTTGTCACCAGCACTCCTGGTGACATCCCACCAAAGCTCCCCACAAGCAGAAAAATAACTACTGGTAGATCCACAATCTGCTTGATCTTTCTAAAATTGTCTGCAGTTGTAGCAACTAGCTGCAGGAACTTCCCTCCCTCCCAAAAACACATGCAACCTATTTCAGAAGATAAACTCCACTAAATTAAGAGAAATCCTGGATTCTCTAGAACATAGAAGAATGCTGGTGATAGCACATTTATATCCCAGGCTTGCTAGAGTCTTAGTTAAGGAAATTAGGGCTCAAATAAGCTTTAAGTATGCTTAAATGGAACACCTTTGTACCAGGTCTCTCAATTTCACTGCAACAGAATATACAGACTGGGCACTTAACACAAGAACAATTAATCACTCTTTAAACAAATATATCAAAACACCCAAATCATCACCTTTATTACTTTGGGTGTTAGTAGATATTCCTCTCAAAAGTGGCACTGTACAATGATGCAAAATGCAAACTGAACTGCAGATCAATGTGCATTTTGCATTAGCCAGAACACGCTGGATGTACTGACTTCTTTCTCCAGTCCAGGAAAACCAGCACTTTATTTATTCAGGTAACTACTTCCAACTTGTTGGGTGGTGGCTGGAAGCACAGAGATAGAGGATTAGTTTGTCTTAGGTCAAAAGCACTGGTAAACTCAAAACTTGGTTAAAATATGCCACAAGTCTCTGCTGCCAGATGGATAAAAGGTATCACTGCTACTCCTTCCACTGGTACAGGCTTCTCAGACACCAGCAGCAAACACAGACAGCACTGAGACACCAGGTACATCTATGTGAGATACCTCTTTGTATTCCAGATCCCCTAACAGAAAGACAACAAAGATGGATTTTATTGCTATTCCCAGGTGTCAACTCATCTCACTGGTTTCCAGGATTAAATTGTTGGATTCAGCACTCTGGTCCCATCTTACTTAACTGAATTTTTGTACAAAGGCTTTGATGCCTACAAAGATAAGAAATGAGTTTACTTCACATAGGATAAAACATCACTCTAATAATTGCAGTATAAAAGCAGTTGAGTGAAATCAGAGATAGGGTGGCTTGTACAGGCTATGTGGCTTCAGAAGCAGCCTCTGTCTGGTATGGTGCCCTTCAGGCACGACTCCCATCCTTCCACCAGGGAGAGGGAACCGGTGCAGCACCGACACAAGCCCGCCTGGCTCCTCAGCCAAACACAGCAGACAGGTTATGCTGGGGGGACACAGCATCCTGCCAGCAATGCCAGACAAACTCCTAGCCAGCTGAGGCTGAGGCAAGAAGGAAGGATTTTCTCTCCTACTCTCTGTCTTTGGCTTTCCTGACAGCTCTCAGGGGCTTGCAGTGGAGCATCAGACTGGAAGAAATTGGGGAAAATTTCTTCTGAAGACATACACAGCCCAGAGCTGCATTCAGAAACTAGATAGATATACTGAGCAGAACCACTAAAAGAGAATTTCACCTATATCATTAGGAATTTCTCCCCACACGGTTGCCCATACCAGCTGCACAGCAAGAAAACCAAGGCAGAGCCTTGGTGAGGCAGTCTACTAGGAGCTTCCATACCTGCACTTCCACACAAGGTAAAAATTAGCAAGCATTCTTATTCCTGAGAAGAACCAGCAGACCCCCACAGCTCTTAAAAACCCCCACAAAAGTACATGGACGTGGAGAGCATCAGACTGAAACTGTGCTGTAAAAGGTACACTAAAATAAAAGGGCTACTCCACAAGCAGAGGAAGGGCTGACACCGGATTTCCTACACAGGTTCCCCTCCTCCTGCTTCTTTCCCTTGTGCTACTGCCTCCCTATGAGCTCTGCACATGGATATTATGACAGAACATGGATCAAAAAACTCTGAAGATATTTCTCAAAATAAAGTTTCAACTGGAAGTACAAAAGGGACCACCTTCAAACAGCACATGGTTTTTTGGTTTAAAGCACGGTTAAGAAAGCTGTTGACTTAATTGAAGTTTTAGTGATAAAAATCTCTCCCAGTCCTCATGAGCAACTACTTTTAATAGAACTGAAATAAGCTTCATATTGATTACCTTCAGCTGACATTTTAAAAATAATGCTATATAAAATTAGCACCAAAAGAATTAATACATTCTTAATGAAGGTAAGGATAAATTACACTGTATTTGATAAATCTGCTTCCCTTGATTCAATGGAAAGCAAGCCAAGTAAGTTGTTTGACAGCATTTTTAACAGTCATAGATCTGACTGAGGAGTAAAATACAACGAAGACTCTTTAACGGTATTAAGTATCTTCTAACAAAGAAGAATTCTTTCTTTCTTTCTTTATAGCATTCATACTTTAAATCAGAGTTCTGCTGGAGGGAACAAAGATTTCTGTATTTCTACAGCCAAATCTCAGATCTTCATGTAGCTGTCCCAGCACCATCAATACAAGGTTAGCACCACTCTACAATCTTTACTGGCTTATCAACAGTCTAAAGCTTTTAAAAATCTATATGCCTACAAAACCTCCGGGAGCTGTTACACACTGAGGATTTCACAGCATTATTGACCTGGGCAGCCTCTTTATCCTCAGTAAGTTATTTTAAGCAACTTTCTGCCAGCAAGCAAGTCTCTTTGTTAGGCTTTGTCTGTATGATTGCTAAAGCACTGCTTACAATACAGCACAAAACAGGGAGCAACTAAGCAGAAACCAGAATGAGGTCTGTCAAATTCTCTTTTTATTTCTTTTTTTCCTCCACTTTCCTGTTATGCTTCTAATACCCTACAGATCACTGCCCTGCTGTCAGGAATTCTTCCATGCACCTGAGCCACCTCCTGAAAGGGAATCCAGACTGAATCCATGTGGTTTGGGGAGCATGCTCTCTAACTTGCACACTTTCTTTTGTCTTGCTTGTATATATATACACAGCAGAGAAACAAAACCTGGCAAGTGTGTTTACCTACTGAGTAAGAAAATACATCACCTGGCTTGGGAGGTGAGGATGAGAACAATAAAGAGAGGTAAATTTCTCATACTTCAAACTCAAACCCTGAACACTCTGCTCTATTCTTAAATCCCTCATCAGATAAACGTCTCCAGCCTGAGGATCAGATTTCTTTGGCATGGTAGGAAATGCACATCTCAACCTGATACATATCAGCATATATCAAAAAGCAATCTCATGGTCTTCTGCAGGCTTGTGCCTGGAGGTATCAACACAGAAGGGCAGTGCTAGCACAGCAGTCTTCCTTGGATGTAACTTATGAACAGCCACAGCAGAGCAGTCACATCCAAGCTTCTGCTACTTTTCTACCTACAAAAATATTTACGAGGCGATCCTGTTTGAGGGAGCAGCTCTTGCTTGTACTTTTACTCTGAAGCTTCGTATCTTGAAAGCTGGTGTGCCCAGTGACCCATACTATCCCTGGGAGTCATCAGAACTACTAAGACCTAACTTGTTTTAATCCAAGGGCACATCATAAAAACTACTCAACTGACAGCCCATACAGGCACAGAGGAGATTTAGATTTGATACCAACTTCTGTATCACACTTGATAACTAGAGGCTCAGCTGAGGGTCAAGATACACAGTGGAAGCTGCCCAGGGAGAAGGGTAAAAGAAAGAGATTTAAACTTTAATCCACAAAGTCTTTGCTAGTGGTATTTTATTTCTGGGTATTAGATCAACCTTCCTATTTCCTTGTTAAACCTGTGCCCTGTGGAGAGAATGGAAAGAATGGATGTTTTTTAATTTATCAATTCTGCAATGCTTGCAAGTACCATAAAAACACCTTTTAACAAATGTCCTATGGAAGTAACTAATTCAGCACTGACATCTTTCTGCTACTTAACATGGTTAAAGGTTGGCAAAAATAGCAGACACAATGAGTAAGTAAGCTGTCAATCCTGTGTTATTCTAGAAAAACCACAGATGTATTCCAATTATCTGCACCTTATTTCCAAGAGTTCTGCTTCAAAAATACAGCACATAATCTGCTCCATATAGCTGTCAATCAAATGGACAAATTCCCTTCAGTTTTCATTGCAGATATGTCTAAAGCAATTGAACTTTGCAAGCGTATCCCAAGATTAATAACAAAACTTTAATTCAAATCACACATTTTTCTCTGCAACCAATAAAAAGGTTGCTACACTGATGGCATTGGAAAGCTTCTTAGTTCCTGTTTCTGTTTGCTTCAGTAAAAGGGTCGCTCAGCACTTAGAAATGAAACGAGCAAAAAGGGGTTTCATCAGCCTAAGTGTTATGGATGTCAGCTGCTTAACAGACCTGACCTTGCACAAACCTGCTCACCTCCCTGAGTTCACCGAGCTTAAAAAAAATCCAAGGATAAAGAGGGAAGGTGTAAAAACTCTGCTTAGGGACACCATACAGCAAGACATTCAGACAACTCCAAGACAATGCAGAATAGTTTTGGAACATTACTAGTGCGAACTTGTCTATGTACATCGAAGAAAAGAGATGTCATGAACTGCATTTCAAATGACAGCAATGCAGCATGAAGCAACATTTTAACAGGAGCATCTATACAGCTAAAAGTATAGAATGCTCATGTAATGTTATTTTAGTAAGAAAAGTACAGGAGTGATCAAGAACAAACCTCAAAGGGCAGGACATGAAGTGTGCAAATCCAGTTTCCTCATAAACATACATGAGCAAATTAGATCAAGAAGTAATGATAAATCCAATTCTTCGAACAACACAAATGGAAGCAGCATTTTATGGCAAGTTGAAGAAGAACATAAGGAGGCATTTACAATATGTTACACCATAGAAGGCAGAACTTGATTATCTGCTTTGACAAGACAGAAAAGATCAGAAAAACACTTTCCTATGCCTTTCTCAGGGACAGCAACTGAAGAAGGGCAGCTGGTGATCAGCATTTGAGAACTGAGAAGTTGAAGATCAATTTTGCTGAAAATTAAAGTCATGTCTCTTCATTCCACTTCATAATGACATGATAAACAAAAACCACTAGGCAGAAGAACAGAATAGCTACCATCATTTGATAAAGGAGAGTCACCAACCCATTTAATTTAAGAAACATGAGTCTGTACTGGACACATCCCACCAAAACTAATGATACTTGTCTAGTGAAATACATAGCTGCACTTCGCTTGCAGAAAAAATTGTCTTATCAAGAAATGCTGACACCTCCTGAGCTTGCTGTGCTGAAACTGCTCACCTCACAGCCTGACAGAGCATGGTGCCCTCTGGAGACCAAAGCCCCAGCCCAGCTCCCGACTGGGACTGTCCTTCCTCCACTAATTACATGTGCACACACACAGGCCCACGCAACAACGCCCTGGGAAGCCTCTAATGGGCTGGGAGAGCTGATTACTGCCGGCTTACAGCTCAGATGTGTGCAACTGAAAGGCTTAACAAGCCTCCATTTCATTCTTTTTAAGTCAGTTTGAAGGGGGGGAAACGAATGGTTATGAAGAACATCACCAAAAAAAAGTGACATAAAACACAGCGCAAAGCAGTGGGATAATGCCTCAGGTCTCAGTTTCCAAAATGAGGTCCATGTCAGAAGCCTTGATGCCTCCCAGAAAAGCAGAACTTGCTCTCTATTTTCTCCCTAAACACCATGTCCTTCATGAGGTGGTTTACAATTTTAAAAATAAAGATCAAGCCATGCTCTGCAGGTCTAATACTGTCAAAATCTGCTTTGGAGATTTTTCCTCTCCTTTCTGCCTTTTCTATGGCAGGCCATGGGGCAGAAAGGAGAGGAAAAGGTCGCGGTCCCACCTGACCCACGGCACCCAGCAGCTACTGGCCCTGGAAATGCTACTGCTGCTCACATGCACCATCTCAGCAGGCAGCGGATTCCGGCAGGCAGCAAATGGCACTGCGAGCCAAAGGCATCCCTTCAGGCAAGCTGCAGCCTGCTTTTACAGAAAATTTTAGCAGCATTTTCTTCATTACTTTCCCAGCAGGGCCAGTTTGAAGTGGCACAGCATTTGCATTCAGAGAGAAAAAGCCTCATTTTGTCATCAGAAAGCTGTGGAGAAATTTCCAGCAAGCCATCTCCAGGCATATGCCCACTGGACACTAATTTGTCCCCACTTGCTTTGTGGCAGCTCCAATGCAAGCCCAACCAGGCACTGGCCAGCCACTGGGACTTGGTTTTTTAAACTCCATTTTGTGAGGATGGGAGAGGGCTGTGTTGTTCCCCTCCCTGTGTCCATTACTGACACACTTCAGAGGTAACACAAAATGGAAAGCACTTGGGTTGGGAACAGCCAAAAGCAGTCCTTCAGCACTTGCTGAAAAAAAGTGCTATTTAAAGATTTGATTACAAAACCTCAGTATATAGACTGCATATTGAGGGATGGGTGCAATGGTACTGCTTTTTTTATCTGTTCTCTTTTTAAATCAATACGTGAGATTCAAATAAAGGGATAATTTAGGATACCTCACACCATTGCTCCGTCTTATAATATCTTAGGAACTTAATATCCACTATTGATATAGAAACAAGATATACAGTACCCCAGATATCTTGGGATATCCCATTATCAATCTATAATCAGCCCTATTATCTATAAATTAAAGCTCAATGTCATTGAAAGAGTTGCTAAAAGGAGTGAGCTTCTCCCTGACTTTCAAGCCTCCTCCACTGAATCACACAGCTGAAGGTTTCCATTTTGTTGGAGAAGGTTGTCATTCATGACATTATGCAGCACTGAAGGAGCCAAACAGATTAAATGGACATCTGCATTTCCAATCTGCTATAAAAGTGGTTTAATACCAAGCAATGTTTAAACAGTAAAACTGTCTGCAATTTCTGCTCTATAATCTGTGAGTAATCAATCAGTCTCAAAGCCGAGCTTCCCTTACTGCTTCTCTGCAAGTAGATGGAAAAATTTCCAGGGCACATACTTCTTATTTATACCCCAACACTAAAGAGGAATTAAACACAGATTCAGCCTGCATTCACAGTGATCCTGGCACACGTCAAGTCTCAGGCTTGTATTTTCAAAGCAAAGCACAGAAAGTACCGTGAAACATCCAGTTATGGCAGCTATTTGGCATTTTACTTCCCCTCTGAATGCACCACTGCAATAAATACCCTGAGGAGTTGCCAAAACAAAACAGAGTAACCCATTAGAGCCCTCATCCTCATACTCTTTGAAACCTCAGCACCTCAGAAGGGAGGTGCTCACAGAAAGCACAGGATGCAGCTGTGGTCCCATGCCACCAATGGAGTCTGGCTGCTCCGGCTGGAAGGCACCCCCAGCAACAGCATCAAAGTTGACATCTTTCTCAGACTTGTTGCTTGACATTGTAACGACTGTTGGGTTAAGATTGTGGTTCTGGGGATTCAAAGGCTTACTTCTTTTCACAATGCAATCTGTGTTGACAAATTTTGCCTAACATAGAAGTGTCCCTTTCTCTAGGGAGCCACACAGACACTATGCAGAAAAGCTATGCAGTGCAGCATTCAGTTTCCTTGAGCATTTCCCTGCTCAAGGAAACTGAAAGTGTTTCCATTTCAGCAGGGGAAGGTGATAAAGGAGACATGGGCACTCTGACCCAGGTACAGGATTCAGGTTGGAGTGAGGCCAGAGCTAAAGACAGGTAGCTCCCAGAGGCTCAATGTACCTTGTGACAGGGTCACACCTGGATTACACTGCTGCCTCAGCTGGACATAAGCAGGCCCAGGCCATCCCTTCTTATGCAAGAGATGGCTTCCAGAGTGGATTAATGGCCAGCCTTTCCACCTTCCTTAATTCTGTTGTGCACAGGTTGTTGCAGAGTTCTCTCTGACATGGTATATAAAGCATGACTAACATCCACCACCTGTTCATCCCTTTGACACACAGAAGGTGACCCCTTCACCCCTGCCCCAATGCCAGGCTTCATGTGACAGAGACCCTTGCTTTTACTGAAGTGGTCATACAGGTTGTCCCACAAACACACCAGGTAACACCATTCAATTCAATGTGGCAAAAGCAAAACAGTTCTCCCTAACAAAGACAGGGGTATCAGTGGTTGAATTCACACGTCTCAGCTGACATTAGGTTTAAAAGCACTGCCCCATGCACTTATTCATCAATAAATTCTGAGTGTCTAGCCAGCGTGGTGGGCTGGACCAGGAGCTCAGAAGATGGGCAATGCTCCTCACTCAGCTCTGCTGTTGCCTGCAGTCACCAAACCTCAGTGGTGAGTCCCACATGGGATGGGGGTTTCAGCCAGCCTTATGGGAAGTTCCACAGCCTGAAACATAACAAGCCTTGGATAACCTAATGTATTTTTCCAGTGTTACCTGCACCTACTCCTACTCACTGTGTCCCTCTGCTTGGCGCAGGGAGACAAAGGATCAAAGCAAGTCCTTGAAGAGTCATATACACATGCCTTTCCCTCTCAATACTTATGCACAATTAGGTTTAATCACTACAAATAGAGTTCACTTGAAATTTTGAATCCACTGGCCTCATGCTGGTTTATCCAGCTCAGAGCTTTGGCCCTCTCAGATGAGACTAAGGAGGTGGGGAGATAAAGTCACTATGTATTTCAAGCACCTAATTTTGCTTCTATTCAGAGCAGCTAAATTTAGGACCAAAAGGTCCTTCTACACATCAATGGAGAGAGGCATATTCCAGCAGGGTGCTCACAGTCCTGATTTTATGTTTGAATTCAGAGTCCTCAGTTGACAGTTGAACAGTCTTTCCAACACATGATAAAAGCAAGGAGTCAAACTCTGACTGAAATAGCATGTATGACATCAGGTTCCAGTAGGTCTGAGTGAGCTTTGGAATAATGGTAGAGAAGCAAATTACAAAACCAGCAGATTACCTGCATCTTTCAAAGGAACAATTACTGTGACAGCAGCACATTTACAAGACTCAGAAAAAACCTCAGGATCTCAGAGCTGCCATGAGATGTGCTGAAGAAAAACCCAAACCTCATGACTTGGGGCTCCAGACACATACTTGTGCAACTGATAGTTTCAGTAAGAGACCTCTGTTCGTTTGCAATGACAGAGTAAAACCCAACCGAGTAGGTGACTTGTCCCTGAGCTGGAACAGCAAGTATTCATTTCTCTGGACAGTTTATAAGGAAGGGGAAAAATAGCAAACACAGCATAATTCCTGACTGCAGAGCTCTTTCAGCGAGAAGCAGCTGTATTTCTCTCCCTGTACAACAGCAACTATTCCAGCTATATAAGCACCTGGATGTCACTGTCATGAAACTAAATGTGCAGACTTGACTGTACAGAAAATCAATTCTGCTGGATAATTAGCACAGCATTACATGACAAAAATTTCTTCCAGGTAAACTTTTTACTTTGTCCTCTGCTTCATATAGTCACTTGTTGACTGCTGGAATTATCTTGTTCCACACTTGGAGAACTATAACTCTTCTCCAGTTCTTAATTTTACTCTGTAAAGTCATGAAATCAATAGTAACATAGATCCAGTCTAAATGCCATCCAGTGTGTAGACGAGAATGCACGCTGAACACAATAATGCTTTAGAAACAAGATTTTTCATGTGCCACTTTGAGGAAAGGAAACCAAAGGAGTAGCTGCGTTGTGATACAGTCATTGAAATCCCCAAGACACACAACTTCAGACTTCCTCTACGCCCAAAGGATGTAATGATTTTTAAAACCTCCAGACTGTATTTTACTGTATCTTCTCATGCACAATGAAAATGAAGCGTAATCTACTAAGGCTTAAAATTAAACATCCTGTATCTATCATGCCATGGGACAGAAACCAGTCAAACCAGTTCAAAATTCACTGTTCTCTGCTATGTAAAAGAGCCTTGTATACCTATCAGTTACAGAATAGCAGAAAAATTGACCTAAGGCCAACCACTAAAAGGGAGTTGTACTTGTGTTAAAAAATGCTTAAAGTTGTTTGTAATTATACACACCTATTCTACCTGCAGACAAGAAGAATTTATTTCCTCAGTATAAGACAGCACCCCAGTTCCTATTCCTGTGCCACCTTCTTCACTTTAGACACAGGCTATTGATAAATGCCCACATGGTATGAAAACCCCTTAAGGATACCTGCATATAATGCACTTATAAACAATGGTGTCCTAGTCAGCACAGATGAAATTACCTTACAGTGGCTTAGAAAACCTTCCAAAAGGAACAAACTGTCCTAATGTAATAGGAGGCTGTGGGAACAAACAAGGCGAGAACAAAACAAGACAATTATACAAAAGCAACTTCCCAACAAATGTCTGAGAGGCAATTACAGGATACTGGCGTGCTTCCTGGCCCCAAGCTGAAGTACCATCGCTGTTCATCAGCAACAGGGAAAAAGGAAAAGAGAAAAAGTACAAACAAGCACAGAAAATTTAAAACCCCATTCCTGGAAAGCCGAACAGCCCACAGGGCCAGGCCTGAAGTAGGACATTCAGCTTCAGAGACACCTACTTTTAGGCAGGTATTTGTATTGAGCTCCATGCCCAAAATCCTATTTTAATCACTGAAATCTTGTAGCTGTGGCCAGGGGTGTCCCATTGAGCTTCCTAAACACGGGCACCTAGCACTGCCTAAGACGCCTCAGGCACACTGCTTTGTTCCCAGCTCCTGCTCCAGAGGGACACGTGCCTCCTGCAGGTCCCATCACACCCCCCAGGATCAGACTGTGCAAATCTCCCAGTGCCAGAAGAAAGCTCGAATATCACAAATAAGTTAAGATTATTTGTCTTCTGTGTCCCGTTCTGGGAGGGCTGGATTAGCAGGCAGAAGGAGGCTGTCTCTGAACTGGGGATTGCTCTGTGGCGTACAAGACAAAAGACCCTGAATGAAGTTGTGCAGATGTCCAAAACACTTCTGGAATGCTCAGCTTTGCAACATAAACAAAGTTTGGCTTATCAGCCTTCAGTGACAGGACCCCTGAACTCTAAGGCCAAATCTCCACCTGCACTTCACAGCAGCAGACATCAACCTGAACTTCTGCATCCCATGTGTGCAAGATGATTACACAGGATACAAGACCTATACTCAGAATTTTTCTCCCCATCATGGTGGTTTTTTTAACTAAAAATGCCTGGCACAGAAAGTTTTCAAACCTTCAAAACTAATTTAAGTAATCCGTTGCTTCAAGAAGTGAAAAGAACACTAATGTCTTTGTAACACAAATCTATTAGACAACTTCTTTAACAACTAGAAAAGCAAGGACCCAAATCTTTGCCCTCCTCCCACAACTTCAATTTGCTTAAACTGGTTCTCCATGCTTCTGTAAGAGTCTGCAAGAGAATCGTGAGAATCTGCAATAGCTCCTGCATCAGTGAAGCGACAAGTCTAAGCTCTCCCAGTGGGGCTTTTCTACAGACCACTAAGTTCCCCATATCCCCTGTTGCATCTGACACATCCATGTCAGAGGCTGTGGGAATGCAGGCTGCTGCATCAGCCACAGCTTCTTGCAGAAGGAACAATCCTCTTCTCCTTTACCATAGTGCAAAATACGTTAGGAGGGGCTTGAAGGCTGCAATCCCGAACTGGATCATATATATAAAATGAGCAGCTGAAGACAGCAAAGTGAAGCATTACCAGTTGCCTGTATTAAAACACACGTAGATCTTCTACTTCCAGAGTTTCCCACTGCACAAATCATCACCCATACTTACACAGACATCAACAAAAAAATCTTGGTGAACATCTCATTCTTTCTTCAAGGCCAGAAAGACAGGTCCAGGCAAAATTTGCACAGACTGATGTCTTATTACTGATGTTTCTGTCTCGGCTGGATTAAGCCAGAAACCGGCCAGACAGGGGAGTCGATAGTAGCTCTCCCTTCCTCATCAAGGTGGTGATGAAAGCTCCAAATAAGGCTTCCAAAATAAATCCTACTATGACATTTTTAGGGCATAGGCACACCCCAAAACCACACAAACCAACAAGAGGGCTTTTGTTCTCTTGACTGAAGTCCAAGCATTTCAGAGCACTCCACTAAAGACCAACCAGAAAGGCTACCTATTTCCTTCCTTCCCAGGCCCTCAAAACAATTACTGTATACCATATCTCATTCACTTCTATTAAAAACAGGCATTTTGCTTTATTGCGGTAATTCCAAAGGGGATAAACAGATAACTTTAGATTAAAAAAAAACCCCAACCAAACAAAAACCTGTATACACATATACACACAAAAGAAACACATTCAAAACCCAGCTCACAAAATCCAGCCATCACCACAAAAGGAGAAGTCCCAAATTTTAATTCCTTTATAGGCTTGAATTCTGTGATTAAATTAAACATGTGAGCAATTAATTTTTGTGAAAGTATCATATAAGCTTTACAGCATATACAATTAGGAAGCCTGGACAGCTTCCTACAGAACAGCCATTCCCACAGGGGCTTTTAATTTCTTTTCAATACAAGTACCTCTTGTGACGAACAGAAAACAATACACCAACTCCTCACAACAGCCTGAGTATCACAGCACAGGCTGGGGCATGGGGGAAGGAACAGAGAAATTTTTTTTAATCTTTATTTAGAAATTCAGTTAATTTTATTAACCTTTATTTAGAAATTTAGAAAACTTGCTATACTTCTAAATTTCTTTGATTTTCCCATGAAGTGTGGTTGCTGCAATAACAGTCCCAGGTATCTGAAAGTCATTAGCAAGCTGCTTACTCTATGTTCTGTCCTTTTAAGGCAGAAAACACATTCCAAGTTCAAATTAAAGGAATGAACTCTGTTATCTGGGCCTAAAATTCTTCCTCTGTAAAGTAAAGCATCATCTAAATGTTTCTACTGTTTTCAAATACACAGGCAAGATTTGTTTGTGTCTTCCTGATATTGCCTTGAACCAGCAGCATTAAATCGAATGTCTCTTACTTAAGGAAGGAATGAGCATTATTTTCAAAACTGATCCAGTGTAAATACTACACATAAATTTAGACTTAGTTATTTGAGGTAACTTTCTTAAACAGCAAAATTTTACGGCTGCTTCTGGCAACAGGAAAAAACCCACCTTCATTTTGTTGGAACTACTGACTGAGAGATGTCCCCTCTTCAGCACCTGGTATGAAACCCACTCTGTTTGTTTTGGCTGGGATAGAACATGTTTTCTTCACAGTCGTCAGTATGGGACTGTGTTTGGAGTTTGTGCTGAACACAGGGTCGACAATATAGTTATACATTTTTAACAACATAGTTTTTTGTTATTGCTGAGCAGGGCTTAAACGCTGCTTTTTGTACTGCCACGGTGGCAGGGGGCTGGGGTTATATGGTTCCAGTCAGGACAGGTGGCCCAAACTGACCCAAGAGATATTCTGTAGCACGACATCATGCTCAGTAAATAAAGTGGGGAGAAGGAGGAAAAGGGCAATGTTTGGAATGATGGTGTTTGTCTCCCTAAGGCACTGCTTCACCTGATAGGGGCCTGCTCTCCTGGGGATGGCTGCACATGGGAAGTAGTGAATTAATCTCTTGTTTAGCTTTGTTGACGTGCACGGCTTTTGCTGTCCTTATTAAACTGCCTTCATTTCAAGCCACGAGTTTCCCAGCTTTTACCCTTCAGCCTCTCTCCCTGATCTCACTTGGTGGTTGGTTGCTGGATGGAGTTAAACCATGACACCCCACCTTGTGTGCACTGAATCCAAAGCACAGGTAATATTACTGCCTTGGAGAGGTAGCCTTAAATGATGGAAACTTGTTCCTGATAACCACTGACGAGAAAAAAAGAAAAAAAAAATCAGGCTTTAGCATATTCCTCTAAGGTTTTAGGTTATTGAAACACTGAGGCTAAACCTGAGGGGCTGTTTTTTCCTTCAGAAATAATTAAATCACATTAGAAAAATAAATAAATAATAGAGCAGAGGTAGCATACAAGCCTATCTTTTATATCAGACACTAATGGAAAAGGATACAAAACTAAATAAGTTTAGGAAAACATTAACCTTAATTATACTGTGAAAATCCATAGCCAGTAAAACAATCATCCACATCTAATAGCTACTTATTATGTGCCTTAAGTAAAACTGAGTACCTAGCTCAAGAGACCCCCTGCTTAAAAATTAAACATAAACTGAAGCACAATAAGCCTCCACAATTTAAAGGCAGTGCTCTTAAGTACAGTCATGAAACAACAGTTGTACTACAGCATCTCATTTGAGATTGTGTTTAGAAAGAGATACCATTAGAGGAACAAATTTATTAGAAGAGAATGCAGCAATTCCTGCCAAGCTGTTTGATAGAAACCAGGCACCTATATAACCTAATCTGAACAACTTCCCATTACCAATACCACTTCCTAAAAGGAAAGCATTAAGGTTGAAGGGCTCTCACAGCAAATACCACAATTCACTACACAGAGCAAAGCAATCTAGCAGAATTTCTTGTCTAAAAAGTAAAATGGTCATCCTGAGATGTCTTTCGAAATCACAATTATTTAATGCTTCTTAATAGAGAAGGACTTGTAGCATACTATAGAATTTGCAAGTAATTTAGTTGTTTACTTTTTATAGGCACTCAAATGGGACTTGTTATCCAGCCCCCCTCCCTCGACTTTAGCTCTTGGCCATGCTGAAGGCAACACTGCTGTCACTTATGGTTTAGATAAAGAGACCTCAGTGCTCACTCAGTGCTGTGGCTAGAAATTCTCTGACACAGCGTGGATCTGTATTTTTATCTCTTTGCAATCTCATTGAAGACTACAGCTTTCTTTTACACAGTTGAAGTATCAAGTTCTAGCAAGGAGGCTGTAACACTGAACTCTCAGTACTCATCTCTCTTGAAACTCAGATTACCAGGAAAAAAATGCTCCCCTCTTATTAGCCCTTTATTATGAAATACCTATTCATAGATTCCTGAAATACCTGCAATTCTTTTCATTCACTAGGAAGAAACTCATATAAAGCTTACTGAATTGCAGAAACACTATACACTAACAAAGGCAAGATGCTTCAAGAAACAGGAGGAATGCTCATTCAGCACTGCACAACATTGAAAAAAAATTATAGAAAGTAACAATGTTTAAAAAGGTATCTTTTATAAAAAGTTCCCACAATATATATATATAAGGGATATAGAAACAGAAAACTGATTTATAATGCATACCCTTTCTAAAATTGAAAAGTTTGAATTATTGGAAAGAAAATGAAAAATAGAAGACAATGGTACTGTTGTTTCCATATAAACCTGTCATAAACTATAAATTATACTTTTCTTGTCAAGTTCTTCAAAAGACCAGTGAAGCAGAGTGAGGTGACATGCTAAGAGAAATCCCACACTGCAGATTACACTGTGCTCTCAAACTCACACAACACCTTTTTTGACGAGTATCCCCATGGCATAATTGAGAGGACAGAGTTCCAAAGCTGAAGCTTCACTTGGAAAAGGCGAGGTGGAAAAACTTCCTCTGCCTATTTTCTCTTCTCAGCATTAGTCCAGCAGGTGTCACAGACTCTGAAGGACAAACAGAGGTCATACCAACAGCTGGCACCAGCTAAATCACCACACCAATACAATTTGGAAACCTGCTTCCCCAAGAGTCACGCCAGAAGCATGGCTGCTGGAATTTGTCAAATGAAGCAGATCTGCCAAACATTTTGCCATGTATCCTACACCAGTTATTTCCACTTCCAAGACACCACCCGCCCTGTGTTGCTGGTGAGGCAGCCTCAGGAGCTTTCCACTACCAAGGACAGACCCACCCATGGGAGCAGCGGGCACAGCAGTGAGAAAAATGGCCAGACGAGGAAGGAGGGAAATGATATACTAGGGCAGGTGAAATTAAGGGACAATTTCCCAGTATAGCTTCTCTTCAATAGAGTACCTCAAATTTTACAGTAGCAAAAGCAGCCTAGTAGCAAAGATGAATGATAAATAGGTTGAGCAACTGCAAAAACAAAATATGATTAATCAAACAGTGACTGCAGAAAGGCAGTGTTTCATTGCTAATACACCCCAAGAGGATAAATCATGGTGAAAGTCCTATTACATAATAATTCAGCCACCTGCGAATTCAAACAGTTAGCAGCTAGATCTTTTTTTAATCACATTCATCTGTCAGGCCTAACAGCAGAGGGAAGGATATGACAAAGCCAAATCCTCTGAAACAGAGCAGAACTGACTACGGGCTTCAGAGGCACGACCTTACTGCACTCACTGAACAGTATGTGCCTACAGATCCTGCCAGCTCCCCAGGCCACGGGCAGAACCACCAGCTTCAGAGGAACACACAATTGAGCACAGTTTCAAACAAACCCTTGACTTCAATAAACTAGAACTCATCTGTGCCTGATCTACATAGGACAAGGCACCAAAGCCTCTCTGGTAGGAAACAGCAGAACCAGAAATATAAACAGTGAGTATGTAAGAGCAGAATTAGGGTCTCAGTCCCTGTGTCACACGTGACACAGATTTGGAAGACCCACTCTGCAATGCTGCCGAGGTTCATGTGCACCAGTACCTACACCTGGAGTGAGCTGGCCAACTCAACGCTACACCAAAGCCTACAGCTGCAGATTCCCAGACGCCACAGTGATACTCCAGCCCTCGCAAACATCCACTGATCCTGCCCTGAAGAGTATCCTGAAGCAAGAGCAAGGCCATCCAAAAGCCTGGGCTTCAGCCAGGCCTGTGCAGCAGTACCAGGGATGCCATGGGTTTATCCCTACATTGCTTAGTAATTTGAGTTTAGGGCAGGGGTGAGGATCTGCAAAGAGAGAAGAGCAGAGAATTGCCAGTTATTAAGTAAGAAAAGCATGACTGCTTCACAAATACTTAGCAAGGCGACCTTGGAATGGAAAGTCTTACTTAACTGAAACGGGAATACAACACATATTAATTCAGCCACACACAGGAATGGCAAGTTAACAGAGTTACACAGGCAATGACAACCACTGGTTTCCTCCATGTCAAGCACAGAAGAAACATCCTTTCTTTCAATGAAGATTTGTTAAGACGCATGAACTTCTGTCATTTTGATTTCCCCTCTCAAGGGCTGACCAAAGGTAAGCCAGCCATTTGTACAGCACTTTCTTCTGGAGTTACTTATCTTTTCCACTGAGATAATTCCCTGTTTGTCTGCAGTGATCTGCATCCCCCCTCTCAGCTGCATTCCTAACTTTTATTGCCAAACACAGCATGTAAACTGCCCTCAGTATATAAAATTTGCTTTTTATAGGAAGCAACAGTTCCTAGGTCAAGCTTGCAAGCAGCCAGCTGCCTGTTCTCTGCATTTGTCAGCTCCTCCTGCTCAGCCTGCTCCTCTCAACACAACACTTCCTGACTTTGCCTTAATTCCATCTTTTCACAGACACAACACTGAATAAAGCAACCAGTGCAGTGTTAGTCTAAATGTTCACACGATTCCATGCTTACACTGAATTTTGTACCATTCTCTCTTCCCTCCAGACCACTAAAATTGCTTATATTTTGTAAGTTCATAAATAAACCAAGCAGCAGACAACAGCATGCTCTGGCCTGTCTTGGATCAATCCAAAACTGTGAAAACACTTTGTGGAGCAATTTAATAAAGCCAACAAACCCTCCAAGGAACATATTTGGTCAGTTTTGGCCCTGTATTCTGCTATCACTTTTGGATTTTGCACCTGTGACTCTGAACTTGGACCTTTATCAGATACCTGCACTCATGTCTCACTTTATGGACAACAAGGAGCCCCACAAGGGACCCCACATGGGCTTAACTTAAAGCACGTGATTAAGTCATGGATTGCATCTGCTTTGCTTTTTTCTAATTCATGCTGTGAAGAACTGCTCTGAAAATACAAGTTCTCTTTTATTTTTAATAATAAAATTTATTTACTTATTTACAACTCCAAAATACTTTAGGACACCATACAAGTAAGTGCTTGCACTTTAAACCCCTAAGATCTTTTTATTTAGCATCATCAACAATTGAGCGGTCTGAAAAATGAGATACATGCAAGAGAAACAAAAGAATAACATCTGGGATCCATGTGACCTGAATATCACCACCAGCCCCTCTAGACAGTACCTACTGCACACACCAACATGTGGCCCAGCAGGAGCCCACCTGTCACAACACAAACGCTATCATAGTTACACAAAGTTTTATTTAAAGGTCAACAATCATCAAAAGCTAAAGAGATACAAGTGAGATGATGGATCAACCAGTATTTAGTGTTATGCAGCTAAAAGACTTTTTCTCAGCAGTATCTAGTCATAAGTAGAAACTGGGATTTTCCTAAATCCTAGCAAAAAAAAGACCACCATCCAGCAGAGCAAAGCTCGTGCACTAACAGATGTGGACTCCTGCACAAGGAATCACTGCTATTTCAACCTCTCTCCCTTGATGAATGAAATCTCAAGGATTCTATTTTATCCTGGCTTCAGTTACTGATGCCACATGGCCAAGCCATGGCCCCTGGCCCACGTGGCCATCACCATGCCAAAGGCAGGGCCACCCAGAGCCCCTGGCGCGGGAAGAGGAAAGGCTCAGGGCCCTTGGGGCAGTGTGAGGCTCCAGCCACATGCCCAGCTCACCTGCTCCCTGCAAGAACACAGCTGGCAGCAGAACCACGAGCCTCCAAGCCACCCCAGCCCTCCTCCACCTCTGCAGAGGGGACAAGGGGCTTGGGGCATGTCCCCTTGAGGACAGCCCTCAAGGCAAGAGGGCTGTCCACCCCACTGTGGGCACTAGGGATGTACTTGGGGAAATAGGATGGTCACAATTCTCTGAATGCCCTTTTGCCAGTTCAAGCATCCACTTAATTTGGGGGTTAATTTCATTAAGCCATAACCGTGAAACAGTCCATACTTCTTTGCATGGATAACTGACCATGACCAAAGCAACTTCCTTTCCCATATAAATAAAGTTCTGCTAAATCTACACCCTGTGTGCACACAGAGACATAGCTACAGAAAATGGCTTGGCATGGAAGAAAAGTGAAGAGAGCTGTGAGCATGTAAGGAACTTCTTTTTTTAAGAATCACTTTGGTGAAGTCTATTTAAAATAAATCTCTTTTGAAAGGCATTGTAATGAAGTTCTGTGTGCTTGTCACCATGCACTTTTACAGGACATACTTCAAAGCATTTCCTTTCTTTGCTGAGATGCCACCTAAGCTTCTATCTTTTTCTGTCATGCCATATTTGTTTTTGTTGCTCAATGTTTATTCCTCTATAAATCAAAGTAGAAGAGAAATAGATGTGTATTTATTATCAAAACAAGTAACAGGTCAGCTATCTTTGTCATGCCTTCACTCTAAGAAAAACAACATCTTTCCCTATGCTCCTTCCTACCTGAGGTGATTCCATCCTTCAGTGTCTCCAAAGCTCCAGCTTTTTTTTTTTTTCTTTTTCCCCTCTGGAATAAGATCTCCAATTCCTACAACACAAACTTCACTGTAGTCAATGGCATTTGCTCAGGTACAACCAACAGTAAGAGCAATACTAAGTATCCCAATGGAAATTAGTAAATGCTCTAGTAAATTTTGCTCAGAAGCAGACAAGACAGAAGATGCTATTAACATGAGCTACTTTATTCAACACTGAGCACCATCTTGATCCCAATTCATTGGTGTGGGTGGCAGTAATTAGACCAACACTGATGTGATGGAGGGGGAGAAACAAATACTGGTTTATGGGAAAGAGGGAAAGATGAAAAAAAGACATCATATAGCAGTATATAACTTACAAAACTGCTTTTTCCTATACAGATTCAGAACACAATCATGTTTTACAAAGCCTGAATCAATATATTTTCATCCAGAAAATTAAGGTTTATTCATTTCTACAACTTTTCTCTTAGCATTCAACCAAGACAACATCAGGTTAGGTTTCCCCCTAACTCAAGTGACTGCAAGATTGGCCTGTACTTCCCCAAAAGGATTTCCTGAATGCCCTGGCGAGGCTGCCAGGCTGCCCATACCATCCTTAGGGCGCCTTTCCCACCGTGCACAAGACTGAAGAGTCTGGGAGCGGGCACACAACTGCAGGCACCACAGCCCCAGTGCTGCTGCTCACCCACAGCATGCTCAAGGAGGAGCCACAGCCTTTGCTGCATTGCATGGATGCCTGCAAGCTACCAGATGAATTATGCATTGGGGATAGCACCGGTTTCTATTTTCGTGGTGCTGAGATGGCCATGTGCAGCTGGAGGACTGGACTCTATTTTTTTCCAAGCAGAAGACTTAAAATACTTCCAAGTTTGCTGCCTGAGGCTGGGAAAGCAGCTTATGCCATAAAACAAGAACCTTCTCACATTGTTATGAGACGCTCTAATTTAATGTAACTGGGGTGATGGGTAGCCAATTTTAAGCGGGTGGTTTCGTTTAAATATTAACTCTGGTGATACATAAGGCTTTATTCAAAGGCTAAGTTCAGCTGCATAGTGACAGTCACAGTTTGTTTACAAACCAAGTGTGATGCAGCAGAGAACTGCCTTGTAATTAGGCTCTTGAAAGTGACTTTTAATCCTCGAAGTTTCATATGCTGCGGTCTCTTTAAAAAAAGAAATAAAACCTCACACAGAACACAGTGACTGAAAAGGAAATTAATAAAATAAGAAGCATTGACTTTTTATATGGTAAAAATACATAACTAAATCCATCCCCATAATCTGGGCAGATCATGCTGATGCATGGAAATCCCTGAACTGCTGGGCAACAGAAACTGTACGTTTGAAAAAGTAATGTTCCTAACTTGTTTTGATTCCTCAAGACAAGTCTGCAGCAAAATGCCACTTAATGCATGAGCAAAATACCACTTACCAATCATTTCTTTTCAAAAGACCCAGCAACACATCCAAGCTGTTGTTCGAGGCTAGATTGCTGCACCTTTGCATGGTAAAAATCAGTTCAAGTTTTGGGGCTGATCTTTTCTTTTGCTTTGTTTATACCTTATCTGCTGTATTTTAAGAAACAAACCCATACAATTCTGGGCAATTCCTTTTGGTTCCCCTTTGTTCTGCCTTATAAATGGAGTTTTGCCTTTGCCATGAAACAGCCATATTGCATACATATGAATTACTGTTTTCCTGTCCTGTAGAAAATACTGCCTGCTCCAGCCTGAACCATACGCATTCACATGTTCTGGATATTCTGGAAGATGGTATCTGTAGTATCACCAGACATCCTCTGACACTAAAGCTGAACAGCAATCCCAAATAGACTAATGCTTCACTTCAGTACTGCTTTCCTACTTCCCCCTCCACAAAGACTCTCTGGTCCCAAAAAGACACCTGTCAATTCTGGATACTTAAGCTTCAGAGTTGAATCTACTGACATTTAAAACCAGATTTTTAAAAAGAAAAACGTGTTCAGAAACTCAGCTGTGTGACATGCATAATATTCACCTAAAGCCATCAGGAAAAACCACAGCCTCCCTTGAGTAGATGATCTATTTCAATCCTCCCTGAGAAACAAACAAATTTGTATCTGTAAAAGAATTTGTCTTGGAGAACTAGCCCGTTCTGAAGGCTGGGAAGTGCCAGATACCCACATCTCCATCCAGACCCACTGACAAGCACTGAAAAGGGACATTCCAACAGCAAGCAAAAAGCAGCGGGTGGGAAAGACATTGCCTCATGTAGATCCGGGCAGGGAGGGCAGGAAGAGAGATGCCTTCCCAGCTGAAGCTGCCTCCTGGAGAACCTCATTCATCAGGCATGAATGACTGATATTTAGCAGCTAATAAATATTTATTAGGTAAGAGCTAAGAAGGTTTTAATAGCTCATTTAAAATATTAGCTAATTTTCACCATGTAAGTAAGAATTTATAACCATATGCACTGTAATGCATAGACTTCAACTTGGTTAATTCACATGTTGAAAGCCTTGAGTAACATAGATTTTCAAAGATAAAACTGATAAGATGTACTTTTTACATGAGCATAACAAAGTAATAAGTGACTTGCTGCTGCTGCAGAAAGAACTAGAAGTTCCTTAGACTATGCTTAAGTATTGCCATGACTGATATAGCCATATCCGTTCATATGCATTTTCACATCAGTCCAGCTGTTAAATACCACAAATGGTATTTGTGCTTTTTTCCATCCAGTCAGCTCCAACTTGCCAGTCTGTCCCCATTGGTGGTCCTCTGTTTTCACAAGAGCTACACAATAACATCCTCACTTCCCTTCATCTTTCTGAAGTCCCACAAACAAATCCACCATTACCTTCGCCCTCATCTCTCACATTACTTGCAACACTATCACGCTTCCCTGATGAGTGAAGGGTTTGAAGGAGGTGAGCTGCTCAGGGACTGGTGAGAAGTCAGCTTTCACCTTCTGGCACATGTACTGGGAATGACAATGCCATGTACCAGTTCACTTTCCACCAGTGCTTCACTTGGCTCTTGGACAGAGTAGAGTGAGGAAATGACTGTAGTCACATCCTCCATGCAATAAAACCAAAACCTACCAACCAAAAGTAGAAGGAATCAAAAGTTACAGCACATGGATTTTCTTCAAGGTTTTCCCTCCTTTTCAGGCAAAGCTGCCTCTCTCCTATCTACTGTTGCAGCCACTTCCAGAACATGCACCATGTTCTGGAATGGCACTAATTAACAGTTGTGAGCAGTTACAGAATGATTTTCAGCATGTAAAGTCACACCGTGGCTCTTATCTTTCCTTCTGCCTCTCCATCTGACTTTCTCAGTGCCCCCTGCGCACACAAGAGATCAGCAGCAGTAACACAGCATTTACACCATCTCCTCTACAAAATTTTCAGAGTTTGACACTTTTTATTAGCTGAGGGAAGATATCTCCACGCTGGAAATACAGACACCAAAACCAGCTCTGCTAGCAGGAGTCAGCTGAGAGGTAAAAGTGAACAGAAGCTGGTACTTTTTCCTCACAGAAAGTGCTGAGACACCATCACTGGATTTCACACTAACTTATGCTAATTTTACTAGAAATCCAGCATATTTATTTACTATGTATCAATCCAGCCATTATCATAGAATTAAAAAGTAATTTTAAATTAATGAAATATGGAGGAAAAATATTTGGATTTGATATCTGTGGTATTTCCAAGACTGCCTGGAATTGCAATCACAGTGAAGAGGGTATGACAGGGCAGATCCATAGATAATCTCAAAATTAGGCTCCTTACCAAAATACATATTTACTTGTTTGACCATGATGCTGCCAAGAGACACACTGTCCTTTTGGAAAATGTCATCCATTTCACAACTTTCCCAAAAGTTTCTTATGCTTTTGTGAACACACTAGCATACAAACACAAGCATCAAAAATACAAGAAAACCAAGAGTCACAGACCGCCAAGTTTCTTAATCATAGGCTTCTTCTCCCAGCATTAGAAAAAATAAATCCTGCTCTGCTTGGCATGCCAGTGTATTATTTTAAATAAGTTGAAAGGCTGAAAGAAAGTCTCAATTCCCAAACCCCAAGAGAAAACGGAGGAGTTATTTCCAGAGCATGTACTCAGTGACCATCCAGTGAAACCTATTCATTTTGGTCAGTCATAGGTCCTGCACCACACCTAATGAACACACTGCCGCCTTCTGATGCATCTTACACTGCCAGCAGGAGAGGATTAAAAATAATTACAGAAGAAGAACAAAACAGCCCTAAAAATCTTACTAAAACAACTCTCTCCTTGGTTTGTTCCTCCTCCATTGGAAGATGTCACCTCATGCAAGAAGTCAGCCATACAGTTTCAGATTCTGCTTATATTTTAAAGCAAAAAAAACCCTGAAGAATTTGGACAACAGGGAGATGTGGGGTCTCTCACGCACAAGTAGGGACTTAAAACACCCCAGCCATCCTCCTGCAAAGGTTAAATAGTTCCCCAGGAAAGCCTGGATGCTTCACCCAGTCTCCTTCTGATAGGGAATTTGTTATTGGGGCACCTTGTGCTCCAGATCTTCTATGAGCAAAAATCAGGAGGTACCAAACTTGTTTGCCTGATCTCCATGCTTTCACACTACTGAGCAGTTTCTCCACTTCAAAATGAATGTCTTCCAAGAGTCACTGCAGAGCATAGGCTTCGTTCAAGTCAGGTGTGACTGAGAAAGGATAAAAGATGCTTTGAAACAGGTGAGCAGCTGCAACCCAGAGAACACGAAGTTCATGCTCTACCAATAACTTAACTCTCATCCCATTTCTTTCCCCTGACTGGAGTATCAGCACTGCTCAGAGCATAAACTCTGGAAACATTTCATGTAATTGACCACAAATGAAGTATCACAGATGTGCTTTTCCATAAGCTGGAGAGGCTCTTTGGTCAGGGTTTTCAGTCACACTGGCAGTGCAGAGGACCAGGAGTGAGCATGGAGGGAACAAGGAAGGAGTCTCCAGCAAACTCCACAGCTGGAGGCTGCCCAAGTTCCCTTCTGTTACAGCCAGCTATTAAATATATATTCAGTGAAGCTCGTAGGGCACGTTTTCAGACCTATGTGAGTCAAGTTTGACTCAGATGATTTTCTCAGAGTTCTTTACTCCTTCTTCTTGCCTTTCCTAACCAGAAAGGGGATGTGACAGTTGGATGTAACAGCTAAAGCTATGCTTTCTGTACAGTGCAGCTCAGCAATTGAAAGATTATTCTTGGCTTTACCCCCTGCAATTTTTAAGTCTCTTATTCCTGCTGTCTCCACAGATTCAGGCTTCCCAGTTCAACCTCCCTTCTTCTCACGCTGTCTGTCGCAACAGACCCTTCCTCAGATGCTGGAGAAAGAGTCCCTCTGCCCCAAAGGAAACCACAGCTTACAGCCCTCTGACTGCTCTCCAAATAAGCCTCTGGTAGGCCAAACACTAATTCTGAAGGGATGAATATTAAGAAAAGGCTTTGTTCCAGATGATTATTCCCAAAACTTTACTCCATGTCCCACAATAAAGCCCAGGACCATTCTAATAGTCTTACTTATCCCATTCTTTTACATAAACTTCCTCCCTACACAGGCTTGCCCTTCATTACTGGAAATAAATTGCACCCAAACCTCAGCAAGGTATTTTTGTGGGGATTTTTCTGTGGATAAGGCACCCACATGAGTTTTGTTTAAAATAAAGTAGTATTATTCAAAGGGAGGTAAAAATAGAGCTCAGAGAGGACTCTCACAGCTTGCTCCTCAAACAAGGCTTCTCCTGCGCAGCACATCAAGGCTATTTCAAGAAGCACCTCCCATTTTTCACCCCTGAGTATGTCAAAGTATGTCAGCTTAAGAAGCCAAAGAAAGAAATGGTTACTTAAGGGCAAGTGCAAACACCTTGAAGGGCTGGGAGGGAGACAGGGTTGAGCTAACAGGTTGCTCATCACACAGGGTATGGAGAGGGATGCATCCACACAGCAGTTGTTGAGACACAGATAATCCCACCCCTCCCTGTGCCAGGCTCAGCCTCTCCAGTGGGAGCACAAGCACCCAGGGAGAAACTGCTTCCCTCCCTGCACTTGAGTATGGTCATTAACTCATGCACACGTTCGCACTCTTGGGGAAGCAACACTCAACATTTTCCCCTCTGGTATCCATGGAGAGAGATTAGCACTCCTGTATTTCATTAGCCAAGAGTGCTAAGTAATCCACCAACTTGTGGAAAGAGTAAAAGCACCGAGGTTAATGTATTTGGAGAGGCTCTGTTGAATGGTTTGGGATATTTTGTTTCAGTACAGCATAAGGAAAGCAGCTGTCACCTTGATTATAGTGCCCTGGGTAATCGGACACTTCAGCTAGTCCCAACTTCAGACCGCTCCCCCTCCATTTGAGCAAACACAGTTACTGATCACTTAAACAGACAAATGGTGATTTGCACAAAATAAGTTTTGAAGTGAGGCTGTAGATCAGAGGAGGAGCAATTTGCACCCATCATTCCCATCATTCCGCAGTCAGAAGGGAGAACACAGAAGTCTTCCAAGAAAATCCAAAGAACAGAGAGAAATGCCAAGCTGCAACATTTGGCTCCACACACTCACTTTCCAAACAGCAAAGGGGATGAGGGATGCAGTGCTCAAATCATCCATGTCTGCTTAAATACTTGGTTTGCGTGCTCCAGTGCTGTCGAATGGACACAGCTGATGAGTCAAAGATGGAATTAGCATCCCTGATACAGCAACTCTTTTCCAGCCCAAACCAGTCACCTCCAGGCTTCTCCTTTAATTAAGGTCTGGCCAAGACATGTCAGCAGTCCAGCATCCCCTTCCTGCCAACAGCTCTGCCAATACTTTGGTCACTCACGACCAACTCCTCCCCACTCCCTCTTTTTCATTGCTGTGAGCTGAGTGAGCAGAAGGATTCCTGAGAGTGGGCAAAGGCCCAGAGCCGGCCCAGTTTTTCATCTACCTTTTCTTCTGCTCTTGGATCTTGTTCTTGCAACATGAGACTGAAGAGCAGTGCCAATGCTAACAGTTACCTTTTGTGCCTGATAGCACAAAAGCAGCAGGAGGGAAAGAAAAAAATCAGGCTAATGAGGTTGGAAGCAAAAGAGATTGCAAAGAAAAAGAGCAAATAAATAACTTAAGGTATAAATTACAATTAAGTGCACTATTGATACCATGTACTGTGCAGTATTGCCCAGAAATATCACCAGCACAAGTTAAAACACCCCACACTGAACAAAAAGCAACATTTCTCATAGGAAACTGGTAGTCTTACACCACCACCGTGGTGATAATGGCATGAGAAATTGTACAAGTGACAGGTCAGACAGAATTTAAAAGCCTTCAGTTTGTGTTGCTCTGTTCATTTTTATCTTCTGATAAAAACAGTCTACAGCAACACATACAATAGCTCAGAGCACTGCCCATCCCTGCAGTATACTCTATTTTACCACTGTTGAAAAATAAACTTGTTTTCTCCCCATTTTCTTTTGAAGACGAAAGTCCATTAAGACAAATCTTACATCTGCTTTGATGTATCCAGAGGAAAGTTAAGCACTTATGGTTTATGCTTTAACTAATAAATTTACATAATTATAATTTAATGATTATTATAATTTAATGATTTATTTCCCTTGAAAAGAAAGCAAACTTTTATTTATAAGCTGCTTTACACTTTAGAGATTTTCACTAAAATAGAAGTTCAGCATAATACGAAGCCTTTACTCACAGGTATAGAGCCAGCACTGAACTTCAATTAATCACAAGAAGATCCAGAAAATAAAAAGAAGTCTTAAGGAAAGCTAACTGACAACTGCAAAACACAGGAGGACACATCTCTGATAAACTGAACTTCTTTTCTGTTAAGCTGAGTACTATATTTACCACCTGGCCTGCAAGGGCTGCTTTTATTCAAAAGCTCTGCAATAAAATATACCCAAGTGTAGAGGATGAAGACTTTATCATTGAAACCTTCTGCAAGAAATTACGGGAATGAGAAAGACTCGCACACTTCCGCAGCAAAATTAGGTCAGGATGCCTTTGAACGGCTCCATTTGAAGGCTGTGCCAGACTTCAGATCAAATACTTTTTAGTGCATTAGACCCAACGGCTTAAGAGATGAACTTCTATAGTGCTGATAATTATTACTGGTATTATGCATTGCTGCTTCCTTCTCCACCTGTGGATAATTATAAATAGCCCAGATTTTCCAGTCCCTGACATATGCCACTTGGTTAACAGCACTTCCAAAACCTCTCCTTTATAACCACAGGTCACATTTCAAATACGACAACCACGTAACTCCACAGAGGTGACCCAATCATGACTTGCCCCACACATGCTCTTATCTAAATGCTCCCTGAATATACAGAGATGGCTAAATGGCATTAACATTAACAGTAATTAATGATATGAAGCTGTAAAGTGCCAAGCCGGTGATACAAATGCAAACCTGCCTCTGCCCTCCTGTGCCTAGGTACAGCCCTGGACTGTGCAACTAGGGAACACCATTGCCAATGGCTCCATCACCTCCTGATGGGGGCTGGTGCTCTCCTCCATGCCAGCTCTTGCTCTTGATGGCCTTCAGGGTTATCCCCAAATAAAACACAGTCCAGTAGCCAAGGTGCAAGGGCAAAAGCCAAGGAAATATCCCCACCTATATAAGGCAGTTAAATATACACCTCTTCTCTGCTGAGCTTCACCGTTCACATCCTGAGGAATGGGCAATAGAGCCCACCAGTCCCATAGCCAGTCATGTTTGTGTACATTTTCATTAAAAAATCAACCTTTAAATAACCTACCACAATGCCCAAACCTCAAAACTATTTCATCGAATCATTCAGAATTTTAAGTCTTTAAAAATTCAGACTTTTCCTCAGGTTTTCTAAGCTCTTAAAATTCACAGCTGAATTCACTCTAGCAAGCTTGGTCTTTGGGAGGGTTGTTAAGATACACTGAAACATCCCACTCCAGTTTCCTACTGCTCTTTGTTTTGCTCTCCTGTTAGGTGACACTACTAATTGTACAGCTGCTACAGCTAGCTGCCAGAGACTGCTCTAAGGAGGTTTTCCAATTAGATTAGCTGAATTGAATAATGAGAGAGAGAGAGAGAGAGATTAGCTTTTTCTGTGCATCTCCAGGAAGCCACAGAGAAATCCCCAAAAATACTCTTGCTAATCCTCCCTTAGGACCCCTCATCTCTGATCACAAATACTGAAATGCCATGTGAGTGACTTTACTGTGTGGGAACTGTGCCAGCTCTGACAGTGTACAGGAACAACCTTCATGACAAGGGATCCTACCTACGTTTTTTAAGACTGACAGTGTCTGCCAGAAGTTTTCTCTTCAGTCCTCATCAGGCTCCTCATCAAGTCACATACACTTACTCATGCAAACCAAGGAGTCAAGCCTCAGATGTTAGGTGAAACAAGAAGAAATGGCAAAGAAGCATTACAGAGACTCCTGCACATTATAGAACCACCACATTCCTTTCCTAAAAGTAAGGGGACTTTTTGTCATAACCTAAAGCTTCCAAATTCTTTCAGTGCAGATAGAGAAGGCCAGAGGAAAAAAATCCAAAAATTAAATACTGACAGGCACATGAAGTGCCAGTCAGCAGCATCACAAAATAGTCACAAACCCAGAAGACTTCTTTAACCCACAGACAACATTCATGGTTCTCAAAAAAAGTATAAGAAAATCTACATCACTATTAAGCTTATGCCACCAGGCAGATGACCAGTTCAAGGTGTCCACCAGAAGAGACCTACATCAAGATGCCAAATCACCAGCTTTTGGTTAAATAGGAGAGATATGGTCAAGCAACATTAGTGTAAGCACAAAACCCAAACCAAGGGTAGACTAAGCTTATATTCCACCAAGGGTATAATAAGCTTTTCAGGCTGTGAATTATTGTAAGAACAAAACCAAAAGAAAGGTATTTTCCCTTTTCTAATGCCCTACAGTTGTGAAACAGACAAGAAGTGGCATTTTCATAGCAGCAATACTGTTAAGAGTACTGTGTCAAACCATTTTGGATCAAATGCTCTGTGTTACCAAGAGCTCAGAAGTTCCCTCCATCAGAAGCACACGACTGATACTTGAAAGACACACACACACAACAGTATGAAACATTAAAATATATGTAAAACAGAGCTCCATATAGAAAAAAGTTCTATATAGAAACACATAAACACACAAAGTTTCAAAGACCTTTCAAGCTAGAACTGCAACAGCTGGAGAGAGTGAACACATGATTTCAAAAGTACCCCAAGAGGTTTTATTTCATGACGTTTTAGATGTCACATTCAAAAAAAAATTAGCCTTCGTGGATGAGAAATAATCAAAGAGCACATGTCTGGAAAATCATAAACAGCTTCACCAAAGACAAGAATTTAGAATATATACGTGGCACTTTAATAACTTTTTCTGTCTCTCTCCAGGACTAGCCATTTTTCTTATTATACCATGGAGAAGGAGATTTGTGAGTTGCAGATGCTACAGATGTTTAAGCTACCAATTATTCTAAAGCATTAATCTTCTAACTTTGGATGCTGCCCCAGCAGTTCCTGAGAACTTTACACCTTCTCTCAAGTAACATTTACACAAGTAACATTTACACAAGTAACATTTACACACTGTTCATGGATGCTCCTTCTCCTCACTGGACAAACACTTTCCTTCATGCTTGCACTGCCACCACTGGCAAGTACCAAGTGCCTCTGAGCTCCCAAATAGGAGAAGATTCAGTCCCACAGACAGGACAGGACCTGAAGGTTTTGCAATATGCCTTCCACAAAAATCATCAGAATCTTGCTTCTCAGCAGCATTATTATATGCACATCCTTGCTGTAGGAATTATACATTATTATTATTATTATTTATAGGACTAAGACATGTCTATTTTTATTTATGCAATGTCACAAATTTATATTAAACTGAAGCTCAATTTCTGGCTGTCCCAAAGATGGTGTGTTTCCATTACTTTGAACTACCTTCACCTTTCCACTTTGCTTCCCTTGCAGGTTTTCATTCTGAATAATAACACCATTAATATCACACCTCAGTGACTACGTATTTGAACACAGAACTGCACTTGAAAAGGATTTGAATGGAAAGGCTTTGTGGATGCTTTCACCTGGTAATCAGTTCAAGTGACACATTGATTCTGGAATCTCCACATGCAAAGTGAGCACAAACAACCTGGGAAAGAAAGGATCTGTCTCCTGGACATCACTCGTCTCCACAGCCTGCAACATACACCATGTATTCAAACCCATTTCTAGCCTTCCCCTGCAGACCCCAGTCCAAAAAGCAAGCAGCTCTTAAAGCCCAAAGATATCAAGTGTGTGGGGTTTGGCTGTGCCCTCTAGGCACTGTGTCCAGCCAGCTACTCCTGCAGATACTGAAGAATCAACACAGCTGGAATTAACGCAGCTCAGCTCAGAGAAAAGAAAACTTGTATCTACCTGTAAAATTAATGGAAGGACAGAAGCAGACATATGAGAAGAGATCCTGTAGAAGGTGAGAGAGGGGAGACCTGGTTAGGTTATTCATTCAAGTGGCAGCAGGTATGACACATTTTTTTGTTCTCTATTGAAACATCCTTAGTTTTGAGGCTATGCTGGTCATGCACTCAGCTGCTCCCTGGAAGTACTTTATCTCCTGGACTGCATAACTTTAGTAGCACTCTTTGCTACAGCTCTGTGAGAGTCAGTCCTCAGTCCACACAGACAGTCATACTTCTGAAATACACTTGAAATAACAGGGATGGATCACTTCACACTGATCTGAAAGGTAATGAGTGACTTCCATTAGTATGGAAGCACCTCTAGAGCAAATTATGCTTTATTATGGTTAATCAAACAGAAACAAAACATGTCTGACAACATAATGTTTAAATACAGACAATATATTCTGGTTGTTAATCACAATGCTGGCTTCTGAACATTTTGATTCTGTGCCTGTGTATACCACAGGCTATATGACCTTCTGCAAGTCCCTGTGTCTCCTTACTATTAATAAAAGTACAATGTATTTATCTTCATGCTCACAACTCAAACACAGCCAAACAGGTTTTTATTTGAACTTCCCCAAATCAATTCACCTTGGGAACAAAACAATTTAGCTTGGAAGGGAGATTTCTGAAGAAGCTGTTTATATATAAACTAAAAATAGTGATTTCAGATGGAGCGTCCACTCAGGCTTCAGTTAAGCACAGCTTATATCTACTACACACTAATAGCCTATCTACGGACAAGGCCAATTTCTGCAGATTCATCACCACCCTATTAGCCATTATTTCACTTTAAATTAAACCCCTGCTTGAGACATCAACAAAAGTAATTTGCTCAGCGCAAATGCACTTGTTGAAAATGGTTGTTAAATGCTACATTTTCTCCTACTGCAATCAGTATTCCAGTACTTCTGAGGATTACACGTATTCTGTACTTCTGCCTAAATATCTAGTATGCTTTTGAAAGCATCCCCCAGGGCTGAGCTAATCAAGAAAACAACATACATACAGAGAACTGTCATTATTAGAGGGTCAAACACTAATGCAGTCAGTACTCAAGAGACTGCAAATTATACTTCAATGTGAGCAGGAGAAATCATGTTCCCAAATCACTGAATAGTGTCATGTAACCTATGAATAAATTCTTAGTCCTGAAAAGATTATAGATAGCAATTTATTACCATCTTGTAAGCATGAACTGAAGATAACCAAACAACAAGCTGTTCACAGAACAGCCTCCAGTAATTCTCTCATGCTTCCTACAACATCAGCTGCAAAGTGACTTGAATGTGAACCAAATCACTTGCTCATGACTTGTGCATCCTCTCTCAAATGCGGCAGCACAGAGGGCATCTTATGACTCAGATTCAAGTAGGGTCTTATATGAGGCCTCAAATAAGCTTGCCAATGTCAAACACAACATTTATGTTAAAAATCACAGTATGTCAAATCTATTCACAAGACAGAAGAGCACTTCTCCATAACTAGACAAGAGTTCTTTGTTCAGCGGTTGAGCCTTACTAAAGCCTGCAATCCTTTGCCATAAGCAAGATGTTGCTCAATGGCAAAAATCAATTTGGTGAGAAAATGTAATTAATAAATGCCACCCATATGCCTCTGCTTGACATTTTATAAAGACAACTCACCATAAAGAGCAGTGCAAATAGAGAGCTCTACAAACAACTCTGCAGGCTCTTCTCCAAGCTCAGGAAGCCCTGCCAAAATGCCATGTTTCCCACCAAGGACAGCAGGTAGCTCTCCACCATCCACCCTCCTCCCCTCCCGCAGAGGCATTTGATCATGGCTGTGTGTTTGACATGTGACTTCTCATAACTTGCACCTCTACTAGTCAAGAAATTAGGCCCTTACCTTGTCATCCTGAAATTACACTTAATTTAGGACTATAGAAACTAAGATCCACCAAATCTCCAAGCAAATTCCAGACTTACTCCACACTCCAAAGTCCACCATCTTTATTCCATTAGCCGCAGTAACTATCTCAAACCTACCACAGAGGTGTTATCAATCCCAGAACCCAACTTCAAACCCTAAGATATTTGTCCTGACTTGCTCCTGAAGATGATGCTCTCATCTACTTCCTTGATAAGGATCTAGGAAAAAATGCAGAGAAAACACCTCTGCACTTTAGGCCTCAATACTAAGTCAGTTCCAAGGCAGACCCCAGGGCTAAGAAATTAAAAAGAGGAACTTCAGTGTTTGATCTTGGGTCAAGATTCATCTGTTCTTTAATTTTTAACCAATAATCTAACCTGAGAGGGAAACCCATTTCCAGAAAGTGGCTCCTGAGAACATCCATCTGAGGGGTGGCTGTAATACCCAGGACTGGTGTTAAACCCCAGAGCTCCCCAGAATCTCCAGTGCATGGCAGTGCAGGCAGCTGTGGGATGGCAGAGCCCAGAAGTTCAGTCAGAGCAAGGGAAGCAGCCATGGCAGATTCCAGGTGTTGCCAAACCACAAAAAGCAATGGATGAACATTTATTAATTGTACAGTGAGAAGAAAAAGTATATGTGAATTGGAGGCGGGTAGAAATAAATCAAGACTGAAAAGACTTCCTCCTTTCTTTGGAACTTATTTGACAAAGCAAATTTAACACACATAGGAGAGACACACACAGCATATAAATCTAAGTACCAGCTATTTCTTCAGCCCTTCTTTTCCTCTAGTTATTATCTCTGAAGTCTGCCTTTTTCAAAACAAAATTCCTCTTCTCCAACACACTATCAATTTTCCAATTCCAAAAACAAAGTAACCATTAGAAACAAATGTAGGAAGATTACAGCATCATGCTTCTCAAACACTAAACACTTCTAAAAAATATACCAAGTATTACCCTTAGCTCATCTTTCAATGATTATCTCTGAAGTAACAGCTTACACAGATGCTTACACAAGAAACTGAAAGACCACTCAGGTGATGCCCCAATGCTCTGTTTCACTGAAGCTCCCAAATGCAGCCCCACACGCATGTACTGATAATGTGAAGCAGTCTCCAGACTCCAGAAGCTTCCTGGGGAGAGATGGACTTAACCTTCTGTGAGGAGAGCAGCACCGTAACGCTGCAGTATGCAGCACAACCTGCTAGCCAGCAAAGTTTCTCAGTGTGCACTTGGGCATGCAGAGGATCAGATTGTCACACAAGCTCTGGGAAACCATTCATCCCACTGCTGCAAACTGGAATGAAACGGGAAGGTTTATCAGCCTCTTCCGAACGGGAGCTGACAACTACAGCTGGATACTTGGCACTGCTCTCTGCTTCTTTTAAAATCAGCAAAAGCTGGGTCCCAACATCATCAAGACTGGGCTCAAGGGCTCAACCTTTTAAAAGGCACATCAGGCCTCTCGGTTACAGAGTTTTCCTTTTCTTTCCAGCAGTCTCATATCACTGCCTTTCCCTCTCTTATAAGCAAACCAAGAAACTTTCAAGGTAGCTAGAAAGCACATTTTTTGCCATTCAGCCAAGCCTGGGTGAATGCCCCATGTCCTTCCAGACCCACACAGGTTGTCAGACCCCACTGTAATCTCACGTCACACTGCACTGACGGCAGCACACCACTCTGCAAGCCCCAGCTGCAATCCACAGGGTTTGGTGTGGAAAATGCTTGCCACCATGTGCAGGCTGGCACTACCAGGTTGGGCTCCCTCTCACGCTCCCCATCACAGCCCTGTCCTGAAGCAGCTGCTCCCCCGGGGGAGCTGGCATGGCACAGCAGGGCACAGCTGCGGTGCTACAGCCCACGTCACAGCACACAAAGCATGCACCCAGCACCACTCTCGTGGTTCAGCCGCAGATCTCGCTTCCAGGACACTCTTAACACAGTGATAATGTCACCTTGCCCCCCCCCAATTAAAGTGTTTCTTGGCTCTGTGGATCAAACACAGGGAACTCATTGCTTTAAGAAACAAAATCTGCTGCAGCTTCCCCCTCCTCTGCTCAAAAGACTCACTGATAATTTATCAGAAACAAGATTTTTATCTTACAGTTTTGCCTAAATAATGATAATAAATAGTAGAATCTAAAATCACAACGAAATTTAGACGTAAATCCATTTGACAGTGGTCTGGAGAGCTGGGAGGGCTTTTTAAGCATCCATATTATGACAAGGACAGACTTCTGCAGAGAAGACAGATTTGGCATCTGTCTTTTCCCAGAGACTGGTCTACAAAATCCTATCTTAAGGGACCATGAAGCTGCTGCCAGGCACAGTTAAAGGAAAAAGAAGGGAGGTGAAAGAAAAAGACTAACCTTCTTTTACGTTTCCAGTCCCTCCACAACTTTCTGGCAGCAGTAAGGGCTCTGCAGCAGAGCCAGGCAGGCTCCCCCCACTGCCCCCTGAACCACGCCGCGCCGGATATGCCCCAACAACCCACCTCACACTGCCACAGAGTGTTCATCCTAAGGCAAAAACCCATCAAACTTAATACTTTACTAATTACTGTAGCAGTTTAATACCTACTCCACCATCAGAGAACTTCCTACCAACAGCGTTTCTATAAAATTAAAGTATATTGTACCTCATTAGCCAAGAGTGTTTCTGCAGCACAGTTATATACTTAGCGGAAACAAGGGTCAGTGTTCTACACAACCCTTTTTAAATCAATCTTTAAGAAAAGTGTTTTGCAATTGTATCCTTAGAAATCCCTAATGATGAGCCAGGTTTCATGAAGGCTGTGACTTGGCTAATTTATACAACAGCTAGAAAACTTCAAAAGTTAACCCAAGCTAGTGGCGTTGTTTAGTTCAGTGAAGCTGCTCATTCTAATTGGATTAAATGGTCACGGATTTTTTTAATTTCATATTGAAACCTCAATTTATCATTTCTTAATATTTGCCCAAACACTGCATCCGTATCATTTGCATACCCCTTCCCTCAAGACAATCTCAGATCCACAGATGGAAAAGACCAAAACCCTCTGGCCGACCCTCGCCGGCTCCTGCCACGAAAGGGTGGAGAGAGGCTTTCCCAGAGGTACAAATCCCGGCAACAGAGCTAATTGCATTAAGCAGAGGACCCGGTTAGCGAATACACTGGTGGCGCGGAAAAAGTGTAAACAGCAGCATTATCCCGAGCACCTCGCGGCCAGCCCGTGGGGAAGGGCCGGCCGAGTCGGCAGCAGGCTCGGGCTCCGCGGAGCCGGGACCGGGAGCCGGCCGGGAGGTGCGCAGGGCGCTCTGTCTGAGCGGTCTGCGAGGTCGTGCACCGCGCAGCCAAGGGTCGCTGCTGCCGTTTTTTTTTCTCTTTTTAGCCACGGGCCGTGAGGGGTGGATTTAGCAAGGGACGCTCTCGCCCCACCGCCCGCGAAGCCGAGGAGGTGGCGATGTCCGCGGGCGGCCGCTCGGACACGGGACGGCCCGGCGGCTCCCGGCGCTGCTCCGGGACGGGTGCAAGCCCCAGCTCCCGGAGCTAGCCCCGCGCCGCGGCCCCTCGGGCGCCCCGCGGCCGCCGGAGAGGCAGGGGAGAGGCACCGGGGGGGCTCCGGGGCCGGCTGGCGGCTGGGTCGTCGCGGCAAACTTCGGCCGAGGTTCGCTGGAGGGCGGCAGGGTGCTCCGCTCCGGCAGGGTGGTCCTCTCGGCTTCGTGGGGG
>VYXD01011355.1:331057-348488 GCA_013397195.1 Hylia prasina | reverse complement strand
GCGGCGCGCTCGGATTAAGAGAAGGCTGGCCCCGTGTAAAATCGGGGACGTGGAAAGGCTCCCCCTTCGCAAGAGAAATCCGGCGGCGGCCGCGTGTTCTTAGCGCTGTGCTGCCGGGGCTCGCACCGCTGCTCCGCGCCACCCTCCCCGGTTAGCCTCGGTGGCAGCTTCAAGTGTCGGGAAAAAAGCAAAATGGAGGGGTCAAAAATCACGGGAAGCCGGGCTATCCCGAAAATGCCAGCTCAATGTGAATCCCCACTTAGCTTTTTGCCTCGGAAATCTTTTTTTTTAGACTTTTCGCCCTCAACAAGAAGACTAGAAACTTTTAAGGGTGAGGGGCGGCAGAGTACGAGAGGGCTGCGATTTGTAGCTGGTTACATGGATCTAGAAACTATGTCTTTAAAATAGATACTGCAGGAATTGACGGCACCAAGAATGTGGGCTTCAGAAGCCAAAACAAGAGGTCTTGCTAGTCCATGGTATTTCTCAGCTGGGGAAAATGGTGCTTTTGCAGAGCTTAGAAGCCTCAGCCCGATCCACTTGAGTATGCCAGCATGTTTCCACCACTGAACATGTACATACATGACATCAGTCAATGGACATGGGAAAATAAAATATATCAGTCTCACTTGCAAACTGCGACTGGTGATTTAAGTCCGAAGGTAGCAAACAGCATTTTATAGCCTGAATCAAATGGGCACAAAGACCATAAATGTCTCATGTTTGAGCAAAATCTATCCCTCTCAGAGGACCTGGATCCCGGAGAGGGCAAGAAAAGCCCAGGGAGATACCCTGGGAAGATGTTTTTCCCAGGCAGATGTTTTTCTATGCCCTTCACTTTGCTTCCCCTGTGCTGTGTGAAGGACTTTGCCCAACAGGTTGTGTTGAGATCCCATCCGCCTCTGGTTCCCAGTCTGGTTGCCCTCCTATCAAAACAGGCATGCGATGTAAGAAAATAAAATAATCTGGCACAAGCAACCTCTCCCCCCACGCATCACTTTCCCAGCCTCTCCCAGGCAAACACATCCCGGGTGATCCCTGTGCAGTGTGGGCACGGTGACTGAGTCTGTGCTGGGACACTGCAGGACCCTCCTTCTCCTCAGAGGGGAGGCTGGCCACGCCTGGATTACTCTTACTGTGTGCAACCCACTCCCAGGAACGTGATACCTCTCAACAGTTACCGCACTTGCTATTTCTAGATCCACCTTCCGGACATGCCGTGTCATTGATTTTTAGGCTGCATTCCCCACTGAAATCCTACCAGATTTTCAGTGGTCTGCTCCTTGTCTCCAACACAGATTGTTTAATATATTCACTATATTAAACAGATTGTTCAATATAATCTTCCTCCTTCAAAGTATGTTGCAAATACTTAAGACCTAATTCTGTGTATCCTCTTCCTTTGTAGGCTGCCGGATTTCAATTCAACTAAGCAACAGTTTCAGCGCTGTTTGATGTGGGTGAGCGAAGTACAGTGAAGCAAAGGGAGTAAAACTCTGTTTGGGAAAAATCTGTAGGACCTCACATAGGCATGGGGTCTTACAGGCAGCCCAGTCTGCAGGGAGGGGAGAGATGAAGAGGTTGCAACTTGCCCCCAGTCAAGGGGGAAACCAGAAAAAGCATTCCTTAACAGGAAAACAGAATGCCACATTGGAAACAACATAAAAGAGCAAATGTGAAGACAAAGACACTGCATACAGGAAGCATCCTAAGGGTCATCAGACACCAAGGGGCAGATGATTTACTACATTAGGGGTTTTTTTAAGCATTTTTTTACATTTTTAGCATTCTTTGACAGGTATATCTTTTAAAATATAAACCAAGCTCAGCTTTACTTCCACGTTACAGGGTGTGATTATCAGGGTTTTACATACTTGGCAGAATCTATCAAAGACCAAAATATCATCTGCAACAAGAGAAAAGAAGTCCTTCCTCAGGCAAAGATGATGGCAATAAATGGGCTCCTCATGGACCGCCAGTGTACTTATGGGCAGTACCTTTGAAGGATCTGAGGCTAAGACCTGTAGAACCTCCAAATCCTTAAGCCTCTGTGCAGACAATATCTAATGCCAAACATGAAGATAGACACACACATTAATGCTAGAAGGAGCAGAACGAAAGACCAGAAGCCAGACAGATGATTTGAAAAGACAGAAATGAGCATGAGGATTAAAAAATAGAAAACAAATTACCCTTGTAGTTCACAGAAATAACAAAATATTGTTCTGTATCCCACTTACTCCCTCCCCTCTCTCCTGAGTCTTCTGTTTGGGAGCACCATACAGCATTAAGAGCATTTCCACATGTGGTCCCATGGAGAAGCAGCTGCAGGCCTGGACATTTCCTACTGTCAGGCAGCATTCACCGTGTTGCCTTTGTGTCACCCTGGGTCCCCCCAGCCCTCCAGTGGACACAGGCCACCCAGTCACCACACTGACATTGGGTCAAACCAGACAGGAGTGGGATTCAGGTGAGATTAAGAAACAAACTTCACCAAAGGCCATTTTTTTTCCAAAGTATGTTATATGCTGAAAGGATGCAAGAGGACCTCAAGTGTAGCATGTGCTGTCTGGTTATCAACTACAGAAGACCCAAATGTCCACCAAACTTGAAAATTCAGTTTTGGGTCTCTCATAAAGGGAGAGTTACTGGAATTTTATGGAAGAGTCATGGTTAGAAATACAAGGGAACTGTGCAAAAAAGCAAGTTGGGAGATCTTGGGAATAAGTTTCCAGCCTATGGCTGCCAAGGCACCATTAAGGATAAATGTGCATCACAATTTTTCGAGTGCTTCCCAAGCATCCATTTTTGCATGGCCAAACTTGCAGGTAACTTGCACAACCAGCAGGGCTAAGGAAAGAAATCTACATGGGGAGGAGGGTTCCTAATAATGCAAGTTCTCCATTAAGATTTGTTCAGTAATACAAGTTGTGCCTGAGAATGCTGACCCAAAGCACAACCCCGAGCCCCACACCGCAGTGGGTGACAAGGTGGTGTTGGCCAGAGCTGTTTGCTATGTAAATGACTGATGGTTGTATTTGTGCCCAGGATGGGATAGCCTTGGCATCACATTCAAAGATAAGAGGTGGCAAGTTTTCTCAAATAACTTATTCAAAGATAGACAGAACCGATGAAAAGGAAAAATACAGCTGACATTAAATCTGTTTGAAGCCACACTAACAGTGACCTGAAAAAAAACTTGGTAAAATGTGTTGGTAGGACAGTTTAAAGAGATTTATTACCACGTCGCCAAACTCCCAAATTTTATGCTTCTAATTTAAGAACAATAGAACTGCTCATCTCTTCTATAAAAATGTCTGCAATATCTGTGCAGTTGTGTTTATTTCTGTAGTGTAATCTGAATTCAGGGATGTGGTAGAATGGGACTGGTACTCATGGGACCACTGAGCCACAGGAGAGGTGCCAGCAATTTTTGGTAACACGTCAATGAATGATTCTTTTCTGCATCAATACTTAACAGCGTAATTACATGAACATGCATCCTTCCTCAACAGGCTCGTTCTAAAGGGTAGCTCTTCTGAGCGTCCCCAAAATATCCTAGGACATGCTTCCTTCTCTTTGATCCAGAGGCCTCTTATGCTATGCAGTTTCTGAATCACAGATGTATGCACATTATTTAATTTTTATTGTATCTATAGTTTTGTTTTGGTTAGGTATGAAGTACAAAACATGCCTGGACAAACCCAGGCATCCCTGATAGCTGAAACAACAGTGCAGCAGGAACTAAGGGCATTGCTGAGCAACCAGTGCTTGTTGTGTCTGCTGTGGCACCACTAGGACCACACAGCTGGACTATATGGGGTTTGAAATGATGGGCTTTATATGAATGCAGCAAAAAGTCTGAGCATGGCCTGCAACAACTGACAACAGAAGCATGCAGCTGACGAAACTTTATTTTGTTCTTTTTCATGGACAAGTATAGTGGTAGGGAGATGTAACAAGAAAATAAAAGGCTGGCATTAAAGACTGGCATTAAAGGCACAAGCAGCAGACTCCTACAAGACGGTGAGATGGGTGAAACAGTCCAGAAGCAGCCTGCAAATGGGGCTGGTCTGCATTTGTCACTGTGCAGCAAAAGGAGTGAGTATCCATGCAAAAAGACAGAGACATGCACCTGGGCTTGGGGCTTTGCTCCACTGAGGGGATGCAGGGGGGACGTGCAGGGCAGCAGGGGGATCCAGAGTCATCTGTGCTCATTGAGAATTGTGTCAGCCAGCTTTCCAGGAGAGTTACTTTCAGAAAGTCCTGACCCCTACCTAGAGGGGAACATCTGAACCAGTCATTCAACTAGATTCCAAGATGCCCTTTACACCTGGAATTAAAGTCCAGCTTTGGCAGCACTCCTAGAGTAGGGCTCATCCCCTGCTATTCAGCAACTCACTGAATATTTTAAATGTAAAATACACTCCCCAAGTGCCCTTGCTGATTTCAGAATCTCTTTTCCAGGGGAGATGCCTACAAAGAACATAAGTAAAGTGAATGACACAATGTTGACAGCTAGAACTACCAAAAAATATGAAAGTTGGCCAAAGCCCACTTCTGTCCTGAGTACAGAAGCTTTGTCTTTGGATGTTAACTGCTTTAAGAAACTCAGTGTCACTTTGTGCTGGCCTCCTGAACAGGGCAAAATTTACCACTCCAACAATTCTAGCCAAGGCGCTTTTTTTTTTTTTAATTAGGACAAAATATACCTTTAAAATAGAAAAGGTATTTCTTTATCTCTGAAAGTTCCATTTAGAGCCATGGCTCAATATTTGCCTGAGACATTTGCATACTGAAAGTGTCTCATATGTGATGATCTCTGCAAATGAAATATGTTGTTGATTTAGTTTGTTATCCCAAAAGATGATAGCATGGTTAAGGTTTGTATGCAGTATATGAGGAGAAAAATACAGAAGGGTTGAATTGAAATGGATTTTAATACTGCAAGGTATACTGCTCAAGTTAATGAAATTCAGACATACATTTGGCTGATGTTGCTAACTGAATAATGCAAGTAATAACAGAAGCATCTATTCAATTCCTGATGAACATGAGTAATTTCCATTATCTTAAAATGTGTGGGAGTTATTAATTAGAGGTGCAGTGATTGCCCAACACTTTTTCATTATTATATCTTGTTGTCAGTTGCTTATACATTTGCCAAAGTTTAATGCATCGAGCTGAAATTTCCTATACTGTGTATCAACCTCCATCGGACTTCAATTGTTTCATTTTATTTTTGTTTTGCAAGTTTTATCAAGAATGGTGAATCTGTTTCCAAGAGCAAGGTTAGGAGAAAGTATGTTATTTTGTCTATGGTAATACAAATTCTCTCCAAAATTTCCCTGAGAAGATGTTTTACCTCCATGCATGGAAGGAAAGCACAAAAATTTGGCAAAAGAAGTCAACAAAACACCAGAAATTTTCTTTTCAACACATTTGGGAAATTATTCCCAGCTTTGGACCATGTCTAACTAAGCATTACTGTCTTTGAAGTTTGTACATGCTCAGTAGAGACTTGTTAAATTCTGACATCTAAAAATCCCATGTAGGCCAGACATGTTCCAGCTCAGAGCCATAGAAATCTTTCTGTGCTTGGTCTCCAAATGAAAGGGCTGGAGAGTTCCCCTTGGCACTTGTGAGACAAGGTCTGCCATGTGTGCCTGTGCAGCAAGGGAAAAGAGAGGGGAATTTGGTATACCCATGGAGGAATAAAGACAATGGGTGTAAGAGTTGGAGACTGAAGAAGAAGAAGAGGGGGGATATAGGGGGGATATGAGGAGGGAGAAGGACAGGCGTGAGGGTAGAAGGAGGCATTGGCACAGAGGGGCAAATGTCAGCACATCAAACCCATGATAGGTGATACCCATGGAGGCAGCAAGGGAGGAAAGCAGGACCATGCAATGTTTGGAGCAGCTGGGAGGAGAAGGGGAAGGATACAGTCTTGATGATAACGTCCATCACTGAACAACTGTGTTTTCCTCCAGACCTTGAAATTACACTGCCAGAAGTAAGGCACCATCTTCCTTTGCTGTCAGCAAATAGCAAAGGGAAGATGTCTGTCAGCCCCAATGCTCTGCATTGGCTGATCAGTATAAATAACAGGCTTTTTAGTGAGAGAGAATGTTGACAGTAAGATCCATGCAGCAGTAAGATCTATGCAGTACTTTGCTGCAGAAACTTAAAGCTATGGAGACAATGACACAGACAACTATAATTAAAGATGGTATCATAGCACATTAGTCTCAAGGACAACCTTAATTTTGATTTTTCTCATCTTCATGCACTTTGTTTTGTAGCTTAAATGTTTTTATAGCAAAAACTTTCTTCATGTTGTTCTTAATATATAATGCCCAACGTATCCCACTTAACTAATTTCTGTTGTCTGGCCCTGAAAATCTGTACCCATATGAGTAATGCTTGCATACATGAAAAAATCATCAGAATTAGCTGACACCATTTGTCACCTCCTAACTTACAGGAGTAAACAGATCCTGAAGTACTTGCCCATTTAATTCACTGAACATGCTAAAGTCAGTCCAGATGTGTGTAATTAATGAAAGTATTTTAAAACAGTATCTGCTACCTCTTCCCTGCTCCTACTTTATTGTTCAGATATAAATATAGCTTAAATAAGCATATATTCCCACAGCAAGTGAGCATCTGTCTATGTCAAGCCTTATCACAGCTATCTGGTTTTTTTTCATTTCTGTTTTTCTCTCTGTTGGTGTTGCTTTTACCTTTTCAGGACAGAACTGGATCCAGAGCCAAAAGAATTAAATAAAGATGTGTCCAGGTTGTGCATGTTTCAGCATATTTATTCCAATTTCAGGATATACATCCTGTGAGCATCAAAACAAATTAGTCTACAGTACAAGGACAGACTGTGGTCTGGCTGTTTTCAAGAGAAAATGCAGCTGGACTTTTCGTGCTAGAGAAAAAGCTTCATTTTCCTGCAGCAAGCTTTTATTTTTTGTCTAATTGCAAACCTCAGGTGTGTAGAAAAAGCTGCTTATTAGGGGTGAAATGAAATAACCACTGTCCCTCAGAGCTTGTAGAACAGTCTCCAGGGGAAGTCTGGTACCTGGGTGAGAAGAGCCACCACCTACTGGCATGAGATGGTTCAGTGTGGGGCTTCACCTGGCTGGAGTATCCCTCATTTTGGGGTTCTTAAATCAAAGGGTAGTTAGTACACACATTCTTGATAATGACCAGATTTCTAAGATAGTAAAATGGCAAGTATGCTAGGCTGCAAGCAAAGGATAGATTCTGAATGAGAGAAAATTAGTTCAAAGCATGTGATTAAATAGGGGTAGGCTTAAGGTCTTAATTCTCATCTCCTGCTATGTGAAGCAGGAGTAACTCATTTGTAGTCAGTGAAGCTACAGAGATGTAAAACAGCATTGGAGGAGAATCATGCCATTGTTCTCTGCAAAACTCACTGATAAGACATTAATTACTAAAGAGAAAATGCCATCAAAGTATGTGAAATGCTTTGCAGAATTCAGGAGACAAACTCATTAAATGCTATGTCATACAGGGAATTAGTTCCAAATTTGTGAATGTGGAGAAGGCAAATGCTGCACTACAGATAAATGAAAGATTGTCTTGAAAGCCTTCTTCAGAAGGCCACTTGCTTTTGGAGCGGGAGCCAACCCCACACATTACATCCAGAGATGTGAAACAATTCCAGTTAAAATAAATCACCCTGAACCTTGGTCCATCTCACATACTGAATGCCAGCCAACTGCAGTTGTTTAAGGTTTGTAGAAGTTCACTGGACTCTGTTTCCTGCCCAGCTTATCTCCCCTTCCTCCCCTCCACTCATAGCTCTCATCTTAGGTCAAGCAAATCTTGGAAGCAGAAAAATTAAACACCAGTCAGACAACAACATGTGCGGTCTCTCTAACTGAACACCCAGTTAAGGCACAAGAAGTCTCTGGGGAAAATCCCACCTCCAGGATGTGATAAAATCTATGGTAAAATTCTCATTTGGTCTCTGCAAGGGCAAGATTTTATGCTCATCCTCACGATAATCCCCAGAACATTTTTCAGACCCTAACTGCTGACAGAGGGTGACCAAGGATTTGAAGATTCTGATGTCTTTTTGAACCAAAGCCCTGAGCAGTTAACCCTCAATTAAATCCAGCATGGAGGATATGGAGCATACTATTATACAAGAAGGAGCAGCAGAGGAGTTATGAAAATGACCATGTCACAGGGGACAGTGCTGTGAGTCTCAGCCACCCCATATGCTGTGTCCTGCTGGCAGATCCTGGATGCTGAGGTTCTCAGTCCAACATCATGGTTGTCTTGAAGGCACATTTTTTTCCCCAGGCTATTTGGTCCAGGCATGGGCAAAAGCTCTATGGCAAGATGCTGGGAGTGAGGCTTCTCAGGGCTGTTCCATCACACAGCAGGACAAGAAGATGTCCTTGTCAGATGAGACAGGGGCAAGGTGCAGATGCCATGTTAATATGTCCCCAATACATGACCTGTGTGCAACTCTGTCCTGGGATCTGACGGGGTGACTACATTCCTGTCATGCGATCTGTGTGGTGACAGAGCCCTTTGGATGTCCTTTACATCCCAGCTGTTTCTTGTCACCGTTGTCCAAATCCAGTCACTCAAAGCAGGAGAAGGTTCACAGTATGCCATTGGCGTCATTATGTACTGATCACACTTTGGGGCTGGTGGCAGGAGCTCAAAAGGATTATTCACAGTCCCTCGAGCTGCCAAAGAGGCTGTGCACTGCAGAGCAGCAGGAGTGGTTCCCTGGCTCATGGGAGGATGCGTCTGCCAGGACAGCAGTGTCCTCAGCTGAGGGCCTTGTCTGCCAGTACAGCAGTGTCCTCAGCTGCAGGACTTGCCTTGTCATCGCCATCCAACCCTGGGCACCTGCAGTTCAAATTTCTAGGTGACAAGAAGCATAACAGGTATATAGCTGTGGTCAAAGTGGTCATGAGAACACAGTTTCACTCCTCAAAACAGAGATAACTTGTGCATCAGCCAGAGACTGCTCCGATTATGTCTCTCAGTAAATGGTGCTGCTGCCTCATGGACATAATTTCCATCTTGAGTGGCACAGTGAAACTGTTTCCTTTTCCTTGCACTCTGGGGTGGATGCTCTCCTGCTACCAGACAGTTCAGAATTCTACCCTGTGTAATCTTTGAGTTTGTGTGGTTTGGCTGCACTTGATTTGGGGCATTGCAGCTGTCAGTCCTGTGGTGTAATTGTGGGTAATAGTGCAGATGCTCAAGGAGATCAAGTCTGGCCCAGTGGGCATAACCACAGAGGGTCACAGGCAGAATCTCTTGAGGTGCAAAGTCTTAGACACAATGCAGAGATTGATCTGAAGTGTCCAGCTGCACAGTTTGAAGAGGTTTTGGTTGTCCTCTTGCAATGGTAGTGGTAGCTGAGAGCACCCTGGTGCCAGACAGTGTTGCTCACTGAGGCAGCATGTGGCCAGGCTGGCTGACTGCAGGTGTTTGAGAACATGGTGGGAAGGGAAATGTGTACCACTGGCTAGAGAGATGTACAGCATGAGGCTCTTCAATGAAGGTAGCCACTGTCTTCGTGGAGTGTGGCTGACCTGGTCCTTGTCTGTGATTTCCTATGGCAGCAAAAACATGTGGTCCTTGATCAGGGTAGAACTGAGACAAGGTGTGATCTGGAGAAACCACCTAGTGATTCTGCAAAGGACCAGAAGTTGACATATATCAAAGGTCTTAGATGCATCTCCACAATAGGCTTAATTTAACAAGTGGATGAATTGCAAGCACTGCCTGGAGCAGGCAATCATCACACTAACATGAGGCTCCAAGGCTGGCAGGAGAGTGTCCTTATGCAATAACAGGTCACAGATCAAGGAGACATAGTAGAAAGAGTGTCTTTTTTTTTGTGAGTGATATATTTTGAATCTAAATCTACATGGCACCTCTTTTAATAGTAAATGTATACTAAATAGAGGAAAATCTTAGAGATACCCTTTTCTGTTATTGCAAAGGTATCTTTTCAAAACAGGCCAAAAAGTGGATTAATAGTATGGAGTAAAAAAAGAATTAAAACAGCAAACATCAAAGTCATGGCTTTGTTGCTGCAGTGTCTCATCACTGGGCATCAGCTTGCTGGAACTGTGTCCGTTCCAGTGTTTTGTTAAAACACTGCATTGGGAACAGCAATTAAACAGATTCTGATGATGGTTTTCAACACATGCCAGCTGGCTCCCAGCCAATGTCGAAGCAGAAACATTGTGGAAACTCATGGTCAATGATGACTTTGATCTTTGAAGGGCTTTGTAGTGGTGGAAGGAAATGGGAGGGTAGGAGGGAGGGAGAAGGATGCAAGCAGTAGGGAGAAAAAAGGCTAATGTGCATTGGAGTGGGAATTATCACCTTGACAAAGGCTGTGTGTGCTTTCTTCTTTCCCCTCTTTCTTTACGTGGGGTAATAGGCGCAGTCATAAACTTTATGGTAAAGACTCATGTTTGTTAATGACAATCCATATGAGCAGCAGAAGCCTCTTGAATATTCCCACATGTGTCACTGGGATTGCTCTGTGAGTGCCTTCCTCTGCGTGTTTGTTTGCAGTGACAGGCTCTGCCAGCACACTGGTTTGCAGTGGACACTGCATAGTGTTGAAATCCTTCAGGACAGGATCCAGAACAAAGATGAAGAAGAGCTCTTCTGAGCCAAGAAAATCATGAACACACATGCTATTCAAATTATCTGCTTAGACACTGCCTGAAATGCTACAACAGCTCTTTAGGCACAAGGAAGATCATTCCTTCTGTCCCACAAGGTTCACTTTGGTTTAGATGTTTCATGAATGAGGAACAGGGATAATGGACAGCCACATCTGGGATGAACAAGCACAGAGGGATGTTTCTACAGTTCCAACGAGTTAGCTGAAACTCGGTAGGACTTTCCCATGTTAACAGCAATAAGCACAAAGAAGGAGAATCATATTGTCCTTTTAAAGCCTTAGAGACTTACAGAGGTAGAGGATGTTGCTGATTTTCAGGTGTAATGCCAGCTGTGACTTGGTCAGAAATGAGCCCATGTTCCCAGCCTGTGCTGGAGGGCTCTGAATACTGGTGTGGTCTTTCTAAAGTGAACCTCACTTCTGAGATCACAGGTGCTTTCACTCTACTGTTCTTAGGAAATTCTTTACAGAAGTAGGATTTGCTTAACAGTACAAGATGCAGTGCTTCTGTGGAACCCCAGGAAAGCTGGAAAAACTTGCAAATGTCTTCAGATTGAAAAAATAACCAACCTATTTGCCTTCCAAATTCTTCACTAATTTAGATGGTGACACCTATGATTTTTCTTTCTTTCTTGTTTTTTGTAGTGAACAACATTTTAAATTCATTAAATCCCAACTTGGGAAGGACACATTTAGCAGCTGCAGGGTTTTGGTGCAACTCCTAAGAATTTCAAAGAATAAAGTCCTTAATGAATCCTCCTGTGCTTTTGCACACACACAAGATGCTGTCAGTGAGAATAAGCTTTATTTTAGTTCAAGGGCTCTAGCAGATAACTGAGTTAAGTAACTAACCTTCCATCAGCTGAGCTCCTAAAGACGTCAATAATCATTTATGGGCACTCCTCACAATCATTTATGTGTACTCCTCACCTGCTTTAATTGCAAGTTGAGGCAACTGAGCATGAACTCTGGTGGGAGCATTTTAAACTAAAGCATTTCCTCCAGAACTGAATGACACTAGTTCAGTTTTGTATCTGAAAACAATAAGCTGGAAAAGATAACCCTGTTGTTTACAGGATAGTGTCTGGCCCCACTGCGAGGAGACCTTGAACTGGAATGAAAGTACCAACAATCTGAGAATCATTCTTGCCTTTTATATCAACCAGGTCCTCTGTGCAGAGATATGTAATTGACTTACAAATTACTAATAGCAAAAGAATTTATGTAAATCAGTTATAAAACAATTTAATGTGCAAGATGTATCTCATCCTCTTAATTAACAACCTATTAATTAATGTATTTTTTCTGTTTACACAATACATATTGCAAACTTCTTTATGTAGTATACCTTGAACTCTGACTGCAAGAACAACCACGGCATTGAATGCCCCAGCAATATGCAGGAGTACAAATGCCATGCCCAGAAAAAATATCCTGGAGTAACATCCACCAGGGACTCTTAGGTAAGATATTTTTCTGTGTGCTTCTCCAATGTGCCTCACATAACTTGAGCATCCTTGCTTTCTGAATTTGTTTGTATGCTGAGGCAGGCTTGCAGAGATGTAAAAAAGGAGGGCATCAGGAACTCAGAGGTGCTTCCTCAACAAATGGAGCATGTACCCACTTCATCTCCCTGTTGGCTTGTGGGAAAGAGACATGTAATCATAGCAGAGCTAACTAAAACGCTCAGCCTCTTGGTCATTATTTCAGTGCTATGACAAAATGCTTGTTTAAAAAACTGGGAATAAAGAACAGCTCTAGCTACTGCAGTAGTAAGGACTGAGGCAGGTCAGCAGCAACTGCTGGAGGAGCAGCCTCTTCCTACAGGTCTCCCAGCTCCTCTCATCCCCAGGTCAGCAGCCGTGGGTGCTGCCAGGCCCCTGACATAGGACAAAACCCCTGAATTTGCTCACCCCACCAGGAGCCAGGCCTGCAGCACAACCAAAGGAGTAACTCTCAGAGGGTGCCTGGGTGCCTCTGTCTGTCCCAGGACGCTGCTCCCAGCACTGGGAGGAGCTGCTGGAGCTGTAGGGCTGCACTGCAGTGGAGTCCTGGCCACCTGCATTTTTAACTGGATTTTTCCCAAGTGGGCAAACATTTATCCATCCATGGCTGATTTTGTAGAGCAAGGTGGGGTTTTGCTAAGTGAAGATTGTAAGGCAGAGAATCTTGTTTGGAAGCAAGGCCTTGGTTACTGCAAACGCAAAGGGAAACAAGGCCAAGATAATCATCTTCTGCACCAGGGGTACATGGCAGGAGGGGCTGTGCCTGGGGGGAGGTACAGGCACAGTTGTGCTGTCCACAGGCAGCTGAGGCCCTGTGTCATTGTGGGAAGGTGTCCATGGCACGGGCAGGGCAGTGACAGCCATATGTGGCTGAAAATAGTCTTGTTGTGAGACCCCAGCACCAGGCTGAGCTCTGACCTCAGGCCTCTGGTCTGCCAGGAGCACCTACCATGAGGCTGAGCCTTCAGGTAGCTCAGCAACAGGTGGATGTAGAAGGAGGGGGAACACTTCTCCACTGCACAGGAAGGAACAGGACAGCTCACTGAAGGCTGAGAGGCTGTCACGCAGCAGGAGCAATGTGTCCACAGCTTTGTGTTTTGTTGGAAGTCACAATATGAATGGCTAGGAAGTCACATCTGCATCCCAGTGGAGAGCTACACAAAGCCCAGTAAGAGTAGCATTTCTTGATGAGCCTCCCCTTCTTAGTTAAGTATTATTTCCCAAAATATTTGATGAAACTAGAGTCACTGTTTTCCTTGGTAAACCAGACAAACCGCTGCTACCCTTATTCTTCTGAACTGCTGCTCTGTCCATCTGAGAGGTGAAAGGGGATTCCTAAGAGTCACAGTTTAAACAGACCTTGCTTTTTCAGTGGAATGTGATGGCTCACAAAAGTTACTCCTCCCATAATGAGTCCCTGGGGATCCAGTTGTGTATTTTTTCAAGATCTGTGATGCACATATGTATCTATATGGCATCTTCCCAAATCCTTTCAAAGATAAAATGAGAGATGAACATCTGGTTTGCACTATTGCAGTCCTTATTAAACACTAATTTCTTCTTCAGAAAAGCACCATCTGCCACAGCTCAAGCCCTTGTTTTCTAACATGGATTTTTCTTCAGAAGTACACAATGAAATAAATCTTCACCAGTTATAGTCCCCAGAAATTTCCTGAGATGAAAAAGCACAGTGACAGTAGTAGACTCCAAGAGTTGATTTGTTTCAAAAATCCTACACTATTATTTAACTTGGTAAGAAACTGTATTATAAAGGATACTAGTTCCACTTCACATTATGAAGAGTACACTTAAATGTTTTGATAAATCCCTTGCTGAAGGATTTGATACTTTTTCAGCAGCTTAGAGCCCTGCATCTTCAAGCCTTAATAGTCAAGGTGCAGATTTAGCAAAATCTCTCGTTTCTCACAAAATTTCTGGAAAAGAGAGACAGCTTTTTATAGATTTTTAGAAAGTTAATTTTCATGCCAATTCAGTTTGTCTTTATGACCCCTGTTCTTCAGCCCAGCGGTACCAAAAAAACAGGAGAGGAAAACACTTCTGAGCCATCCATCATCTGCTGCCGCGTTCAGAGGCAACAGGATTCCCTTCATTTCCTGTGGTGCTGAGTCTCTCAAGTCTTTTACACCACATTGGAAGATTCACCTCTCTCTGCTCAGAAGCTTGAGTGTCTAAAAGGATTATAGTCTCCTGGGCTCTTAGACCCTTATTCTTGCCCATTACTAAAGCAAATCTAAATAAATGCTATTAAGAGGGTAAATTCAATTTGCTGTCTCTTGGTGTTCTGGTATCTCACCAGTGAGAAGCTATGTGCACATCACTGTGCCCATGGAGCACCATATAATCAGCACCCTCCAAGCACTTTGTAAAGCACTGAGTTGGCGATGTCACAGTGCTGAGCAGCAATAGGGCGTGACTCCAACCCTGCAGGCAGTCCTGCCTGGAGAAAGTGAAGCTGAATGGGCACATTTAGCTCGATTTCAACCCTGTTCAGGTACTGGCAGCTGAAGAGATTTGCACAGAAAGAACTACTGGCAGGATCGGTGTTGGATTTAGATAGGAGAAGAAGAAGACCAAGGTGGACTCAGTCCCTCCACTTGTAGATGTCTGAAGATCTGACTTGATGAGGCCAGGCAAGCTCCTGTAGGGAGTTTTTCTCCAAACATGATACTGTGGGTCCCTTGTCTCTGAAGAGACCCCCAAACCTGCTGGGTGGCTGGTGTCAATGGCAGGCTGAACTCCACAAATGCCTCACAATGATGCTTCTCCTCACATCAGCATCCAAAAGCAGCTTCCTGCACCCCAAGCTCTCTGTGATGGCAACATGCAGCTACTCTTGTGTTGACAAATCCTTGCTGCATTTTGATGCCTCTGTAATTCGTGGGTGTTGCATGGTCCATGGTGCAACACAATGTGAGCACAGCCATGGAGACTGGGCCTCTTCTCTGCAGCCTGCTCTGCTGAGCTGCCTGCCCTGCCTGCACTCCTCTCCCAGGAGTGTGCTGGAGTTTATGGCCACAGCAGCAACAAAAAGGAATTAGGAAAAGTAACCTCATTGTGATACAGCTTCATGGTGAAACTGTTAAAGGGTATTCTACATATTATAAAAGCCACATTTTTCTAGTCTAGACCTGCTCTTTGTAGATTATTAGAAAGCTGTACCAAGTAGTGACAATGCAAGAGATGAGGGGTGTGTCTTTTTAATATAAATCCAAAATTGATCCCAAATTTGCTGCTGATAAAAGTGCTTCAAGAAAAACCTTTGGGAGGTATAAATGAAGTGTAGAGATTTTCATCAGTTGTGACCTGTTGGATGGAGACTCACATCTGTATCAGCTTGACAGCAAATTGTACAAAAGTGAGGGGTTAACAGGTAGAAACTGATTATAAAGAATGGGCAAGCATCTTATGGAGTCAGAAATGCCTGCCCACACCATGGTGAACGTGAGGAAGGCATGAGTGCTGGCATGCTGACTTAAGGGAAACTGTACATTTTCCTGCAGATCTGTATCTGATCCAAAATCTGTACACCTGAGTGGAGGGAAAGGTTCAGCCTCCCGTTGAAAATTGACCCCAGCAAGAAGGGTTCAAGGGAGACCCAGGCATGGCCACAGCTGTCTTGGGGAAGAATGACCTTTTCTTAGTGGTTTTTTGGATTTCAGTGTTGATCCAGCTCAAACAGTCCTCACTTGCCCTCTGATACCAGAACCAGACCCTGAGGTCAGGTTCAAGAGAGCAGCTGAACCACTGCACCTCTCCTGTTGGACGTTCCTCTGCCTATGGTGCTGCCCCTTCAGATACCACACTGGTGCAGAGCAATTTCAGAAGCTCTGTAATAATCTCAGCAGGAAATGGGGCCAAAGTCACAGTGGGTTCAGAGCATTGCTATCTTCTCCAGCTGTGCCTATTGCATAAAAATCCTCCTGTTGCTCTTCCAGTGATACATCTTTGCCAAACAACCGGGGGTCTCAGTATACCTGCTACTAAAACTGAAACACAGGCAAATGAGAGAATTTGCTTCAGAATCACAGGAAATCCTGTTCTTGAGGGTGGCACTGGCAGAGCAACCCAGGGCTGGCAGGCTGCTGCTCTGCCCATCACCCAGCTGGGTCCTTTGGAAGAAGGGAGGTCAGAGGTGGAGGTCGCCTCTGTGTTGCCCTCCAGGTCAAGGATCAATCCTGTGGCATTACTTAAAAAACAGAAGAGTGAATGCGTAACCTCAGCAATGTCACCAAAATTCCTTTTGACCATTAAACAAAATGAAAGAGCCATCCAGAGCCACTGGAGTTGCTGTGCCTGAGAATTACCTATGCAATATTGTTGTATGGTTGCTATCAGCTGATGGATAGCCACTGCAGTTTTATGTACCCCAAGTGTGAAAAATCCAATACAAACTCAAATTCCTCAGGACTTACTTCACAGCAATTTTAATTTTAAATGGCTCTTGCACACAGGCAGACTTTGAATGAGAAGCATATGTCCAGATCCAATACTTATTGTCAAGCACGTGCATAGGATGATGAGACAGAAAGCAACAAACTCTAAACGTGTGACCTGAGTTGGTTGTGTGAGCCACTTCCGTGCACTGAGCTGAGAGTTTACAGAAACTTACTGCACTGAATAATTCCAGCAGGGTACGAGGAGTTTCATCCCATTGCCTGAGGGAGGTTTGATTACTCTGTACTGCATGTTGCTATCCTCAATCAAAACGTTTCACTATGTTCAATTCACCGAGTGGGAACATCTGGCAATTTACAGCAGAACGTCTTGTAGCATTTAATGCCCAAGCATCTCTTTCCTACAAGCTATTTTCATTTTACTGAACAGAGTCCCAATTTCCTGAATTTTTAAACAGTCTTGCTAACATAATCAAATTACCCTGATTTCTCAGCAACGGTTTCTAAAAGTCATAAAAGCGCTGTTCTGGCTTTGCAGTGAATCCCTATTACATGTAGAAGATTTTGTAAACACTTTAAATAGAATGCTTTTAATTCAATCAGACGAGTAAACAGTGTTTGGTTTTGACTATTCAATGTATTTGAGCCACAAGCATTTTTTCAAGTGAGTGGCTATGGGAGTTTGTAATGCAAGACAAAGCAAACACTGAGAATATAAAAATCACACTTGTTCAAACAGGATTAGAGAGTTTATTCTAGCAGAGTTTCCAAGGATTTCAAAGAGAAAATAGCTTTTTTTTTTT